>JXCR01067620.1:40996-52642 GCA_002079205.1 Phalaenopsis hybrid cultivar
GACTCTCCAAATAGTTTAAAGTTATCTTTTCTTCTTCTTGGTGTGACTCTCGGTTTAGAGAGAGAGAGAGAAGGTGAGAGAGAGGAGAGAGAGAGAGAGAGAATTCTTTCTTGTAAGTCGACGTGGTCGACGGTGTAATCCTCAAAGCTAATAAAATCCTCTGCAGCTCCGTGGACGTAGGCAAGTTGCCGAACCACGTAAATCTTGTGTCGTCTTTTCTAGTGTGACTTTTCTCGATCTATTTTTGCTTTATGGTCGTCGTTTTTTCATAACAACGCCAAGAACTACATTCATTACATCCATATTACGCCTATTATCAATGAACTACTATTATACAAATTTGTAAATCTTGCTTCCTTAATTCAGTTAAAGAGTAGACATGTGCACTCACCATTACATAATAGATCAATTGGGCTAGATCACATGTTTTTTTTTTTCATTCTATAAGTTATTCCACAAAAAAAACTTCTGATGTCTTTAGCAATCACTTTAATTACCTGAGTGTGTGCTGAATTTTCACTCTACCGCAGTGAATCTTCTGATACGCATCATATGTAATGTATTCTTTATTTCTTGCCTCAAATACTATTGATATTTTATATTGAATGTTTTTTAACATGAAAATTACAATATATTTCTTTATACTAAAGCTTCTATCTTCATGCGATTTGCCTTGAGGGTGAACATCTTTCCTACAAATACTTAATTTAAGAAACCATTATTTCCAAGTTCTTAGTGTAATTTAAGACACGTTGAAATTCACAAAAAAATCATGGGTTTGTGGGTTTGTAAAGTCAATGAGGTATAAGAGGGGAAGAAAACTAATTAGGCTAAATAAACTCAAGTCTATTGAGCAAAAACTGTATGCCATAAACTTCATGCCTTATGTGAATCCATAAGAGGTAGGGAATACAAACCTTCCAACCAAAAGCTAGAGTTCTAAGCAGAGCGAAAATATGAAATTGATGGCTTGGAAAGTCATAATATGAGAAAAGAAGAGAGCTACACCGCTTATTCGATTCACTCAACAGTATCCTTTTAAAATTGACATCAATTATTTTCAGTGCTGCAGCCTTGAAGCGCTACACACGCTGATCTGCATCTATCCTATTATATGCATTATATATATTATTACTTCTGATATTTTACAAGACTATGCATGTAAACGTTTTTTTTTATAAAAAAAAATTGTTTTTCATGTATTGTCAAATGGTCTGCACACCACGAGCGATTATTGCGTGCAGAGGGCGCGCGCATCTCTGCACGCGCCTTCCGCACCTAATAATTAGAGGCATACCACACCAGTTACAATAATGCAGATGTCCTAAGATAATTTATTTTTTCTTAGATGCCTCGTTTACAGCAGATCCATCTCCTCAATGATTTATTTATACGGATAAGATTTGCAGCGTGGAAGTTGATTTTTCTTCTTCATAAAAGTAACTAATAACTCTACAGTAACATCCGCTTCATTTCACGGTTATTAAAGGATTATTGAGAGATAATTGAGATATTAATTTCAATGATTTATAATCCTAATAATCTTTACGGTATTTATTTCGATGTTATTCATAGATTATTATGGAGGCATCCTGGGATTAATGGAATACGCACAAAAGATTGCGTGCATATTATGTACTCAAATATGTAGCTTTTATTAATGTCTTGACAGCTTATTGGGAGGCCGGCGAGAAAGAGATGGTTGGGACATCCGGCGGCAGCGAGTCTGCATGTATGGCTCATGCGGCGATGGTGCTGGTTCAGGTCATCAATGGCGGATATCACGTCATCACAAAGGTGGCGCTCAACGTTGGGATGAACCAGTTTGCCTTTTGTGCCTTACGAGACCTTCTTGCCGTCTGCATACTCGCATTCATTGCCGGCATCTGCGATAAGTAATTACTTGTCCTTTTCCACTTTGTTCTTATTAGTAACAAGTTTCATTTTTTTTTTTGTCTTTTTTTTGTTAATTTCAATAATTGCAACGGATTAGTGGGAAATTTTATGTGTATTTCGATAATCCAATCCCAAAAATTGAGTCTTTGGGCGGATTGTTTGTTTAAGGCTACTTATTTTGTATCTGGTCCTCATTTTAAAATCCTTTCCCTCACTTAGGGTCTGTTTGGTATAGTTGGAGCTTATTGAATAATCTTCAGATAAACTATATGCGGTGGTTATTATAAATTTTTATTTTTTTTTGTAAAAGTCAGACCGCTGCCAGAAAACTGTCGTTTGAAAATGTTGTTTTCAGGGTTTTCAAAACGCATAAGTTGTCAAAACACAGTTTACACAAACAGGGCATGTGCGTTTTTAAAATGTCATCGCACCAAATAAGCTACCCCTAACATTTTGAAAATTCCTTTTTAGCCAATTTGACACGACAAAGTCGCACGCTGACGTGGTATCTTTGTCAATTAAGGGTCCGTTTGGGGCAACTTATTTGGTGCAGTGACATTTTGAAAACGCGCCTGACCTATTTTGATAAACTGCATTTTGGTAATTTATGCGTTTTGAAAACACTGAAAGCAGCATTTTCTGGTAGCGGTCTGACTTTTCCAAAAAAATAAACATTTGTAATAACCACCGCGCCTAGCTTATCACCCGATTATTTTTAATCAACCTATCAATAGATTATTCAATAAGCTGCAGCTGCCCCCAAACAGGCCCTAAATTTTTTTTTGAATTGTCTATTTTAAAAAAAATTAAATGCTATTTTAAAAATTTAGCCTAAATTAATCAGTATTTATTTATTGTTTTTTATTCTAACAACATAACAATCTTTTAAATTTGATAAAAATAGTCAAATAATTTAACAGAATTTAACTTGATTTAGTAAATTTGTAGTTAAACAATTTCTTAGCATTTACATATACATATCACTAAGATCCTATATTATTCGGTGGTCTCATTTTTTTTGAACATCTGGTAGTATTGATTCTTCAAATAAGAGGGGCACATGTTAGGCACAAAATGTACTATATTATATAAATGTATTTTTATAAATAATATTCTCCTTATTATATATATATATATATATATATATATATATATATATATATCCAACACACAAAAGAAATTATTTTTCATCTTNTTTGTTCTTATTAGTAACAAGTTTCATTTTTTTTTTTGTCTTTTTTTTGTTAATTTCAATAATTGCAACGGATTAGTGGGAAATTTTATGTGTATTTCGATAATCCAATCCCAAAAGTTGAGTCTTTGGGCGGATTGTTTGTTTAAGGCTATTTATTTTGTGTCTGGTCCTCAATTTAAAATCCTTTCCCTCGCTTAGGGTCTGTTTGGGGTAGCCAGAGCTTATTGAATAATCTACTGATAAACTGATTAAAAATAATTTACAGATAAGATATATGTGGTGGCTATTACAAATAATTTGCAGACTGCTGCCAGAAAGCTGCCGGTGTGAAAATGTTGTTTTCAGGGTTTTCAAAACGCATAAGCTATCAAAACACAGTTTACCCAAACAGGACAGATGCGTTTTTAAAACGCCACCGCACCAAATAAGCTACCCTTAACATTTTGAAAATTCTTTTTTAGCCAATTCGCCACGGCAAAGCCGCACGCTGACGTGGTATCTTTGTCAATTAAGGGTCCGTTTGAGACAACTTATTTGGTGCGATGACATTTTGAAAAAGCACGTGACCTGTTTGAATAAACTGCGTTTTGCTTTTTGAAAACGCTGAAAGCAGCATTTTCACACCGCATCTATCTAGGTGCGGAGGCAGCTTTCTGGTAGCGGTCTGACTTTTCCAAAAAAATAAACATTTGTAATAGCCACCGCACTTACCTTATCAACAGATTATTTTTAATCAACTTATCAACATAATATTCAATAAGTTGCAGCTGCCCCAAACAAACCCTAAATTTTTTTTAAAACTTTCTATTAAAAAAAATTAAATGCTATTTTAAAAATTTAGCCTAAAATAATCAGTATTTATTTATTATTTTTTATTCTAACAACATAACAATCTTTTAAATTTGATAAAAACAGTCAAATAATTTAGCAGAATTTAACTTGATTTAGTAAATTTGTGGTCAAACCATTTTTTAGCATTTACGGATACATATCACTAAGATACTATATTAATCGGTGGTCTCATTTCTTTTGAACATCTGGTAGTATTGATTATTTAAATAAGAGGGGGCACATGTTAGGCACAAAATGTACTATATTATATAAATGTATTTTCTTAAATAATATTCTCCCTACTATATATATATATATATAATATATATATATCCAACACACAAAAGAAATTATTTTTCATCTTGCTAAAAATATTTCAAAATTAATAAAATTTAACATTTTTTAAGATAAATTGTTGCAAATTTAATATATTAATATTATATTAATATTATTTTTATTATTTAATTAATTTGATCCAAATCGAGTCAAAAGTGAACGAACAAACATTTGTTAATGTTCAACTCGTTTATAAATCAAGCTAAGAAAAAAAATATTCGTATTCGACCCATTTGCTTAACGAACGAATCAAAGATGAGTTGTTTGTAAACAAGTTTTTATGGCAACCCTAGTTGCCACCAGCAGCCAGCAGATAGTGATGACAACAACAAATTGCACCCGCCAATGATAGACAGTGGTGGGCAGGTAACGGATGACGGTTATGGCAATAGATGAGTGGCGATCGATGATGACGATTACTTCCTTACTTTACACAAATCAGTATATCTGAAATTCACCCAAATCTAACAAATTCCAAATATATTGAAAATAAACTAGGGTCTGAATTTAAAAGACATGAACATTTTGTATTTAATTTATGTTTCATCGGCCAAATGATCGATTATCTAAAACCCCTACAAAGGGAATGCAATGAACACTCCTTTTGTTGAGTAAAAAAGACGAGGTAAGAAATTTATTAAATATTTAACTTATTGAATAAAAATCTTATTAAATTTGAACATTTAAGCATTCATTTTACTATAGTTAATGCTATTCATATTAAATGATTAAAACCTACCAAAAAGTAGATGGGTTGTACCACATTTATGCTCCTATAAAGCTGATTTTCTTAATAGGATGACAAAGTAGATGAAATTAACAAATCGAGCTGAGTGCTAGCTCACTGAATTAGGTTCAATGGGAAATCATTAGTCAAGTTTGATAAAAACAATTTACCAGTGAAGCCCTACGTAGACATACTTGCTCGTCATATTCAAGGTGATTGCTCACCAACAACAAAGTAGACCACATGCCTAGGGGTGTAAACGAATCGAACACGAACGAACAGAGCTTGTGTTCGTGTTCGGTTCATTTGAAATTTAGTTTGTTTGAAATAAGCTCGTGTTTGAAATTGGTCATGAAGTCGCTGTTCGTGTTCGTTTCTTAACGAACGAGTCGAACACGAGTCGAACACGAACTGTTCGCGAACAACAAGCCAGTTTGACATCCCTAATATTAATATATATAAATTAATTATATAACTTATATTATATAAATATATAATATATATATCAGCATATTACTAATATAGTATATTAATATACTATTATTATTATTTTACTATATATTATAATTTATAAAATTTAATTTTTTGAATATCATAAATTTTTTATATATAATTATTTTAAATTATTTTATATTTCGAACAATAACGATTCGAACACGAACGAACGCATCACTGTTCGTGTTTGGTTCATTTAACTAACCGAACGAAAAAAATTTGTTCATGTTCGTCTCGTCTACTTATCGAACAAATCGAACACAAACTCATTGACGAACCGAACACGAACTGTTCGCGAACAACAAGCTTTTTTGACAGCCCTACACATGCCTGTCACAATGAAGCTTTCTCTCTATTTCTCAAGGATGATACTTTCTTCACACATACAAGTCTATAGTCTTACCAAGTTATATGAGCCACCTTGGACCAAAAATGCAATGTGACATGCTAAGGGACAAGTTAAGTTGTCTAGCAAATTGATTGCCAATATAAGTATATGTTGAGGCTACCAGCCTTCATTGTTTTCTAAATTCTTTTTATGTATATAAAAATCGTTTTATAGCCTTCACTATGTTGCTTGAGATCTCAAATCCCTACGTATAAATATGAGATTCTAGGGAGTGATAATGTTTGACATTTTGATTGTCTTTCATCTATGCATTATTGTTGTAGCAGCTTGAGTTTGGTTTTAGTTTGTTTGCTTCATTTGCATCATCTATTATTGTAAAATTTATAATTATCTTTAAATCAGTAAGGTTTGAGAATGTACCACAAATAGATTTGGATTCAACTTCCATGGATGTCTTGCGAGAAATAGAAATGATATTTAAATATCTACTGAAGGGCCTAGTTGGGGCCATCCAGAAGAACAACTCTCATAGAAGACTATAAACATGGATCAACAAACATTTATAATGATAAGAAAGGTTTCAGATGGAAGATAGAAAGAATTATTAAAAGAAGGAATTTGAAGAATGATCTAGAGTGTCATCGATCAAATCTTAAGGGCGACATAGTGGGTACTTTTATTGAGGAAGTCGATAGAGTTAATGTCTCAATAGTGAGAATTTTATAGTATCTTAAATAGATTTATCAACCTGAGTTAGAAGAAGACGAAGAAGAAGAAGAATCATTTAATGAGTTAAAGAAACCCAATAGATGAATCTAAGATAATAGGAGAACATATATGACAAATTCCTTTTTAAGTGACGTTGTTAAAACAATCCAAGATTTAAAATATTAAACCTTTAATCATACATCAGTCAAACTTAGCTGACAAATGTTGCATCCTACTTTGAGTTATTAGTCTCCTTGCTCAACATAAATGATTTATGAAAGTGTCAACTTTTCCTCACAATTTTTAAGGATCTAATGCTTAGATAAAATTTTCAACTATTTCTTGGTACGATCACTTCTTTTGTTGAATTTAAGAGAATATTCATTATCTAATTCACAAGTAATCAACAGACCTGAAAAAGCTTGCAGGCATTAATGAGAATATGTCAAGAACTAGGTGAATCCCGGAGAGGTTTTGTAACAAGATTTGGATAGGAATGTTGAAGACTTAAAGTCACTAGTACCTCAGACAATTGATGCGACAATTTTTGTGCATTATAAATGTTTTTCAACACCATAACACACAAGACAACTATACTAAAAAATATGCAGGTCAATCATAATAAAATTTACTTCATTATAATAAGTTTTTTCTTTTAAATATTTAAAGCAGTCACTCCTAGTGAATTAAGGTATACTTTAAATTTCAAATCGTCACTTGGTTGCAAACTCGGGTATACGTATCACTCAAGTAATAAATGACTCTAATCGAGTACTAAATATCGATCACATAGGGAGGTGAAAATTTGTTATGGTAATCACGCAAAAGCACAATATTTAAACTATAGAAAACTTAAGCAAGAAAACATGTCAAAATTTTTTTAATGCCACTAAAAAAACTAAGTTTACTACACTAATATCTAAACTTCAAAGGTAAATTTACTAAAAAGTACACTAGGTTTTGTGACGAAAAGTTCAAATTTGAGAAGTTAGGGTGAATAGTAAAGAAAATGAATTTTCTTTTTTTTTTCTTTTTTTTCTTAAGTTTCTTAAAGAATTTCTAGGAATTCAAAGAAGACATGGAACAATCCCAATAAATTTTGGGCTAATTTAAATTTAATTACTCTACTTCTTTCATATCCAAAATTACTTTAAAGCTTATAGGCCGTTATTTTTGTTACTCTTCTATTTATTTCAATTTCATTGCATATTTTTATGTATTTTTTGGATTTTGTTTTGTTTATATGAAAATTTTAAGTTTCTTTGGATTTTCATAATTTACCTTATTTCAAGTTCATTTCATATTTTTTACCGAGTGATCCTTAGCCAGGTGTCAGAATTTTGAGAAAAATGAGTCAATTAATTTTGGTGGGCCCCATAACAATTAGGTTGACTTGGTTGAATAGAGTTGACCAAACCTCCAAAACTAAAGGAAGAATCTTGGGAAATGTGTAGACTCAGTTGGAAGGGTGCAAGGGTATTATACTTTTTTTTCTGGTCAATAAGTTTAAGGATCATATAGGATGTTTATGGGTTGATTTGAACCTAATAAAGCTTAGATTGGATTTTGATTTCCTTGGCTTTAAAATTTAAATGCTTATTGACTAATTATTAAATTGAATGTGTTAGTGTTTAATCTGAGATCACTTAAATCCCAAGAAAAGTTCGATTGAAGGCAACCATTCACTAAGGACTATAAAAGTTCATCTTGGGCTCAGTATGAATGAATCTTAAGTTTGTTAGTTAAGGTTAGGATTTGATTATTTTATCTTTATCTTCAAAATTTTGGTCAAAATGCAAACTTTATAATAAAAGAACATTATATCAAAAAAATACTTCAAGATAATTAGTAAATTTCATTTTTGATAGACACAAACTTCAATCTTATAATGAACTTATTTCTTAGTGGGGTAGTTGCTTATGTAAACTCACAAGATAAGACTATAAGGATAATTATTCCTTATGTTTGGTAGAACATATTTTCTCTTCTTTATTTTAAAATGGATGACTTTGCCAATATTCTTTTTTTCTATATGAGATAGTGTGCTTCCTACCTTTCAACATCTTGGCCATGATGGCTTCATTAGTGGCATCGAAATCCTCAATGTACATGGTTCAAAGTTGCAAAATGTTGCAAAATTTTTCAACACTGAGGGGTAAGAAATTTATAGGAAAGTTGTTGGTCTTGATGTGGGCTAATCAACAAACACATCAAAATTTGTAAATAGTAGTCCATATTAACTTTTTTTTACTCGTTACACACATCTTTTGAGAAAAAAATAACTACTAATAAGTATAGTAAGAAGTTCTTATAGGCCAACTGCTGAGCCAAGTTGACACAAACATTTAGACTCACACATAACAACACGAAATGCATGGACCCATTCAAAGGCAATATATAATTTCTCTTTTTATTATTACTTTTGAAATTTTCATTCAAAAATACAAGATAACTATGGAACTAAATATAGATATCCCTATGGTAAAATAGTTGAATAGGATGATAAAGGGGATGAGCTCAATAAATTAAGCTCATCACTAGCACATCAAATCAGGCCTAATACAGACTCATTGTTCAAGTCTGGGAAGGATAGCTCACCAATAGAGAAGTAAGTAGACACAATGATTGTCTAGATCAAGTTGCTTACCTACCAATATAAGTATGTGCTTGCCATAAAGAAGCTTTCATTAAGGATCAAGGAAAACATCACCTCTACTCAAACTAAAAACTGTAGACGAACATGCTAATATTATTTTCTATTAAAAAGCTAGTCTTTTGATTTTTATGTAATATTATTTTATGAAATATTTGTAGATATTGACTTTTAAAAATATGAATTATATGCACCTATTATGAAAATTCAAGGAAATATGAATTAGGTTATTTTCTTAAGGATTTAAAATGAGTTTCTTGCCTTTATATTTCATTTTTCTGAGTTCATTGAGGTTGTGAAGCATTATAGAATTATTATTGTTTATATTCTTTTATAGATCCATTTTAACTTATTGATTCAACATATTTAATATTATATTTTTAAAAATTATTTCTTATTATTAACATGTAAGTCAATAAAATTTAAAGCACAATTAAATATAAAAAGCAAAAAAAGCATGTGTAAAAATTTCAACTATATTATATGGTATTATGGGATTAAAATCATTACTTATTAAAGAATAATAAATGTTCCTATCATACCTACTAGTTACCATCATATTGTAACACTTATACAATTATTATCTTCATTAAAAATGTTCTTATATTATGTGATTCATCATTTTTTTATTATAATGTAAAAAAAGAGCTATAATGAAGAGATTTATAAACCAAACATTTGTAATTATCATGTCTAGACCTATAATATATGGAGTGGAAAATTTGTCAACACCAAACTGATAATCATTAGTAATGGATAGTAAAATTCTTATAAATTATTTTGTAACTCATATTATTTTAATGTATAAACTGTAAGTATAATGTGGGCTTACTTTGAAGAGTTATGTTAAATTTATTAGTTGATATTGTTGGAGAAACTTCGATAGTTTCACTATAAAATTTAACTTCAAGTATTTTATCTATTATAATAAGTGATATTCATATAAAAATGTTAATATCAACCAAAGATTATATGGGTTATATTCATAGAAAGCACATTACAACCCAAAAAAAAATCATTTTTAATAGGCATTATGTATTTTCTAGTGATTGAAAGAGATGTATAGCTCATCCATATCATATGAAAAAGTCTGGATGAGTCTCAATCCTTAAGTTTTCCTTTGTAATATGCTTAGGTAGGTATTACATTCATGGCAATATCACTTTGAAAAACCAATTTATATCTATCATTACTTCTAACATATATTCTAAACATGTTATTATCGTCTACCTATCAAGTGTTTTCTTTTTCTATTTTGTTTCAAACCATTAAAAAAAGTGGCATATCATAAATGACACTTTTTATGATCTCATCCTCCATATCATGGTCTCTCTCCAAAAATAAAATTCAGCTTTATATTGATGCTATCTTTACCCCTTTTTATGGCTACTTGAAATAAATAATATCTTTAAAATCTATATAGATATATTTATTAATGATTATAATGTTGAAGACACTAAAATTTGAAGGATTAAACCAAGCAATGGACTTTTGGGTAGAGTAGGAAGTTAATTATTTTCTCGTCATAGAGATAGATGCAACTTCTCTCGATTTTTTAATGAAAGGGGAATTAAGGATTGTGCCTTTAAGGGTTTGAGGATCTTGCAAATTTATCACATTTTTATTCTTTATCTGATGACATACAAAAACTTTATTGACTAATTGTCAATCATTTTCATTGCATTGCGTTCTCTTGATTACATCCTCAAAAATGTTCAAGTATTTAATAACGAGTATATTTTTTTGCCTACTCATCATTAATTGTTTGTGAATTTTGTTATCATGATATATAAAATAATATTTTTGCCTCAATATCTTCTTATTCTTACATAAATAAGGATGATATTTCTTAGTCTTTCCTCTGCTAAAATATTAGACTAATAATTTTTTTTTTTTGTGTGGATTACAAGTTGTGTTTTACTAGAAGTCTAATAATCACAAACTTGAACTCACTAAAAAAATCATCCATTATTCTAATCCATTAAAAAAAAATATTGGATCATGAGCCAGATAATATATTGGAGCTCTTACTTTGAAGCTCTTTGTGGGGTTTCTAAAATCATCACTTTCTTAATATGATTGTTTGCGCCTCACATGGATGTCATCCTTAATTAATATTTCTTTGAGGAGATGAGTTGAAATATCTTAATCAAAATTTGGCATTATAACTATAGAATTAGAAGGCATGATATGGTAAAGGATCATGTTACTTTGTAAAACTAACGAATTAATAAATAAAAAAAAATTTCTTAATTTTTCAATAGACAAAGAAAATGTTATATACCAAAAAATTATCATATCACAAAGAAAACAACACAATAAATGAGATTCTTTAATGCTAACTAAAGAAATATTCCTCTTACACACATTTCTCTAATGTTTGTCTTTCATAAATCTTATTTCCCGATGGCAAACATTATTTCTTGTGTGTGTGTGTGTGTGTGTGTGTGTGTGTG
>JXCR01067632.1:0-14334 GCA_002079205.1 Phalaenopsis hybrid cultivar
TTATTTTGTATTAGTATTAACACGAAATTAAAAGAAAACTCAAAGATTAGATTCAATGCACAAAGAAACTAAAAATGTGTTTATCCTTAGTGAAGAGCACCTAACTCTCGATCAAATGTAAGACATAAAGCAACATACATTTGTAGTTTCTCATCTTGGATTGCTAGAATTGCCTTAACTGACAGCAGCTAGCTAGCTCTAGGAATGGACAGGGAGCAACGATAGTATTTCTTATAGAATTCGTCTGGGAAAAGAGAGAGAGAGAGAATCAAACTCTTAAGTTCAGTTCCGTACAAGCTAGAGCTAGAAGCTCAGAAGCACACAAGATAAAAAACTCTTTCAGCGAATCATTGCTAGCAAGTTATTAAACCGTGAGGCCAGCTATGTTGGATTCGTAAGTACTATAACCCATTCTATATATACATTAGGAGAATATTATAATGGAATAAGGAATCAAATTAATAGTAGTAAAGCGTTATTTGTTCAAAAGGATTCAATAATTTCCTTTATCGTTGTCTTAAGAGAAGAAAATAATATTCATGACGTAGGAAAGAACTGTTTCATTCAAATAATCAGCCATCCTTCATTAATTGATCTCAAGGTCCTTGAAGATTGATGGTTATATGGTTGTTCCTTTACTTTAAATGATGATGGCTTCATATCATTCACAGCTGCCTCTTGGTAGCAGCAGCATAACTAAATACAAGGAATTAATAATTAAGAATTCAACCACCGGTTGTTAGATAGATAAGATTAGGTTTAATTTTCTAATTAAGTAATCAGATATCGAAAATCAAAGCTCAGAATTCCTGGTCCAAATTCAAATGAAAATATACTGATAGTTGTTCATTAACCAACCATAATATAAATTCAATAAAAATCAGCTCAAGCTGTCCTAATCAATCGAAATATTCTCATCATTAAATCCTCCATGAGTGAAATGTAGGACTTAAGTTATGTTACGTATACCTATATGTCATCTTAAAAAATATGTCAATTTAGGAGATTGTAAGCCATATTCGTTCAAAAGGATTCATGATTTTTTGTTGCGCTCATGCCATTATCTCTAAAGGGAAAACATAGTGATATCTTGCTTTATGCATATTGTGCTAAGAAAGACTACAAAACCAGTATTAAAGTAATTAAATCCGCCTACAAAACTCCATACTGCTATCCAGTCGATCGATATATTGCCATGCAAGTGTGACAGAAGAAACGTGACGATGCTTTTTCTTGTCGCCAACTCCACCCACCTAACTTAACCAACATCTCACGTTGGGTCCCCTCAATCCACTAAACCACTGCAAAGCTAGGAAATTGGAAATAAATCTACCCAATTTTTACACTGCACACCTTTCGTCTATTACTCAACTCATCATCACAAAAAATTTAAGAGAATTTTAATAAATCCTAACCAAATTAGCTCAAAGAAATAAATAAGATAAGGTTAAGAAATAATTAGAGGTAGATGGATGAGGGTATGATTCAGTACCAGTCAGCTCATGAAGCGATTGCTCGATCTCGCGGCAAGCCATGACGGCCTCCACTGCGTGCACTCTTACGTGTTGTTGCAGCTGTTCCTTGAACGAGCACAGCAGCAGCGTATACTGCGTCTTCATCCAGATGTAGATACCGTGAATTAATTTCCATGAATTATGTGAGAAATTTTATATTGTCGAAAAATTAATTTATAAAAAAAGAAGAGAAAACTAACGAGGAAATTGTCGAGGTCGTGCTTTTCCGGCGGGGAAAGAATGGGGCGGTGGATGGCGGCGTAGGAGCGGAGGAGGTGGTGGGATTGTGAGAGCTGGGCGTCGATGAGGGGGAGTTGGTCGATGGGGGTGGCGACGCGGAGGCAGCCTACGTGGGCTGACAGAAGCTGTTCTAACAGAGGGTGAACGGAAATCTCTGCTTTCAGAAGACGACGGTGCTCTTCCTCTGCAGCGGTGGAAGGTGGCGCTGAAGTGGAGCACTCACCTACTGCAGCAGCTGCGGACATATGCATACCATGCACTTGGTGGGGATCTCCTCGCATCATCTTGGACGAAGGGAGATGTGGAGATCGAAGCGTTGCTATTGTAGATGGAGGACCACACCACACCAGTGGTCCTCTTTGTGAGAGGGAGGGTGGTAAGGAGGGTGAGTGGGATAGAGTGAAAAAGAGAGATTTTTATTCCTGGTTTGTTTCAGAAGCCTTTTAGAAGAGTACCTACCTGACCAGAGGAGAGGGAGAGGGAGGGAGATGAGATAGCGTGGAGGAAGTTTGTTGCGAGGAGTGGAAATGGGGAGGCCATGTGAAAGAAAGAAGGTGGGCGAGGGGAATCGAAATTCGTTTAAAAGGAAGCCTCAGAATCGTCATGATGGAGTTTTGCTTTTTCTTTTATGATCTTATTATGATCCGTTTTTTTAAGGGATACAAATGATATGGGGGGGAGAGAGAGTGAGAGTGTGTGGGTTAGAAGTTTGTTTAAGGCACTCTGGTTTTGGAGGAAAAAATTTATGGGCTCTGTTTCATTTAGAAGTATTTGGTCTAGGAAAAGTATANTTTTTTTTAAGGGATAAAAATGATATGGGGGAGAGAGAGAGTGAGAGTGTGTGGGTTAGAAGTTTGTTTGACGCACTCTGGTTTTGGAGGAAAAAATTTATGGGCTCTGTTTCATTTAGAAGTATTTGGTCTAGGAAAAGTATATATATTTGTTTTTTATTGACATATTATTTATCTTTATCTTAGCAAAAATGGGGAGGAACAAGTATTATGTAATTTTTAGGACTTAACACATATTATGTTCACATGAAATGAGATCTCAATTTAAAAATAAACTCAAATTTTGCTGAATCAAGTAGGTGATTGAAATTTATCTTCAATCCCTTTTTTTGGTTTTATTTTTCAATTACCTTTTTAAGTATCTCTTCAAATGAAAACTAAATTCTTACCGATAATCTTATCATGAAACAATCAATCAACACAAGTTTTAATTTGGGACTGTTGAAATTCATGGCAAGTGATCATCATATATTGCCATGAATTTTGCCAATGCTAAAATGTAATATATGATTATTACTTTTCTTTTTTTGAAATATATATAAGTATTATTTCAATGCTTTTTATATTAAGTATGCTATTTTAAAGTAGTTTTAAGTTATTTTGGAGTTTCAATGACATATATTTGTCTTATGGTAGCATCCTTAAAGCTTAACTTTCAATGATGTTTCTTCTAACCTTGAAATGGAATTTTCTTCTTAATTTTTGGAGGGCGAGTTTTGAAATTAGAAATTGCTCACTTCTATTCAATTTTAATTGATCGAATATTGAAATTTAATTTTGAAATAGTTTTAGTCACATCTAGTTGAAATAAACATCACATTATGGAAACAAAATAAGATATGAGAATTGAGAAAGGGAAAATTTTTTAATAATACTTCTTCATCCTAATTAGAAGCTAAATATTTTGGACCACTTTTATTTTAATTTATTTCTTTTGCTTTTTTTTAATATTTTTTTTGAATGAAAACACATATCATATTTTAAACAAATGTTATTTTTATTTATTTATGTCATATCATATTTTAAACATATGCTATTTTTATTTATTTATGTGATGATGGTTGTTGTTGGTGTTGGTGGGCAACAATAATGGAGGTGGCGGCAACAAACCAAAATCATCCATAGTGATTACAATGTTAACTAGGGCTGGCATATATACCACGAAGGTCATGTGTTAAAGATGGTTTATCTTTTAACCAGCTTCGACGATTGCTACTATTTAGCTACATTTTTTATCAGTATTATCTTTATGTTATTGGCGCTTAGCTATTATAGTTTTATACCTGAAAATATAGCATTGCCTCTTTGTTCAGCTCATCACTCCCCCTTCTCCTTTGCATCTTAACCTTTGGTTTTCATCTCCTTCGTTAAATTTTCTTTTGCAAATGATCTGTGTCAAATTATAAAAGTTATCTAGGAATATTAAATTTTTAATCAGCTAAAATAGCTGATACTTCTTCTCTCTTGAATTATTTATTTTTCAGTGACTACATTCATTCTTTNTGTGTGTGTGTGTGCGCGCGCGCGCGCGCGCGCTCGCGCGCGCATCAGGTGTAGTTGAGTTGGTGGTGTAAGTCCCCTCTCAACCCTATTTCGAATCCTCGACCAGACATGAATCAAATTTGGACATGGGGATTGGTTGAAGGGTCACCCGTTCAGCTAATCCTTTTTAAGTGTCCACACACACACATACATATATCTTTGGGTGTAGTTTTTTTTGAAATTAACTCTATAATTCTAAGAAGAGTAAGTATCCAAGAGAGTCCTCGAAGCTTTTTTGTTAAATTAACACGAAAGGGAAAAATTTTAAAATACACCACATTTAAAACAATATTTATTAGGAAAGGTAATTTAAAATAAATTCTAAAAAGGAAAAAATTATCCCATAGACACCATTTCAATAAATCTATCGAATGTGGTGCTATTTTTATAATTTTTTTTTATAACTCGACACCTGACAATGGCTATATAAACACCCTCACACCCACATCTGAGTTCAAAANCATATTTATTAGGAAAGATAATTTAAAATAAATTCTAAAAAGGAAAAAATTATCCCATAGACACCATTTCAATAAATCTGTGGAATGTGGTGCTATTTTATTAATTTTTTTTTATAACTCGACACCTGACAATGGCTATATAAACACCCTCACACCCACATCTGAGTTCAAAATATTCACCCTACGGCTTCTCTAATTCGTCATAAGCCCTACTCTCTCCCTCTCTATCTCTTCCCCATTCCTACTCTTTCCCCTCCTCTTTTCCCATCTCCACTATTCCTCCTCACTCACTCTCTCTTGCTACCTCGCTATCAAATTATGAGTACNCATTCACCCTACGGCTTCTCTAATTCATCATAAGCCCTACTCTCTCCCTCTCTATCTCTTCCCCATTCCTACTCTTTCCCTTCCTCTTTTCCCATCTCCACTATTCCTCCTCACTCACTCTCTCTTGCTACCTCGCTATCAAATTATGAGTACATTCAAGTTCAAGGAACATTAATTTGGGAGTTTCATAGAAGTAAATAATTTCTTTGTGTGTTGAATATTCAAACTAGTAAAATTTTATTTATAATTTATAATTGTAATTTTGATGTAATGTACAATTTATTTATAATTTTTATGTTTTAGTAAGTTATAATTAGAAAATATAAATAAAATATTAGAGTGTGTTTTTTACTTTTATTTTAAGCCTATTATAATTTAAAAATTATAGTAGGCTTAAATCATAATTAAAGTTAAATTTAGTTGGAGTTAATGTAGTCACAAAATCAAAATAAATGTAAAGTTAGCTCGACCTAATTTAAACCAAATATAATCTGAATTTAACATAATCTAAACTTAAATCAAGCCCAAAACTAGTTAAAGATGATTAAAGATTTAAATAAATTAACCTGACCTAGCAAATTAAATCTAATTAAGAGCTAAAATAAAACTAACCTATACCAAAAGAGAAATGAAACTTTTATCAATCTTAAGTAAATCTAATGCAAGTCCACCTTAAACTTAAATCTAAGTTCATTTAATCTTAACCAAGTTCAAATTAAACTTAAACATAACTCAATCTATACCAAAAACTAAATCCAATTGCCTCAACCTACTTACCTAAGTTAAACCACAAATTAAATTATAAAATTTATTATATTAATTAATTTGTTTTCTTTTTGTTATGTTTAAGGTTTAGTACACTCAAAAGCTATTAAATCTTGCACAATATATAACAAAATATAAAATTAGCTCAACCTAATATAAACAACAATTAATCTGAATTTAACCTAATCTAGACATAATTTAAGCCTAGACCTAATTAGATATTAAATAAATCTAATCCAAAACTAGAACTAAGTTAACCTACCCCAAAACCCAAAGTAAACATTAAAATTTAGCTTAAGGAAACTTACACGAAGCCTATATTAAACTTGAGTCTAGCTAAAATTAACCTAAATTAAACCTAAAATAAGTTTAAACCTATCGAAATCTAGAAATAAAACTGATTCCAGTTTAAACTTAACTTAAGCTAAACCACCACTTAAATTGTGACCATTGTAAAATCTTTTTCTTAATTATTTATTATTTTTAGGGTTTAGTTCATTGAAAGTTATTAGAACTAGATAATTACCTAGTTTAAACCAAGTGTAATATAAATTTAACATTTATGTTCTAAACTGAAATCTACTTTGGCTTGCTGTATAAAAATAATCTTAATTGGTTAAAACTAAATAAAAACATGACATTTAAAAGGACACAATGGAGAAAAAAGATTCATGTTGCTGACCTCGCTTAAAGGGATAAAGATTTGTTATTTTTGTGTATTCTAGAACTAAATCAAGTATAAGCCTACTTAAAACTAGTCACAAATTAAATTATGCTTTAAAATAAAAATAAAATAACATAAACCAAAACCCAAATTAAACATTAAATCTAGTTTATATAAATCTAAATCAAGCCTACACTAGACTTAAATCCAACTTAACCTAAACTAAACAAAAATTAAACATAATTCTATCTCAATTTAGACTTAAAGCTAAGTCTAGCTTTGACCTAACCTAACTTAAGCCATCACTAAAATTCTTACCATTATAACTTTTAATTTATTTAACTTATTTAATATTCATGGTTTAGTTCACTTATAATTATTGAACTAATATTACATTTATATGATTTTTAGGTATATTGTTTTTTTTTATTCGGTGAGGTTGCTTACTAGATTGTACCTCAACTTATATGCTTATACACACAAGTAATTATTCGTATATCACCTTAGTTAAAGTTAACCTATGAAATTATGTTTAAAAATTATATAAAATAAATATTTAAATAAGAATTATTAAAAAAATTATTTGAATTTAGATTGAAATATAATTCGATTGAATAAGAATAGTTTCAGTCTTCTATAAGAACTTTACTCAAACAATAACCCAAAAATAACTACACAACAAAAAATCATGTTTTTGAAATTGGTCAAATGAAAATCCTCTTCCCTTTGCGAGTATACATGGACTATAATTTTATATTTTAATAAGTTTATATTGTAAAATCCAATATTATAGTTTCTATAGCTCTTAAACATATAACTAATATTCCAACTACGGTCACAACCAACAACATATTGATAACTATATTGATTTTGAATGGGAGGTTTTTATATACCGAAGAATTCAAGTTTCTTAATATTTCTTCTTAGACAAGGGAAGTTGTGCATAAAACAGAGAGAATAATAAATTCTAAGGACCTGAATACCATGTTTTGAAATTAAACATGAAGGTTGGCCTCTTTTTTTATCACATTTTCTTTCTCACAAAAGATAAAATATATAAGCAAAATTTAGTGACATGTGAATTCACTTTTCATGCCAAAGGGAAGGTTGTCTCCCAATGACCAACATATTAAACATAATGATCTGTTATTATAATATTTTTGGAATAATGTTGGAGAAAAATCCTTATTGTATATTTAATATATTCACATTGATTAAGATTAATATATATTTTAATCTAAAATCAAACAATATTTTAAATATTTCTTATATAAATTTTTTAATTTTTGAAAGCATTATATTAGTTTTTTGTATTTTAAAAAAATAAATTTGCTTAGGCAAGCATTAACTAACATTTTATGCTAATAATTACTTATATGGATAAACATATAAGTTTAGGTATAATACAATAATTCTCATCGAATGAGGAACAATTATTCCAAAAAAGAATGTAAATGTAAAAGTTGTTTAATAATTTTAAGTGACCACCAAACACCAACCATAATGAACCAAGAATAGATTAATTAATTCTAAAAAGGTTAAAATTTAGTGATGGTTTTGCTTAGCTCATGTCTAGGTTAGATTTAGTTTTAGATCTAGGCTGAGTTTGGTTTACTTTTATATTTGGCTTAGTTTAAGTCTAGATTAACTTTAGAGTAGGCTCAGTTTAGTTTTACTTAAGCTAGGTTTAATATTTAATTTGAGTTTTAATTTATGTTAGTTATTTTTAGTTTTGAGTTATATTTAGTTAGTTTCAAGCTTAATATAGTTTAGGATTAGGTTTAATTAATTTTAAGTTTGATTTAGGTTTAGATTAGTTTTAATTTAAATTAAGTTCTTCTTAAGGGTTCTTTTCTTGGGAGCTTGTGCTCTTCCCTCAAGTAGTGTGTGGGATAATTCTACCATCTATCCAACCATTTGATCTAAAAGTTATTAAGTTTTTTGTTTAACAAAATCTCTCACATACTCTATGTTCAAGGTTTCTCCTTGATGAGTTCCTTCTCAATGGCATTCTCTTCTTCTCATTGATGACATGATTTCATGCTTATCGCACCTTTTAGGAAGCTAAATCTAAATATGTAATGTGGATCACACCTAAGGTATGGAGTGTTGGATGGATGAGAGGAACAAAGTGCGAGAGAGAGAGAATATAGTTCAGAGTAACATAAGTTTTGAAAGAGTAAACTCAATAGTAATTTATTGAAGAAATGACCCCTTATTTATACGTTATGAGGTTTAGTAAAATTACATGTTTACCCCTATTTTAATATGGAAGTTACAAGTCATTATCACGCTTTTTCATATTTGTAGCTAACTCTAGAGCCTTAATTTTCATAATTGTCATTGACTCCATTTTGTATTCTTAAAAGCTTGAAGAGGGGCATTTAATGGCTTGTCGTCCGAAAATCATTCGATCAATTAAGAGGTCTTCAATTGGCCTTTTTAAGAGAATCCTAAGTAAAGGCTCTCTTGTCATTAGGATGAATGTGGATAGTCAAAAGATGATGAATCACCGTAATATGATGGGAAGCTCTCCTTGGATGAGGGGCTTTCGTAGAAGATCTAGATGGTGTCTCACGAGGTACACTTCGGTCATCATTTTGAAGAATTCCAGAATCAGTTGAGGGAGCTAGTTTTGAACAACTATCCCTCATATTAGTTGTCTTCTATTCCTTTTTTTAACCGTGATTTTGTTTGGTTAGCTCCAGTTTTGACTAGAGGAAATGACGCTTGAAATTTTTGTCTTTTAGCTATCCCGATAAGCTGTTCTTTAGTGTTCATAAGCAAGACCCTTTGAATTTTCTTGAGATTTGTGCAGTCATATTTTTGATGCACAACTACATTTTAAAATAATTAATTATGATAATAATATAAAAGTTGATATTTGTTTGCTCTTTGTATTAACCATTAATGAACCTTAAGAAAAAGTGCTCATATTTGAAAAATTAATTTCAAAAGCATTGGAAAAATATGACAATCAATCCAATAAAAAATTTCATCCATTCCTCCTAATTTATAGTCATTACTTGGATGCTTATATCAACTTTATCACATTCTTGATGTACTAATATTTTTTACAAGGACTCTAGGAATTTATTTGTAATCAGAAAAATGTTAATTCTTAGATGCATCAGAAAAATGTTAATTCTTAGATGCATTATGAAGATAAAGTTAAAAAGCTTACTTTACAAAATTGCCTTTGATTGACTATTGATCATGTATCTCATTTTTCTTGACAATCTTAAGTATTATAAGTACAAAAGTATATAGTTTAATGAGACCATTAAAAATATTAAAATTCCAAATCCAAACTAGAAATTATAAATTAGTCTTTTGATTCAAATCTTGAACATTTGTTAAATCTCTAGTATTAAGTTGTAAGAGTATTCCTTTTCAATTTGGATGGAATTTAAGAGTCTCACTCCTCTTAGAAGCAGGATTAATGATATTCATAATTCTCAAAATAAATTCAAAAATTTGATTCACTTTGTAATTGTTCTTTGTTACATCTAACAAACATAATTAAAAATGATGAGCAAAATAATGTACATTAAATGCTTATGCATTACCATTAAGAATGTGTATCTTAAAGCAATGATACTCCCCATGCTAATTTATTTAAAAGTTTAGTTTACATATTAATTATATTGATCTTGCTATCAATATTTTTAAAATTTTAACAAACATATTTAAGAATAAACTTTTAAAAGTAAAGAAAAAAAATACAAAATAATTTAACAAAACAAATTTCCTTAAAAAAATTCATAGTTAATTTTATAGGTAGTTGTAAAAATCTCAAAACAAACATAAAATAATAGTAATCGTGTCTTTTGCTCACATCTATGCAATTGCCTCTTGCAGCACCTCAAAACCAAATCTATTGTCCTATATGATAGGCTGCTGATGTTTCCATTGACTATTCCTAGAGGACTAGAAAAGGAACCCTCACAATTAGAAATTCCAAACTTTTTTTGCTCAACTTGAAGTTCCTCATATTGGTCCTAACCTGTGGCACTTAGTAGGTGGGGTCAATGTGGGGGAGCTCAAGGTGAGTCCCCATAGGATTGACCCTGGGTGTTGGTATTGAGATGATGCATACACTATCACTCACTTGCACATAGCACTTCCACGCACTATCTTAACCCTGAGCCCAAACTTGTTGACTTTGATCCCATGACTCTTTAGGAGACTCATGTAGATTGTCCCCTAGACCCACTAGCCCTAGGCTAAGGTCTGGCGAAGACCAGTAAATGAAGGACCCAAAGTAGAGGATCCTATTGGTCCATAGCTCAAATGGGGTGGTTGGCACCTCACTTTCACCAAAATACCAAACTTAGCCTTTTGCCCCTAAATCTACCTAATTTACCAAATTGCCCTTGAAACTCCAAAATCCCAATTTCACCCAAAATAACTAAATTTGTTTAAAAATCATCTCAAACCATTTAAAACCACAAAATTTGCCCAAAACATCCCAAAATTACCAAAATTATCAAAAATACCCTCAAATTGCCAAAATTACCAAAATACCCTTCGTGACCCAAACTTTCCCAAAACCTTCAAAATCATTTTAAATATCCCCAAAATCAATTTGAACCCTTCAATTGATCCCAATTTGACCAATTTTGACCAAAAGCCCAAATTGCCTTTAAAGGCCCAATTACCCTAATTCACTCTAAATGTCCACCAGTTTGGTTCCAATTTTCTCCAATTTCAATTTTAAACTCAGTAATCATGAAAAAACTCAATTTAAACCAAATCCAAGCCCAATTGATCCACATTAGAATCTAGTTTCCTTTGGTCGAAGAAGTGTAAGAAAAATTTCACGAGGGTTTGAATAATTCTGTAAATTTCTATATTTGATTAAATGTATATATCTTTTATTAATTTAATTAAATTAATTATAAATAAAAAATCAATAAAATTAATTTCACATTGTGTTTAAAAATCATGTTAACTCACTCTAAAAAATTGAAAATTACTTGATTAAGTTTAAGCACTAAAGTTAATTTTCTAAGAAATAATGTATTTTTGTATAAAAATAATTATATTAAATTAAATACACTTAGAAAAATTGTGAAAAGTGGTTTTTTGAGTTCCTTGTGACTAGGTGCACTTAGGAAAATTAAAAGTAATTTTTGATAAAATACTTTATTTTGAATTAAAAAAATAAAAAATAGTTAAAAATTTCAAAAATACAAAAGTATTTCAAAATGTTTCTAATGGTTTTTTGATCACTTAGGAATCATTAAAATATTTTTTTGAAATTTTTATAAGTTACAAATAAATTTCCAAAGGCTTAAAAATGTATTTCCCTTATTTTCTCATTAAAATATTTATAATAAATAAAATAAAAAAATTCATAAAAATATGAAATTTGTTTCTTTGAGTTTTTTGGACTCGGAGGGGTTTAATAAAAATATAAAAATAATCTTTATAAATAAAAAAATATTTTCCATTCAAATTAAATCATAATAATCATTAAACAATTATAAACTAATGATTAAAATTTAATTCAAAAAATCATGGAATTTTGTCTAAGTATTTCTCTAACTTAAAGAAACCTCTAATAATTTTCCCATAAACCAAAATTTTCATTTTGATTGATTAAAAAAATCCCATTTTCTAAAGTTAAAAATAATAATTATTTAAATTAAAATTTGGAAGCCATCGTTTTCTCCTCTGATGTTTTAAGTACTCCATGGATAAGATACTTAGAATTTTCTAAAGTCATTTGAGTGGTGCTTCATGAGTTATGAGGTGAAAAGCCCCAAGGGTAAAGTGATCATTTTAGATCTTAGCTCCTTAATCAAAATTTAGGATTAATCAAAGGGAAAATAGGCAATTTTGATCTTAATGAATACATTTGGATGATTGAAACATAATGGGTAAAGTGTAGAAACCAACTTGCCACATTTCCATTATCAGAATAAAATTATAAATTTTCTAAATTATCAGATCTGGAGGTTAATCAAAACAAAATGATTTTTAAGTAATGGACTTAAACTAAGGAGATGATGTATTACTTATGATCAAGTCCATAATTACTGTTAAGCTGACTTCTTTTAATCAGAATCTGTATCACCTAAATTAAAATTCTAATCCTTTGTTAATATTTCTCCCACTAGATTCATTAAGGGGCTTGGTAGTGATCTAGGCTTGATCTTAAAAATTGTTTGATGGGATTTAGAGGATAATATGATTGATGATTAACACTATTACCAAACTTTGGTGGAGGGTACAAAGGTCCTTAATGACCAGATCTTGCCTTAGGGTCATTCACCTACATAACTTTTAAGTGAAATATCAACTAACCATTTAAGTATCCCGTCCTCAAGATTATTAAAATGTCAAAGTTCACCAAGTAATGGGATAATTTTAATCTCACCATGGATAATTAATGGAACAATATGATAAGTTTAGAATGAACTCGAATATTTCAAGAGGTCATCAAAGCAGTTTAGGGTCATCCCGTGAATACTTTGAAATATCTTGAATATTCTGAAGGACAAATTGGACTTACTATATTTTATTCTAGAACCATCCATTAAATTCCTTCGGGACTCAACAAGTAATACTTAGGGTTTGTTAGTTATTCACTCAACTACTCAAAACTTGCATATTTTACTTTGTCACCTCCAAAATACATAAATGTTGTAAAAGACTAACATTTCAACTAGAATGTCGAGAAGATAACAGGTAGGCTTTTATAGTGTTATTTAATTTCTTTCATTTCCTTTTCTGCAAATATTATAAACTACTTGGGTGAGTGCCTTAATTCACTTGCAAAATCAAAACAACTTTTTCCAAAAATTAATCAACATTTTCAAAACCTAAAATAAATATTTTCAAAGGTAACCATAAATCCTTTGAAATTTCACTAAATTTAAACTGTTCTTTTGAATTTACAAAAGTCCCTCGGAGGAGGTAACCCACGGTTCCTAACACGAGATCTCCTCAGCTTAAACGGGTTTCATGACTCGTTTAAGCTAAGTAAATTCAAAAGAAAATAGTGCTACCAGAATGAGGGAATCGTAGGATCCTAATCGGTGACGCTCTAATCAACCCCCATAATATTTAAATAACCATGACCTTAGGAAACACTTGATTTGACATCATGACTTGGCACATTAGAAAACTTAAACCTGCTACGCTGAGGAGCTTGGAGCTAGCATTGTGGGCAACACGACCAATTTCAACAGCAAAATATTTCTACACCAACTAGATTATTCCTTAAAACTAAACAACAAGCCATATGATTTTGAGTTTGTCCGCTTAGTGCGACACAAATCCTCAACATATCGTTAGGCCTTTCTATAGCCCTGCTATACAATTTAAGCCCTAATCTGCTTTAGGATTCAGGAGTTGTCATTTGGTATGACCTAAATTCTCACATCTTCTAGGCTATTTGTGTGATTGTTTCACACAACTGTAAGCCCTAATTAATAAATTTGGCATGATGAAACATTCAAATATTTCTCCTCTAAATTGAAACCAAACCATAGGATAGACTTGGAAGTCACCGAGATTCTCCTCAGGATCCGTGTCATCCCCTAGTTCTTCTTCCTTTGGATTCCAAAAATAAATGTTCCAAATTTGAGTCATTCCAATTTCACACCTCCTTGTCCGATTTCCTTGAAAATTTATATCCTTTGAAATTCCTGAAGATAATATCTCTTGATTTTTATTGAGAGTTTTCTTTGGTGACTTCAATTATCTAAGATGTAATTTACTATAAGGGCTTGCCTTTATAGGAAATTTTAACGAAGCCATCTTAATATAAATCCTATTTAATTTTTCATATTAAATAGGGGAACTTGTCAACTTATAATAAAATGGTTTTGCAGACCAAATGTATGTTGTACATTTCTTAGTTTATTTGATTGAACATCACTATCAATTCATGTGTGGTCTTTCGAGATAGATACATAGCTTAAGGTGTAGTGCTCTTTCATCTAAACTATGAAAGATATGAGATCATTTTGATTTCATATTTTTCTAAACTATATATATATATATATATATCATTGACT
>JXCR01067632.1:14529-76289 GCA_002079205.1 Phalaenopsis hybrid cultivar
ATATATATATATATATATATATATATATATATATATATATATATATATATATATATATATATATATATATATATATATATATATATATATATATATATATATATATATATATATATATATAAATTAAATTTTCCTCTGAAGCGGGTGACGGGATTCCGATTTCGACGACCGACAGCTTCCGTAGGACCCCCTAAAAATAATGCAGACATAGGTGTTATTAGAACTTTTTTAAAGGATTCGAGAGTCATGATACTATCCTAGGTGATAGACTGTCATATAAATGATTGCAGATGTGTGATTAGAATTGTAGCACTAGTTAAGGTGGCATGTAACACCTTACTCAATATCATTGCGATGATGTATAGACAACACCTATGTGTTGATTAAAATCACATGCGTACGATCAAACTAGCCATTTTTTGGATTAGTTAATGGGTTCTAATGGTCGTTCACTGAGTTTTAACCTAAAACCACAGCATTGCCCATGGTGTTATGACTCCGCATCAATAAAGTTGATGAGAATCAGTTGATTTTTTTATATGTTTTGGACTTTAAAAATAAAGACTGAATAGTTCAATGATATTTAATTATTTAAATAATTAAACATGACATTACAAGTAAAATAGCATCTTGAAAGATGAAAATGTCACTTAATAATGGGTTCTATTTTGTAAACAAAAAAAAATTAGGATATTTGCTTGGTCAGTGATTGTACCAATAGATCCTTCCCTATCTAATCTAAAAATTTGATAGGTTTTACCTTAATATGGGTTGCTATTTTCTTATAGATGCAAGCCCCTAGAGTTAAATGCATCATAAGTGACCAAAATCACTTAAGAAAGCTCTCGATTGACATTAAACTTTTTTATTCAAGGATTTCAAAGTTTTGTTTTCACTATTGATTATTAGAAAATCTAATGGGAAATGCACAAAAGAGGAGCAGTTAGTTTGGAACCCAAAGGGAGAAAATGCAAGAGATGTCAAAGATACTGAGAAAACTTAGTGACGTCTCAACTAATCTATGGTTTAACTTTAAACATTTTGAAAGAGAAATAGTTTAATGTTTTAATCCTGAAATTTTATTTATAAATTTAGGACTTATATCCCATAATATAAGACAGTGATAAAGCCTAAGAAAGAGAGGATTTATGTCATAACTAAAAAAATGACCTCTAAGCCCAAAGACTTAAGGCAATTTTTACCAGAGAAAGTCAAGCATCAAAACCCGGTCGAAGGAAAAATAAAACACAAACAGACAAGTAAATATGTAAAATATACTTACAACCCCACTTGGAAAGGACTGCTGATCCCGATATTTTTTATATGTAGAATTTAAGAAGTTGACACCACTAATTAAAAATTTTAATCCCCGACAATGGTGCTAAAAACTTGATCCCAAGCAAAGTAAAATTTTGATTATATCTATAAGTAATAGGGATTCTACGCAAGTATATGTATCATTATCAAGTAATATAAGCCTTTTTGATTAAGCTCTGAATATTGATCCCACGGAGTTCAAGGTTAATTACGACGACTTTCAAGAGAAGTTCTAGTCTAGAATAACATGCCCTAGCTTGGAAGGTCGATAAAGGTTTGGTTTTGATTATATCCTATATTTATCACAACAATATTGCTTCTACTCCAAAACAAAAATACTTAGTGAAAATCAGAGATTGTGACAAATAGGAGTAATTATATTTTTTACCCTTACAAGAGATGCTATAAGGAATATTGGTTAATCTTCAATTTAAATAGTTCTGATGATGGGCTAGGCAGGGAAGATACTAGCTCTCACTCTAGAGTTCCCTCTTATCCCTCCACCTGAAGGCTAACATCTCGCATCAAAACCTAAACAATAGACCAAATTTGGGGGCTTTAGCATGTCACTCTAAAGTCCTCTAATTCTACACCCATCAAAAAATTTTTCCCTATTTATTTTAACTCAACCTTATGGACTACATTCTCATCCATACAATCTCATGTGTTTCTACCACAATTGATTGAGACAACACCATCACAGATCTTACATGTTCTCACAAAAGATTTTAACATGTCAGTTGATCAAGTTTACATGTAAATGAAGAAAAAAATAAATCATCACAATATATTCTCACTCTACTCATTTCTATATCCTACACATGCATACTAATTCAATGTAAGAGGGAAGAGTAAGGAAAACTACTCACTCCACATGGAGAAAAAACAAGAACTTTTCATTGCACAGGACTTTAAAACCATGCAAATAAATTACTAGATTCAAATCAAAATACAATGAAAATACTTATATTTAATGGAAATCTAACTTTCCTTGTATAGAAAAAGCAATCTCCCTACAATCGTCTCTAAGATCAAAGTGAAAAGAAAAGATGAAATTCTCACTCTATCTCTCTCTCTCTCACCTTATCACCCTCCTTGGGGCTCACACCAAAGTATTCTTCTTCTTATCTAAGTCTACTTCTCCTCTTCCAATTAGTTCAAGAGTCCAAGAGTCCTTTTCAAAATATTTCCAAGTCTTATTTATAAATTCCCAAGAGTTGCTTAAGTGTCTCTTAAAAAATGTCCATATTCAATGAATCTTTAAAATGGTGCAAGAAGTGCCTCTTAAAAACTCTTTATAATCACTCTAAATTCTTTTAAAAAGTCTCTTTTATCATTTCCATCAAAATCCCCAAGAGACACACGAAGCATCACTTTAAAAATTGTCCAAATCCGATGTTTATTTTAGAAGATGTGTTGAAAACCATTTTTGGCGCTTAAGCACTGATTTTGGGCGCTTAAGCACCATCCTCTTTGTTTGGTGGCCCCTAAGTGCTATTTTGGGCCCTTAAGCGCCAAGCACAGGAACTTAAGTGGCCGGTGTTGATCCCCATGGCTCTGGTGTGCCCTTGTTCGACCCGGTTTGCTCCGTTTTGGTCCATTTTTGTTCCTTTTGCTTCAATCACTTCAAATTCCTCAATTTGATCTACCTATAACCAAAAACAAAATAAAACATAATCTTAAAGTGCAATATCATTATAAAATATATCATAAAAAATAGTACATTTTTAGGCACATCAAAATCCCCTAAACTTAAACATTACTTTTCCTCAAGTAATACTACATTTTTAAAATAATATATGTATATTAGAGTTAATGGGACATCCTTTCGAATTGCTAAAATTTTGTTCTCAAAATGTGATAGTTCAAATTAGAAGAAATTTTGGTGAATCAGACTAGCCCAAGCTCTAAAATATTTATGATCAAACTTAAAAATTTGTTATCCTATCTAATTCAGAAATATATGTAGATTTTTCAAACTTTAGATCCTATAAACTTTACTTTCTAGAATTAAAAACTCTCTTAAATATAATTTTTAATAATATAACTATAAAAAGCAAGCTTAGGATTGTTTTAAGTTCTTTACTCTAGAAAGACTCAAGTGAAATCAATTTTTGAATATGTACTCTCCTCAAGCTTCTTCTCACAATTTTTTTTTTAGGATCTTTTTTTTTTTCATTATTTATTTCTCTCTTTTCTTCTTTTTTTATGTGAGGATTACTATATCTAGAGAAGTCCTTAAATAATTTTGAATTCCACTATCCTCCTCTCAAGTTAAAACTTATTACTTTCCTTCACTTGAAAAAAAAGTATTTTTTAAATACTTTTTAAAAGAGCTTTAATTGTTTGAAAATAAAAATTCTAAGAATCCATATTTTTTCAAAAATAGAATTTTTTCTATTGGAGATAGTTATTCATTTTCCCAAGTTCTCCACTAAATATCCTTAACCCTAGGTTCACCCTTTTCACTAAAAATATCAACTAACTTTTCCTACTCCATTTCCATACTTATAATTCTAACATCCTTAAGGTAACTCCAAATAAAACTAATAATTAAAAATAAAATTCAAATTTATTTGTAGTACTTTTGAAAACAAGTAAGGTTTAAAATAAAATTCAAGACCTTACTCAGTGAAGAAAAATTCAGACAAAGGAAGTAATAAAGATGACATGGAGTGATCTAAGTCCAAAGTCTACATGCTTTAAGGTAATGCTCAGCTCAGGTTGAGAACCAAGTCGTAACAGACTCGTCAACCTGCTACTACCAGAAATCATATACAAATCTAGTCATGACGAAGGAATTAACTCACAACATTAATCCAATCCACTTTTACACATCAAACACGGATCAAAGTTCAACATCTCACTATTATCCAATCCAACTTAACAACAATCACACTAAACAAATAACAAAGATAACCATGGGTTGCTTCCCACGAAGCGCTTGGTTTAACATCGATGACCATATGTATCCAATGTTTTCTCTGGTTGCCCCAGCATCATAATCTCATTCATTTTGTCTATATACCACAAAATATGCCATTCAATGATTTTGAATAACTCTTTCTTAGGAGATATTTTATTGATTTCATCATTCAATTCAGGTTCTTCTTATGATTGAGTCGAATATGAAGATATAAAGACCGGCGGTGTAGATGAATTCTCTAAATAGGTAGGCTTTAATATTTTATGGGGTACATTCATCTTAGGTTCAAAAAATTTTTCAACAGATGGAATTAGAAGTTTACTATTTTCGGTAACATCCATCATTTCACACCTCTCCTGAACATATATATATATATAGTCTTCTTTAAACAAAGTTTTCAACTCATCATGAAAGTCCATTTCAATCTCATCTGTTAACTTACTCTCCAAACTTTCTTGGAAATCGTCCTTACTTAGATAATAAATTTCATCAACCCAAAAAAAAGCATCTTTTCTCTCAGCTGGATAATTCAGTCTTTAAAACATAAAAAGTGACTTCATGGTCATTAATATTCATAGTAAACTCTCCTTTTCTTACATCTATCAAATCTTGTCCAATAACAAGAAAAGGTCTCCCCAAAATAATTGGATTTTCTTTATCTTTCTCCATATATAATACAATAAAGTCTGTAAGAAAGATAAATCTATCCACTTTAACAAGCACATCTTTTATAACCCATTTTGGATAAATGATAGATTGATTAGCTAACTGAAGGGTAAAGGGTAACAGTAGTGGGAGAAATATCGGCTAAACCTAACTTTTTAAATATAGATAGAGGCATCACATTAATGCTCACTCCAAAATCACATAAAGCTTTTCCACAGAATATTTCTCTAATTGCATAAGGAATTGTTAAGCTACAAGGATATTTAAGTTTTTTAGGAAGATTTTCTGAAGTATAGCACTGTACTCCTCACTTAGTGTAACTATCTCGTAATCCCCAAATTTCTTTTTCTTGTTTAATACCTCCTTCATAAACTTTGCATAACTTGGTATCTGTTCCAAAGCTTCAGCAAAAGGAATATTTATCATTAACTTCTTAAGTACTTCCATGAACTTTGAAAATTGTTTATCTAATTCACAGTCTAAGTCATTGAGGAAATGGAGGCGGTGGTCTTTTTAAATTGATTTTAGTTAGAGATATTAATTTTTCCAATTCCTTAGGAACATGTTCTTTCAGGTCTTTTAGTTTCCTTTGTTTCTCTCACAACTTCTTTCTCTTTTCTAACCACATCCTCTATTTCTCTTCCACTTCTTAATTGGACAGCTTCTACTTGTTCATTATTGTTCTCATTAGGTTTGATCTCAGTATTGCTAGAAAGTGTTCCTTGGGGTCTATTGCTAAGTGAATTAGCAATTTGTCCCAGTTGATTTGGGTTGATCTCAATGTTCCTAGGAAGTGTTCCTTGGGGTCTATTGCTAAGTGAATTAGCAATTTGTCCCAATTGATTCTCTATTTTTCTAATTATATCATTTTGACCTTACAGCTGGTTTCCCATTTACAATACCACTGCTTTTATAAACATCTTCTTATCCTTAAATTATTGATCATTGTTAGAGTCCCGTGGATATGAAGGTCTATAGTTTGTGTTCCCCTAATTATTCTAACTTCCATTAGGATTTTCATGATTATTTTCCCATTGTTGGGTTCCAGCCTCAGTAGTATGATACCAATTAAAATTAGCATGAATCTTCCAACCTGGGTTGTAAAACTTAGAATAAGGGTTGTTTATGACATTTAAAGTCTCATATGATAAGTTAGAATCAATCATATGTCCTAATGAACTTTCCTCACTTATTGGAGTGAGTTGAGGCTGGTTATTCTAAATTGGTCCAACTTTCTTGTTATTACAACAACCTGAGATGCAAGAATTTCAATCGCATCTGTATCATGAACAATGGCTACCTTTTTAGGATTTACCCTTAAAGAGGGCCATTGAAACGCATTTGTAGCCATTTTTTCAATTAATGCATATGCTTTATCAAATGATTTTGACATTAATGATCCACCAGTGACAGCATCAATTATAGACCTAAGGGATCCTACCAACCCATTGTAAAAAGTTTGAATGATTAACCAATCAGGCATAGCATGGTGTGGACACTTTCTTATGAGCTCCTTAAATCATTCTCAGGCTTTGTATATTGATTCCCATTTATACTGACAACATGAGATAATATCGTTTCTAAGTTTAGTAGTCCTTGAAGGTGGAAAATACTTAGTTAGGAATTTCTGAGTTAACTCCTCCCAATTTTTAATATAGCCAAGTGATAATGAGTATTACCACATTTTAGCCTTATCCCTTAGTGAGAAAGGGAAAAGCCTTAGTCTAACAACATCATTTGACATGCCGTTACAACGAAATGTAGCACAAAGTTTTAGAAAACTTGATATGTGTAAATAGGGATCCTCCAAAGGAGGTCCCCCAAACTGGTTGTTCTGCACTAGTTGGATAATCACTGGATTTAGCTCAAACTAGTCAGCTTCTACGACAGAGGTTTGTATACTTGAGTGAATTTCATCTGACGTAGGATTTACATAATCCCTCAAAGATTTATGATGATTTTCTGAGTTATTATTTTGAATGTTTTCCATTTCCATTTCTAGTTTTTGAAGTCCTTACTATTTTTTTGATTTTTTTTCTTTTTTCTAACTCAGGATCATAAGGCACAAATCCTGCAGATCCTTTATTTCACATACACGACACAACAAACAATACATTAATAATTAAATTAATAAAACAAAAAATATATTCAACATAGCGAAACATTTTCACAAACAAATTGTTCACAAAAAAAAATAGTTTTTTTTTTTCACAACACTTTTTCTTACAAAAAAACACTTTTCACCAAAAAATTCATTTTACGACACTACATTTTTCCAAGTCAAATCCTAATTGCTTCAATTAAAAATTCTCCTAAAAGTTAAGATCAACCATTACAATCCCCGACAACATTGCCAAAAACTTAATCCCGATATTTTTTATATGTAGAATTTACGAAGTTGACATAACAAGTTGAAGATTTTAATCCCCGACAACGATGCCAAAACATTGATCCCAAGCGAAGTAAAATTTCAGTTTTATCTTTAAGTAGTAGGAATTCTACGCAAGTATACATATCATTATCATGTAATATAGAGTTTTTTGATTAAGCCCCAAATATCGATCCCACGGAGATCGAGGTTAATCACAATGGCTTTCAAGAGAAGTTCTAGTCTATAATAAAACGCCCTAGATTGGAAGGTTGATAAAGGTTTAGTTTTGATTATATCCTATAATTATCACAAAAATACTACCTCTACTTGAAAGCTAAAATACTTAGTGAAAATTAGAAAGTGGGGTTTAATATGTTAAAAGTACCCTTCCTCATACAATGAAATTATTGACATGAGTAAAAATAAAACAAGTGGTGAGAGAGATTATGAAAAATAGGAGCAATTATAATCCTTAACTTTACTAGAGATGCTATAAAGAATATTGGTTAATCTAAAGTTTGAATAATTTTGAAGACGGGCTAGGCAGGAAAGATACTAGTTCTCACTCTAGAGTTCCCTCTTATCCCTCCACCTAGAGGCTAACATCTTGCATCAAAACCTAAAACAATAGACCAAATTAGGGAGCTTTAGCCTGTCACTCTAAGGTCATATAATTCTATACCCATCAAAGAATATTTTCCTATTTATTTGCACTCAACCATATGGACCACATTATCATACATACAATCTCATGTGATTCTACCACAGTTGATTGAGACAACACCATCACAGATCTTAAATGTTCTCACAAAAGATTTTAATATTCAAGTTGATCAAGTTTACATGAAAACGAATAAAAAAAATAAAATCACCAAAATATATTCTTACTGTACTGAATTCTATATCCTACACTTGCATACTAATTTATTGTAAGAAGGAAGAGTTAGGAAAACTACTCACTACACAGGGAGAAACAACAAGAACTTTTCATTGAATAAGACTTTAAAACTTCTCAAACAAAGTACCACATTCAAATAAAAATACAATGAAAATACTTATCTTTGATGGAAATCAAACTCTCATTGTATAGCAAAAACAATCTCCTTACAATACTCTCCAAGATCAAAGTGAAAAGAAAAGAAGAAATTTTTACTCTCTCTCTTTATCTCTCACCTTGTCGCCCCCCCTTGGGGCTCATGCCAAAGCCTTCTTTTTCTTCTTTAAATGTTCTTATCCTCTTTTAATTAGTTCAAGAGTCCTTTTAAAAACATTTCCAATCCTTATTTATAATTTCTCAAGAGGTGCTTAAGTTTCTCTTAAAAAATATCCATATGCAATGAATCTTCCAAATCGTACCTCACGTGCCTCTTCAAAACTACTTATAACCACCCCAAATTCTTCTATAAAGTCCCTTCTATCATTTCCAATGAAATCCTTAAGAGACACATGAAGCACCACTTCAAAAATTGTCCAAATCTAATGTATATTCTAGAAGATGTTGAAAATCATTTTTGGCGCTTAAGCACTGATTTTTGGTGCTTAAGGGCCCTCCTCTCTGTTTAGTGGCGCCTAAGCACCATTTTTGGCGCTTAAGTACCCATTTTCGGTCCTCATGGCTCCGGTGTGCCCCGGTTCGACCCGGTTTGCTCTAGTTTGCTCCGTTTTGGTCCATTTTTGTTCCTTTTGCTCCAATCACTCCAAAATTTTCAATTTGATGTACCTACAACCAAAAACACAAGAAAACATACCTTTAAAGTGAAATATCATTATAAAATATATCATAATTTTTAGGCACATCAACTGCCATCTAAACCACATAAACACATTTAAAATCATGTATGACCAATCTCAATGAAGATAAGATATGATAACTTATTATGTTTTAAAAATAGGAGGTCTTACAACTCGATCATAAAGATCAAGATGTCTAAATATGCATAGTATGGAAAATATACTAAGAATAATGCGAGTTTATTTTTACAATTTAAACTTTAAAATTTCTATAGCCACACAAAAGTATTTTTATATTATTGGGTTAACAATTAGTGTTGAGTGATTATAAAAAGCTGTGAATAGGAATGCATCTCCTTAATGATGAATGTGCAAATGTTTTGTTCAAAAGGCCAATTGGTATGCTGATGCAGAACTCACTCTATAAGGTAGTGATTCTGAAAGAGCAAACCACCATGTTGACCTCATTTTTTATGAGGTCTAATTCTCTTTTTCAAAAGCCTAAGAATTAGCCATAGAATTTTTCTGTTGATTATCCTAGAGGAATAGTGATGGAACCACCCCCATACAAATTCTAAACACCTCTTAACTCTTCTTGTGGAGTCCTACATGGGTTGTCACAAGCCCTCATTTGTCACTTGAGATGGCTAAGATCAACATGTGAAGACCAAAGAGTGAGTTCCCATAGAATCAGTTGGTTTTAGGGTAGCCCTTGGTGGCTTGGTCTTGGACACATTTGAAATGCCCAAATTCCCTAACACACCAAAAACCATTCATCTTACCTAAATTGACCTATCTTCCCCTTGGAATCCATGGCTACTGCTTAAGCTCTTTTGGAAGACTCATGTGGGTGGTCCTAAGTCCCTAACCCTTGGTTAGGATGACTAAGAACAATATGTGGAGGCTCCACAATGAGTTCTAATAGAATCATATGAAATTAAGGAGGCTTTTTATGGCTTGCATGTTCATATCATTCAATCAACCTTGTATCCACCCAAAAAAATTACAAAATGACCAAAATACCCTTAAATCCTCAAAATACCTAAAATGGTCTAAATATCCAAACCTTCATAAAAATCATTTTAAACCTCCCCCAATTACCAAAATACTTAAAAATTACCAAAATACCTCAATTTTCACCAAAATACCAAAAATTTTCCAAAATTCACCAAAACTCTAAAATTGCCCTTAATTTCCACCAAATCCACTACAAACCCATTAAACTTCAAATTGAAGCCCAATTTTATCAAAATAAAATTTTAAACTCAAAATTAGCCAAACTTAAATTCAAATTAATCTAAGTCAACTCCAAATCCAATTTTCACCAAAATTGAACCAACGGACCAAAATCAAACTTCTCCAAATTCAAGTTCAAATTTCATCATGACAAATCCTAAATTTCACCAAGCCCAAAATTAAGTCAACCATACCTAATTTTAAAGCCCACCATATTTAATTCCAAAAGTCACCCTACCTAATTTAAAAAAAAGAAAAAAAAACCCAAAACTTTGATTCATTTTAAAAGCCCAAAATCCAAATGACAAATTTTTCTCATCATCCACTTAATAAGAATCAAATCATATACTATACCATACTTGATTAAATTTGCCCAAATTTGAATTTTCACCAACACCTCACTAAAATTGCCGAAATTCTTAAATCCTTTTTCATGAAACTTGGCCAAGCCACATGTAAGCCATGGAGCCTTTCCCAAGCCACATGTGAGCCAAGTGAGCCATAGCAAAGTCTACCATGCCTTAAGTGACAAATGAGGGACCAACTTTCAAGCCTCCCAAGCTTTGCCTCACCCTCCCATAATTCAATCCTAGCCTAAGTTCAAACCCTAATCCCTTGGATGTGACTTTTTAGACTGAAGCCAAAGACTGAGGAGGTCACACCAGCCACCATGGGGAGGCACCCAAGCCATTTCCATGAGTCTAACCCGCTGTTGACCCAAAACTAGCCCTAAGCCCTTCCACTTTAATTAATCACCTTTATACTTGGCATAACCCAATTGCTTCCACAATTCTCCACCCCTGACCTCCTTGATCCATCAAGCCGCCCCTTGGCTAGCTGCCATAAAACACCATACCCGAGGGGAGCCAACATGGTCAACACTCACAATTTTACCCATCCAATGTGTTTCATTCCAATCGTGTACTTGCCCTTGTCAGCCCACCACCTCAACAATATATTGCACACCTCAGCTTGCTCACTTGGCCACCATGGCTAGGCCTATAAAGCCACCATCACCCCTGACAAAAAAAAAAAAGCAGTGCACTAAGCTAGAGGAAACTCTGCCCAACTACTTCGAGAGCCTTCTACACTTGCTCTAAGTTAAATGCCAACATTTTATAGCCTTCAAACCCCCCTAATTATCAAACTCTCATCACAGCCCCAACAACCCACAACACGACCATCTTAGCCCGTAGCACAACTGTCATGCTCAAGGCCACCACACCACAACCACCTAACCACACCTCCACACACATCCCGTAGCCACCACACTACAAGACAAAACACCAAAATGACCCAAACAAAACCACCAAACAACAACTACCCAACTGGCAACCACCAAACCACAACCATCCAGTCACTCCTCCACACACATCTCACAGGCACCACATGACATGTCTTGAAATGTGTTACTTTTATATATACATTTTATGCTCATTTTTAAGGATATTGCTCTTTAAGAGAAGATATTTTGTGTGCTTTTTTATTTCAGATATATAAGAAGAAGTTTAAGAGCAAAAAAAGAAAAAATAGAGCAAAACGGGGTCAAATGGAGCAAAGGAGCAAAAAGTGACCTGACGCCTAGGAGCCAGGTCGTTAAAACAGGCTTTTAGATGGTTGGCGCCTAGGTGCCAGAAATGTTTTTAATTTTTGTGTGATGAATTTGGATGATATTTGAAGAGGTGCTTGAAGTGACTCTCGGTGGTTTTAAGAGCTTTAGTTAAAGGAAGCAATGGTTGGTCGAAAGGGGGGCTTGAAGAGAGCAGTACTAGGCATGGGTGTGTGTGTGTGGTGTGGGAGTGTGTGTGAGAGTGTGTGTTGGTGAGAGTCTTTCTAGTGTGTGTTTTGGCGTGTCTATTGGATTAAGCAGTCATCCAAGGAACTTCAAAGGATTTGCTTGGGGAAAAATTTCATATAAGTACTTTGTATTTTTGTTTGTGTTTTGTTTTACTATGTAAACTTAGATTTTAATATAAATCATGTTTTGCTGTGTTTTTCTCATGAAGTCTCAGTAGTTTCCTTTCTCCTTCTCCTTGCAATAAGAAATAATCATGTGTAGGATTATAATTTTTTAAGAGTTCTCTTATTCTATATTTATGATTATTCATTACTTCTTATATAATTTACATCTTCAATCTAGTTAATTAGAATGTTAAAATTTCTTGTGAATCCAGAATTACCCGGGAGGGCTATTAGTTCCTCAGCTAGTAAGAATCACATTAATAAAGTGGGTTAGAAGGTAACCAATTAGTTAGTGAAAATAGATAGGGAGATATGTTTTGATGGGCGTAAATTGATGATTCTAGGGTGACTGGCTAGAACCTTAACCAATTTGATAAAAACTTTGGAACTTAAGGCTAGGTTATTCCATAATAATGGTTGTAGTGGGTAATTTGGAGGTGACATGCTAGAACCCACCCAACATAACCAAGGATTTATGAACTTAATTTTAGGGTAGCCAATGTTTTTTATGCACTCGGCAGAGGATAAAGAATAGGATGCTCCTATTTGGTGTAAAGCTACATTTAAACCTTTAGATATTTGATTTCTACACTGATTAAGCTCTCTTTGTATGGGGAAAGAACTTTTACATAATTTGAACTTTTCCATGTAAAACTAATTTAGAAACATTGCATTTTTTTTAAGCTTTGAAAAGAATTAGTAAGAATTTAGTAACTTCTTTTTCTACACATAAACTTGCTAACATATGTTCTAGATTATTGTCTGGAGTTAAAGTAAATTTTTTCTAGGTATTTAAAAATAGCTTCACCTTCGCTGTGGTATCAATATTGGGGTTTTGAAAGAAAATTCTATATTACTTGAAACGATACATATACTTGCATAGAACCTCTAGTGTGTAAGCTATTAATCAATTTCTAAATTATATAAAATATCCATTGTGTGCACTAGCTGCTAAAATAAATTGGGTCAAGTTTTTTACCATCTTCTTGAAAACTAAATTACTACGTAATTGCAGGTCAAGTTACCACACAACAGTGATATGGTACCACAACCCAACCCACAGTACATCCACCACAACCCATAACAGAGTCATTGGTTTTGAGTGCCCTGTATGTAATTTGAAGAAAGCATTGCCATCTACAAATCAAGCATCCTATTTCATCCATTTTTGAATTTCTTACTCAAAAAAGTAATGTAGTGATAAAATTCCATACCAAATTTTCCATTTGATGCAATTACATATAAAGCACCCGAAACGTTGTTATCTACAAATGAAGCACCCTCTTTCAACCATTTTTCAAATTCTCTCTCAAACATCAAATGCATAATTTTGATCTGAGGCAATTACATACATGACACCTGAAACAATGCTATGTACAAATCAAGCACCCTATTTCATCCATTTCTCAAATTCTCGCCCAAACAACAAAGGAAGTGATAAAACCCCATCTCATATTTTTCATTTGAGGCAATTACATATAGAGCAACCAAAACAATGGTATGTACAAGTCAAGCACCCTATTTCATCCATTTTTCAAATTCTCACTCGAACATCAAAGGAAGTGATAAAACTTCATCCCATATTTTTTATTTGAGGTAATTACATGCAGTGCACTCGTAACGTTGTTATCAACAAATGAAACCCCCAATTTCATCTATTTTTCAAATTTTCACTCAAACATCAAAGGAAGTGATAAAATCCCATCCCATATTTTTCATTTGAGGCAATTACATACAGAGCAGCCGAAACAATGCTATGCACAAATCAAGCACCCTATTTCATCTTTTTTTCAAATTCTCGCTCAAGAAAAAATGTTGTAAATTTGAGGACACCAGAAGCAATGCTATGAACAAATCAAGCACCCTATTTCATCCATTTTCCAAATTCCCACTCAAGAATCGGTGGAGGCAATGAAAGAAGGCCATCCCAAATTCAACCAGTTACATTCAAGGCACATGAAACATTGCTATCTCCAAATCAAGCACGCTCTTTCATCCATTCTCCAAATCAAGCACACTCTTTCATCCATTCTCCAAACAACATTCAACATTTTTCATTTTTTTTTTGCAAGAATCAAATCCTAAATCGTAAATCGTAAATCATAAATGACAATTAAGAAAGTTACAAATCACAAATATCACAAACGTCTCAAAACAAACAGCAAATGAGAAAGCAAAAAATCGCATAAAATAAGCCATTTCATTTAAAATTACCACAAGAATTACTTACAAAGCAAAACAAATCGGAGGGAGTAGGAGGAGAAAGGCAACACGAAGCGCGAGAGAGACGCATGAGTGGGAGGGAAGTGCGAGCAAGAGGTACCGGGATCGCGAGGGCGATCGAGAAAGGTAGGCACCTTAGTCAGATGAGAGCGATAGAGGGACAACGTGGTAATCGATACGCGAAGGACGCGAGCTGCGGGGTCGAAGCCGCGACCGTGTTTAATTATAATTTTTATCAGATTATTCCGCACTAACCAAAAGCTTTTTCTGGCGTTTTCAAAGCACACCACACCAAATAAACTGCCCCAAACGGGGACCAAAATTAGGCAATTTTGATAAGAATTATTTGAACTATAAATTTGAACATTTTGAGCTCATTCTATCTTTAATTTTATATTTTTTTTCAAGTAAAAGTGAATATTATTGGGTTGATTTTAAATTACTTCAAGATTCATATATTACGTTAAAAAATATATTTAATCAAGCTAGTTTTCTTAGGATCAAAAGGTAGTAATCATGTACATACTTTAATATGATATAATAAGCATGGTGTTATATAAATTGATATAAGAATTTCGTTGTCAGATAACTAAATGCTTAAAAATTCTATGATTTACTATGATATGAAAACCGTAAAATATCTGCCATATAACTAAATCCATGAATCAAAATTTTGTTAATGCGTCGATGTCATTGCCACAACTTGCACCTGTTGTTATCATATTGTTCAACTCGATAAATGCAACGAGCTTGATTTTTTTGTTTCTAAAGTTACTAAAATGGATGTTGATTCTTATTTGACATGTACGAACCAACCCGGCTTCTCTTTACTTTTCAAGTGTGCAGGTGGAATGCCGAGCAGCAAGAGAAAAAATATGTGCACGAATTAAACAACCTATTTACAAACAAATTTAACTGATGGATATTATTTTGTTTAATCATATTTCAAAGACTCAGGGTCTATTTTGGGCAGTCATCCAATAAATTGGTTTGCAGTAGCCACCCCAAAAAGCTTATGTTGGAAAGTTGTTGTGGGAAAGCTAACTACATGTTTATTTTTCAAGGTTTGAAAATAACTGTGTAGCAGTTGTTTCTGGATAAATGATCATTTTGTTTATGTACAGTAATACTTTTTGCACCTCAAGCCACGTCCACATCCACATCCTCTCTGCTAGCACAAGTTCCAACTTTTACAACTATATTCATTTCAGGAAGCGACTTCTTAAATATTTTTGCCTAATTAGATAAAGTTGAAAAAAAAATAGCAACAAAACTTACTTTTGCCCAATCCACAATCACCCAATTGATATGTATTCACATCACTGCTCAAGTCACAACCACCAAAAACTAGAGAGCAACAAGAATAATCTAACATCAATCCCAAGCCCCACCCACAATAATTTTTTTTTCCTTTTTCTTTTTTGTTGGATCCTCAAGCAGACCACGTAAATGACGTGTATTCACATCAATGACCATGTCACAACCAATATAGACCATCACTCAAAAATCTCTAAAATCAGAGAGTTGTCATCCCAAAGTCACATCCTCAAACTTTTTTTTTATTCAACTTACCAAACCCAAAATCGAGCCACCAAGAATTCAATCTAACATCTAGCATTCAGATCCATACCACACATCCATACCACCGAACAACATTTACAAATCTAACGTCACAAAACTAACGAACAATCATTTGCATCTGTTGAAGAAAAAGTGCTTACTGTTGAGGAACATAGCAAGAAAAGGAATAAGAGGAACCAGATAGCGTGAGAAATACGAGAGAAAAAGATGAAGAGGAACCAGAGAGCTTGAGTAACGTGGGAGAAGAGGAGGAAGTGGAGCAACATATCGCAGCTTCCACTTTACGTGAAAAGCCGGATGAGGAGGAAGATCGTTAGGGCGGAATTGAAAAGAGGGCACCGACATAAGAAGGTAAACAGAAAAAGCGGGCTGTGAGGTCGAACCGGCAACCCATGTTTTACCCAAAACGCGTCGCGCCGCCGCTGCTCCGCCTCTCCAAACAACAAAAAATTATGGCGCCCCGCCACGCCGCTGCCGTAATATCACCCGAAACGGGGCCTTAATTGGTGATTTAAAGGTAATATGCAGCCATTCTTTTATTATAACATCAAAATAATAAATCATACTGAAAAATTAGTTCACAATGTTTGGATAAAAAAAATCAATATTTACAATTATAAATATGTTCAACTGAAAAAACTGTTAAACAAAAGTAATAAATAACCTAATTTTAAAGATTTTAAGCTATCAAGATAATATAAATATCATGAACATATCATTATAAAATATTTATTAGATTTATACCAATCACCCATTCGCATAGCAGTGGGGCAAACGGTCGAACCTTTCATGGCGAAAAAAGTGGTTCGGCGAACCGGACCGGTTGATGTAGACCATTTCTCCGAAAGAGATTTATCGAGTGGGCTAGAGACTTCATTTGTCCAGCTGTCAACTGTCGGTGAACGCCCGGGACTGGGGACAGGCGGTCTACATACCGTCGCTTTCACCCAACGCGGTCCCACTCGGCCCCACAAGCGTTCTCACCTGCTCTCGTTGCGCTTTTTGTATGAACGCTAAACCCATAAAGGAATGATGCGTCAGATCGGCTTTTATCAGAAGGTTGAGGGTTGCGCAGATTCGATTTTATTCAATCAAAATTTGTAACGTGACTACATACATGTCATGTAAAAAGAAGCAAAAATAAGAAATTGAGAACTTAAGAATTTGCTGGAACATGCAATATAATAAGATTCAAAAGAAAAGCACTCAGAAGATGCAATAAATTTCATCATCTTTTTTTCTATTTCTTTGAGCATAAATCAGTAGAATATGAAGATCAAGCAGTAGAAATGTAAAATATAATTGTATGGTAGTTGTGAGCCCATCATTTCATGGGGTGCTAACCGATACTTTTTTCTTTCTAAGTATTGAAAGATCTCGAAAATACCAACGATTATATTTCATATTTGTTATAACTCTATATTTAGAGAGTTATATATTATAGGAGGGATCTTGAGAATCTCTATTGTGAATTATAACTCTATACTTATAGCTATGTTATAACTCTATAAGTGTGAATTTCATCTGCTATAGGATTTGTATAATCTCGTAGAGGTCTCGGTTGACGTTCATTTTCTATTTCTTGATTGTTCACGTTGTTTTCCATTGTGTCAGGATTTCTAGGTTCTTTTCTTAGTTTTCTACTTTGATTGTTCACATTGTTTTCCATTGTGTCAGGATTTCTAGGTTCTTTTCTTAGTTTTCTAACTTTCTAACAGTGTGTTCTAATTCCGAATCATAGGGTATAAGATTTTCAGGTCCAAATTTACGCATACACCTAACAGTATTTTCCATTGTATCAGAATTTCTAGGTTCTCTTCTCAATCTTCTAATTTTTCTAATAGTGTGTTGAATCATAGGGTATAAGATTTTCAGGTCCAAATTTACACATACAATTGAAATCAGTACACAGAAAAACAGTTAAACTAAATATGAAAATAAGTTGCAATTCAAGTAAAAATTTTCTAATAAGTCATAATTTGTCCGTTACTCTAATTATGATTTTTTTTACTCCCTGACAACGGCGCAAAAAACTTTACAGCGACTTTATATATGCTTAAAAATACAAGAATTTGATGTTGTTGCTAGAAGATTTAAGTCCCGGGCAACTACGCCAAAAACTTGATAACGGTTATAGATTTGATAAAAAATATGTATAAAATATTCAATAATTGCAAAGTCACACTTATCAACGCAAGTTTACGTATCTCTCAAGTAATATGAGGCTCTCATGGAGTCCTGGATATCGATCCCACAGGGAGTAATACTAGAGGCTACGAACTAGGATTTAGAAAATCAATATTTAATTCTAATAATACTGTTCAAATTACTTATTTGCCACTAATAGACAATTGAAATAAATATGTAATTTTAACAAACTCTTAATTAACTAATTCTACTAATAAAGTTTCTAATTTGAAGTTCAATATATAAGAAAGCATCCTTCTCCTTGTCAAGAAATTAAAGTGAATGGATATAATGAATTAGTTCAAATTGTATTGTGTCAAATAAGAGCATACCTATTCTTTACCCTTTAGTCCAGGCATAAAGAACATTGACTAATCCTATGCTTGTTAATTCTGTGGCTAAACTGGGAGGATACCGGCTCTCACTTCGGAGCTCCCACGTTCCCCTCACCTGAGGGCATCTACGACTAGGCTGGGAGGATACCGGCTCTCACTTTGGAGCTCCCACGTTCCCCTCGGCTAAGGGCTAACATCTACACTTCAGAACCCAAACGATAGGACCAAATTGAGGACTTTAGTCTGTCACTCTAAAATCTCCAATTCTACGCTCGATAATTTTATTTCTCTACTTATTTGCACCCAACTTTCATGGAATTTGAACTCCCTAAATCTTGGATGTAATATTCACTTTAGTTGTAAAACTCAACATATTTTAACAAATCTCAATCGCCAGATTGAAAGTAAATTAAGATCGAAGTGAAAAGAATATCACAACTTCTTTAACATTCTCATGGCTCAACCAATTCAAATCACTATTTCACAAAATCTCAAGGCAAGGAGAAAGACAAAGAAAACTACTCTGAACTCATGGAGAAGATACGAAAAAACTTAACTCCTCGAAGTTCCTCTGAATCTCTTCCTTTCTTTACAGCACACAAAATTCTTCTTCAAAGCAGCACGGAGGAAGAAATCTCTCACTTTCCCTCCACTCTTACAATCTCTTGAAGAATTCCTCACAATACTAACCCTAAATTAAACTCTCTACACTCTACAAAACAACACAAACTCAGCAGACACCACCACGGGGCTCCTCTTTTTTCGACCCAAATGTTTCTCTTAAAGTCATAGAAGAGTTTTCCAAGAGTTGCCTAAGCGTCCCTTAAAAAAATTGTCCACATTCAATGCACCTGTTAAGAGAACCGTCGTTCTCGCCGTCGGCGGCCTTAATGGCACTGTCGGCGGCCTTGATGGCACCGTCGGTGGCCTTGATGGCACCGTCGGTGGCCTTCTAGAATATTTGATTATGAACTCTCATGAAAAACCCGTCGTCGGCGCCCTAGTTCAAATCATTATATTTTGGTCTTTTTTGCTCCAAATTCACTCATTTTTTCATCTTTTTGCTCTAATGATCATAATTCAACATACCTGCAACAAAACATAAAAAATAACCTTCTTTAAAGTGCAATATCATTAATATTAGTATAAAATAGGTATGAAAATCTCAACATATTTTTTTTTGGTCAGCAGCTACATCAACTCAACGTGAAAAATGCTTTTCTAAATGGCGATTTAGAAGAAGAAGTTTACATGGAAGCACCTCCCGAACTAGAAACATCATTTCCAGGCAACAAAGTTTGCAAACTCTAAAAATCATTGTACGACCTCGAACAATCTCCTCGAGCATGGTTCGATAAATTTGCAAAATCAGTGACAAAACACGGGTATACTCAGTGTTAGGCAGATCACAATCTCTTCATAAAAATCTCTCCCGAAAATAAGATTGCAATTCTAATTGTAAACATTGACGATATCATCCTTATTGGAAATCACGAAGAAGAACTCAAAAATTTAACAAAGCTTCTCACTCGAGAATTCAAAATCAAAGACCTCGGAAACCCAAAGTTCTTTCTCGACATGGAACTAGCTCGATCAAAATAAGGAATATTTTTGTCACAACGGAACTATACATTGGACCTGTTGAAGAAAACAAGTATGCTCGGTTGCAAACCCGTTGATACTCCAATGGATCCCTACATGAAGATCAACACTAAGAAAAATAGCGCACCTGTGGATAGGGGGAAATATCAGCGACTGGTGGGGCGACTCATCTATCTCTCACACACACAACCCAACATTAGTTTTTCTGTTATTGTTGTTAGCCAATTCATGAACATACCTACGGAAGAACACATGAATGCAGTCTACAGAAACTTGAGATACCTCAAGATGAGTCCAGGCAAAGAGCTACTATTTCAAAGGAATATGGATCAAAGTATAGAAGTGTATTCAGACATAGACTGGGCATGAGATGTCTTGGACCGATGATCGACTTTCGGTTATTGCACTTATGTCTGGGGAAACCTAGTCACTTGGAGAAGCAAAAAGCTATCTTTGGTATCAAGAAGCAACGCTGAAGCTGATTTCAGAGCTCTTGCACTCAGGATCTGCGAAGGAATGTAGATTCAAAGAATACTCAACGAACTCGAAATGCTAACTAAAAAAACTTCCAAACTACAATGCGATAACCAGATAGGCATCAACATTGCAAAGAATCGAGTACACCATGATAGAACGAAACACATCGAGATCGATCGACACTTCATCTAAGAAAACATTGAAAGAGGAGTCGTCGAACTAGCATACCTTCCTTCCCGACATCAAACAACAGATATCCTCACTAAGCCTCTCCCAAGAATCAACTTTGAAGAATTATGTAACAAGTTAGGCATGTACAATCTGTACAACCCAACGTGAGGGGGAGTGTTGAAAGATCTTGAAAATACTAGTGATTATATTTCATATTTATTATAACTCTATATTTAGAGGGTTATAAATTATATGAGGGATTTTGAGAATCTCTATTTATTTCTCCTTAGAATAGAGAGATTAGCTACCTCTTATATTTTGTTATTATTCATTCCCTTTTATACTGTATTATGTTTTTATTGCTTTCCTTACCAATAAGTTTTATAATGGGTATTTATACCCCTATCTCCATCAATAAAATTAAGTCCTCTCATATCTTTTCAATAAGCGATGATGTTATTCTTTGGTAGTAATGTAAATTACAGATGGTCTAGCGACGATTTATTTTTTGGGTTATTACAAAATTTCTTTCGCTTATTAACCATAATAATTTTTTCAATTTTTTTTATTATCAACGCTTTAAGTCATCGATTAGGAACGTATATTAACTGACGATCTTATGTCGTCGGTTATCTTTGAACCACCATGTGGCGGGATATCGCCGACAGGCTTTTATAAGAAGTGACTGAAGTACAATCGATAAAAGTATCAATAATCGACAGATTTAAGCCTTATATAAGCCCTCAGAAATAATTCATTCTATCCCCTCTCCTCTCCCCCCCGAACCCCTTTCCTCTCTCCCTGAACCCTTCTCCTCTCCCTAAAATGCTCGCAGTTTCATCTAAAATATTTGTCTTCATTGTGGAACCCTCGCGACACAGTTCGTAGGAGCTAGTTGGAAACGCAGTGACAGGGTCACGGCTTACAGTGACTAGAAAATCCCATTTTTCTCCTCCTTTTGCTCCTCTCCTACCCGGAGCTATCAAGGAAGATAACTCATCTTCATTCACTTTTTTATTTTCAAATATTTTTAAAAAAATCATTTAGAGTTTAGCTATTAGGATCAAATTTTTATTTGTTTTTATTGGACTACATGATGGATTGGCTTTAATCCCAAGTATTTTTTGTTTAGTTGTGGATGCTCTTACTAGGCATTTACAGGAGGATTTAAACTGTCATTTGATTTTTTCTTGTGATCCTTCTCGTGGATAAGACTAGGGAAAGAGTATAAGAATGAAAAAGAAAAATATGGCTTGGGGTTTTATAATGATCTTTGATATTTGAGTGAAAATTTGAAAAATGGATGAAAGAAGGTGCTGGATTTGTAAATAGCAATTTTTGGGTGCCTTGTATGTAATCGTCCCAAAAATTAAATTATGGAGGTCTACATTGGAATCTAAAGGCCTTCCTTCGAGTAAATCTAGAACTGAATACATGAAATGTAATTTTTTNATAATTATATTTGTTTCATATTTTATTGCCAAGTAAAAATCCAATCATAAACCCAAGTATCCTTATATCCACAACTTTTAACTAGATTACTTCATACCTTTAAACAAATTATGAGAAGAAAGTATCATTTGATGTAAAAGTTTTCATCTCTTCCTCAAATGGGAAATCTAATTTCAACTTTGATAATGAAAAATTAATTTCCCATTGGAGGTAGAAATAAGAACTCTTGCATTATATTGAACACTTCCTTCTCTAAATTTGTTTAGACGTGTGAAAGTAATCTAGTAAGAGATGTCGTTGAAATGAGAATAATTTGGTGGACCACTGGCTTTACACTTGTAAATAAAATGTGAAAGAAATATACTTATGAAATAGTTAGTGCAGCTATGGAGGCAAACAAAATTAGAGATAAAATATTAATAAATATTTACCAATTATTGATCTTCTACTGCCCTAATAGTCTCAATAGGCTGTTAACGTTCTTTTAATGGTTTTATTAGACTTCATGATATCTCTTTCTTATATTTCCTGCAACTATAGCTACTCTAACCCTACCATGAGAAAATTTGTTTCGTATTTCATTNGCAATAAAATATGAAACAAATATAATTATGAGAGGGTTGGTATAGCTACAATGTCATACAAAATTAGAGAGAGATGTTTTAACCAAGTACAAGTCAATGTTTGATCATTTAATGACTTCAACAAAACTAACATTGCTTAGATGTTAAACTATTCGACATTGAGCCGAGATGATGTAGGTTCCAAATAAATTTGAAATGTTGTTTCCAAATAAACTTGATTTAAAATTTTGGGTCATACCTCGGTGTGTTTATTTAAACTCGAGTTTCATTTGTGAATCAAGCTTAGAATTAATTTTTGAGCTATTATCATTTTTTAAACTAGACCCTATTCAGGATTTGGCACGTACCTCAGAATTTGGTAATTTTGGATTTTTTGGATTTATTAAAACCCATTCAAACTAAATCTTGCTTTCAACTGAACAACTCCTTAATCTAAAAAACCGACATTTCGTGTCATAGAATATTGCAGTTTTCACCACCATCTTATAAAATTTTCATTCAAGTCTAAGCAGTATTTTCTATCACACAATAGACCGAATGCATTCCTCCACTTCAACAATCCAACTTGAAATATACTAATNGCAATGCCAATCATTGAACTAAACACCCCATCACTATAGCCCTAAGGTTATTGGCTGCACATCTAAAAATTTGTTCTTATAAGGAAATGTTTCATATGACGTGACAACTTTCACTACATCCTCCAGTTTGACATCTAATTTCCATTGCTAGAATAAAAATTCACCTTAAAATTTAATTTTCCAGTTTCGAGATGGAAATTCACATCAATTTCCAATTTTCATTATCTTAATTCCAATTTTGGCAATGCAAATTTGATTTAGAAGTAAGATTCTATTTTGTAATTGACAACTTAGATTTCGATGCAAATTTTCTTTCTGGCGATGAAAATTTGAATTTGTACTGGAGGATGCAATGAAAATTATTACATCATATGAAACATTTCTTTCTAAGAATATATTTCTAGGTGTGTAGTCAATCATGTATGGGGTGTGCAGCGACGAGAATGCTTAGTGTCATGATTGGCTTTTCATTTGGAATCTAAAATGTGAAAGAAATAAACTCGTGCAAGGTTTGGTGTAGCTATGGTGACATATAATAATAAATTTAAAAATTAGATCTACTACAAGTCAGATCTTTTAACATTTTTGTAACGTTAGTTTTGTTGAAAATCATTATTTGTCGAACATTGATTCTTAATCCATTAGGATGACTCCCACTAATATTGTATGCCACTGCAGCTAACTAAAATTTGCATAGATATATTTCTATCATATTTTGTCTCTGAGTGAAGAGCCAATAAAAAACTGAAGCATCCTCGTCCCTGAAACTTTTAAATAGATTACTTTCATAGCTTTGAACTGATTTTGATAAAGAAATATCTCATATGATGTAGCTAGAATGTTCACTTTATCATCCAATTAGAAATTTAGTTTTCATTCCCAAAATGGAAATTCACTGATAAAATTTTGTTTTGTAAATGTCATGGACAAAAATGTTTGAAGCGCATTTCCATTTGAGAATGAAAATTGAATTTCTCTTTGCATGATGAAGTGTTGACTTTTCTAACATTACAAGATTTATGAAAGTGGTATAGTAAGCATTGTTAAGATGAGAATATTTGGGTGGATAAATGGCATTACACTTGTATAGAAAATGTGAAAAAAATTTACTCGTGAAAGGGTTGGAGTAGCTAAATTGATAGCCAAGATTAGAGGAAAAAATGGATGTTCGTCAATAATGGAGCATCGACAACTTTAATAGTCTTAGTAGACCATCAACGTTCTGACTTTAAAGCTATCTAAAAAATTCAATCCTTTTAAAATGCTTTAATTATTGTCAAGTTCCATCATCTATTGTTACCAATTGGCCATGAGATCTACTAAAATAAATAAATAAAATGTATTCAACTATATGCATTTTATAATGTGTTTATTATTTTTAGGTTTGAAGGTACACATGAATCTTCATACATCTATATCGTGGATATAAATCGGGCTTTATCTATATAGAAAAGGGGTCATCAAGAGTTCTTGAATGGTGTTGAGTAATTTGTGTTAGCTGCTGCTCAACTGCCTGAAGAGGCACCAAATCCCTAGTCTCTAAGGTTTTATGACTTGTTGAATTCTACTCAAAGGCCACTGTGGGATTGTTGCCCATCTCAATTAGAGCCATTTGTAGCTCTTAGAATACTGAAAATCAAAATAGAGTAAAACATGCTCTGAGAGTGCTTTAATCAGTTTGCAAGCATGCTGAAAGAGACTAATCCACCCAAAAATTTAATCCTTGAAGACTTATATAGGTGGGAAAGTTGGTCTCCAAGTTAGGGCTGAAAGTAGAGAAGAATGATTGTTGTGTAAATGGATGTGTGCTAAATCACAAAAGTAGCACGATAGAGACTCAATGCGGATTTTATAATTCTCCTAGATTCAATTCTCAGAGAAAAAAAAAGTAAGAGGAAAAAAGAAATTAAATTCAATTGGCTTTTTATCTACCACTTGTTTCACAGCTATAGAAGCTATTAATTACATGTATATTGCTCCATATATGACATGTTATCTGAGTAGATCAGGAGAAAACAACTCAAATAGTCATGCAACATATGAGGAAGAATGAAAATATTTTGAATGCTTGCATCCTGAGTTTGCCGCATGTAATAGCTTCACACCGTACAGTTAGATGACAAGCCCTACTCTTGTTGGTCACTGATTGTTATTCCATACAATTTACCACATGAGATGTGCCCATTTATTCTTCTTGAAACTTATTATACATGGTCCTAGTAGCTATAAAAGAAGGACTGATGTATATTTTCAGCCATTGATAAATGAGTTGCAAATTCTTTGTAAAATATGTATCATGATGTATGACATCTCCAGGAAACACAATTTTCAGATGAAACAACACTAATGTGAATAATAAGTGATTTTGATTCATATGAAATGCTATCTTGGAAATTTAGCCTGCATATATTGCATGAATTCATCTAAGTCATTTATGTATCAGCATGAGAGAAAGAATTAATAGTTTGACTGTCGCCATATGTTTCTAGATGTAGAACATCCATTTAGGAGGAACATGAATGCATTCAAAAGAAACAAAATTGAGAAATCCTCGCAACGTCCAATAACATATGAGGAAGATATAAGACATATTGTTAGTGACATTACAAAAGTTACTGTTTGCCATCACCTTTTTTCATATCATTGCCTCACTTTTGGTTGAGGTTTAGTTTTTCCTCTTTAGTAACCTAGGGTCTAGCCATTGGACTTTCCCGTTGACTATTCCTAGAAAACTAGAAAAGGAACTCTCACCATTAGAAATTCTACCTTCTTCTTTGCTCAACTTGAAGTGCCACATATTGGTCATAACCTCTAGCACTTAGTAGGTGGGGTCACTATGAGGGAGCTCAAGGAGAGTCCACCTAGGATTGCCTGACCTTAAGGTTGGCTCTGGGTGCTGTTCTGGAGCTAAGGCACTCACTTTTACTCACTTTCACTCACAATCACTCACAACCCTAAACCCAAAATTTCTTAACTTTAATCCCTTGATCTTTCGGGAGAGTCATGTAGATGGTCCCCTAAACCCACTGGACCTAGGCTAGAATTTAGCTAAGACTAGTGTAAATAGGACCCAAATGGGGTTTCCATTGGTCCATAGCTCAAATATGGTGGTTGGTACCCCAACCCTACCAAAATATTCAACTTCGCTTTTTGCCCCTAAACCCCCCCACATTACCTAAATACCCTTAAAACACCAAAAAAACACCCAAAATTTTTCAAAAATCATTTCAAACCTTTTGAAAATACCAAGTTACCCAAAACTACCCAAAAATTCCAAATTTACCAAAATACCCCTAAAATGACCAAAATTACAAAAATACCCTTGGCACCCCAAATTTTCCCCAAACCTCCAAAATCACTCCAAATCTCTCTAAATTCAATTTTGACCCTTCATTTGAACCCAATTTGGCCATTTTGACCATTTTGACCAAAACCCCCAAATTGCCTTTAAGGGCCCAATTTCCCCAAATTTATCTTAAATATCCATCAATTTGAGCCCAATTTTATTTAATTTCAATTCTAAACTTAGATTAAAATTTCATATAATGAATCTAAATCAAATCCAAGCCTAATTTTCCCAAGCTTTGAGCTTAATTTTGATCTAAGTCAAACCCCTAATTTTGGCCCTATCACTTAATCCCACCAAATTGAACCACATAGCCTACTCAATTTACCCCAATTTGAAACCTAAACACTTCATAAAAATCCTACACATACAAAATGACCTTTAATTGGCCTTGGTGAAGCCTTAATTTTATTAAATTTTCTCCCCAAATCCAAAATTTCTCAAATTGCCCGTTAAATTTCCCATGCCTCCAAATTCCACCATATTGATTGCCCTAACACCAAAATTGACACCCAATTTATGTTAAAAACTCTTCATGATGTTCCTGTAGATAATTCTTAATAATCAATTTGGGCTTAGCCTAAGCCTAGCCCAATCTAGACTCAAGTCTAGTCCAACATACCCAAATTGACCAAAATTCCAAAATTCTTCAATTTGAAACCCCAATTGAACTCAAAGTCATTTCAATCCTGCACTAAAAACCTTCATTAAAATCATATACACAATGTTGATTAATTAATTGGGCTTAAAGTCATGGTTAGCTTAACCCAAACCCAAGCTTTGGTCATTTGGACCCACATTGGACCCATACACCAAAATTAGCCTAGCCACCCTAAAGCCAGCAAATTTATGATTCCACAGCCACTGAACACACTCCATGAACCAGCCTAAACCCCCTTTGACAATACATGGTGAGCTATGGACCATTAAATCCCTAAATTAAGGGATTCATGCCCATTTATGGACCTTAACCAAAAATCTCCCCCATCATCACTTGCCATTGAGGGTAACCCTCCCACTGGCTCACCTGACCTCCTAGCCACCTCCTCTGGCCCTGCTGGCCGGCCTAGTCACTGGAGCACCTCAATACCAAAGGCCACCATCACTAAATCAAACCCAATCTCAACATTAGGGGCCAACTCACCTTACTTAATCATTAGAGCTTCTTAGCTCACCATCTCAGCAGGCTTTGGCACCCAAAGCCAAGCCCTGAGCTCCCCTCTCTGGCCATGGATATAAAATGGTAACTTCACGGCCAAAAGTGGGGTGCTAAAATTTTCTCAAGGAAAGCCCGACCAATTGCTCCCATAGCCTCTTTGAGACCTCCTAAGTGCAAACCAACCACCTCCTTGTCCTAATTCCCATCACCGGAGCTCAATTTTTGAGCTCGATTCTGGCCGGAAAAAGGACAAGTTTGGCCAGACCTCCACAGTGCAACAAAGCTCAATTAGACTTGCCCACACCTTCTCCACAATGAAAGAAGACAAAGCCCCATCAGAGCCCCCTCATAAAGAGCCTCTACCCTAGACTTTGATCAACACCCAAATTTGATCTTGGGTCAAGGAATTTCACTATAGTAAGAGGCTTCATGCCTAGCCTCCTTGGACCTCCACAAACGTGTCGAGCACCTCTGATTTAAGCTTCACTTCCTAGAGCAAAGTTATTGACTCCCCCCTCTACCCGAGCCTATTTTGACTCTCCATGGGATTAGGGGCATGTTTACCGTATGGATGTGTTCGTCTCACTTAGACGAGTCGATAAGATCAAACCCAAACGAGTATTGTTGAGAAATGTGTGAGATCTTAAGGTTTTAGGGTTAACGGTCATGGGTTCACACTAGCCGGAGAAGAAGATACAAAGCCGTTGGATGGCATGTGCTCCAGACGAGCGACTAGGATCATGTTGGATGGGAGATTGATACATAAAGCGCGGACTAAGTCAGCAGCTACGTGGATGGCGTCATCCAACCAGAGTGCGCCACACAAGTCTTCGGAGCCGTCGCATGATGCCATGGCACCGTGGGTTTAAGTAGGAAAATAAGGATTTATTTAATTCAAAAAATGTCCCCTACATTCAAAAATCCATATCTTGGTGTAGAAAAATTATAAAAATATCTTAGTTCTCAGTGAATAGAGGAGAACAATGTGAAAATGGTTTGAATTTTATTTGATGTATATTTTATTTTTAATTAGTTAAATACTCTTCTATGTTTTTTGATTCTCTATGCATTCAAATATTTCACCATGGCTTGATATTTTGACAAATTGTTGCCTCTGTCATGGGAGATATTCTCTAATTTTTCCAAAGTCAAAGAGACTTCTAGAGAGAGATCTATATTTTTCAAGTTTATGCATATTATTTGAAAAATTAATTATGATAATTAGCATTACACTTTGAAAAATCTAAGAAAATTTTTGTAGGTTCACCGTGACCAGAAAACTTTAGGAAAAATTTGTCATGAGCCAAGTCATCAAGAACACACCTAATTTTCATAAATTCCTAAAATACAAAGGAAACTAATTTGGAAAAAAAAACACCTAAATGACTTGATTTTAATTCTCTACTATAACATAAAGTTTAGAGGACTCCCCATAAAAATTTCAAAATATTTGGAGTTTATTTGATAACCTAATTTGATATTCTAAGTTAAATGACACTTTTAACACTTAGAATAATCATATAATTAAATTATAACTCAAAAAATTATAAAATTGGTTTTTGGGAGTTCTATGTAATCAGAAAAATTTTATAAAAATAAAATTGTAAACAAAGTAAAAAGAATTCATTTTTAAGCATATTTTAAATATTTAAATAATGAAAAAACAATAAAAATCATAAAATTAAATAAATTCATGAAAATATTCTAAATAGTTTCCTAAACCCTTAAAAGCAATTGAGATATTTTTTTTAATTTTCTAAGTGAAGATATTGAATTTTAAAGCTTAAAATAATTTTTTAAGAACTAAAATAGGATTTTCCTTAATTTCTCACTAAAAATAATTCTAATAATTCAAAGAAAAAATTATAAAGATAAGAAAATTTTTTTCATGGTTCCTTGAATTTGGAGAGATTTAAGAAAAATATAAAACTTAATTTTTCATATTTAAAAATTTTTATAATTAATTAATACTTGAGAATTTAAACTAATTCTAATAATTCAGATAAAACTCAAAATATCATGAAATTTGGTCTATGTGGTTCTTTAGTTTAAGTCTACCTCCAGTAAAAATTCCAAGTGATTAGGGTTTTCTTAGTCAACTTATTGAATTTTCTTTGAAAAATCCTATTTTTGCGTGTAAATAATTTTATAAATTAAATTAAATTTTGAAAAATCACATTTTCTTCTCTGATGTCTTAATTGACCCANCTTGTCTTGGTCAAGTTATTGAATTTTCTTTGAAAAATCCTATTTTTGCATGTAAATAATTTTATAAATTAAATTAAATTTTGAAAAATCACATTTTCTTCTCTGATGTCTTAATTGACTCATGAGTGAAGTAGGACAAAAATTTTGAAGTCATTTAAATTAAATTTGATGAATTATGAAGTTATAGAGCCTTAGGGGCAAAGGTATAACTTCGGAAATATGGTCTTGATTAACATTTCGGCTTAATTCAAGAAAGGGAAATGGGCAATATTTGATCTTAATTAGCATGTTCAGATGATTGAAACATAGGGAATTAATTGGTAGAAACTAATTTCAATTTTCTTAATTAAAAGATAAATTTGAAATTTCCTAAAACATTAAAATTTGGAGGTCTATTAAATTAAATGATCCTAGACTTAGGGGTATGAGTTTGGATGATAATAGCTCACTAATTTAATACCCCTAATTGGTATTGAGATGACATTCAAATATTTTGATGATGAATTACTATCACGTAAAATTCAATTTCTTTCAAAAATTACTAATGTATCCACAAGGTCTTAAGGGCTTAGTAGTAACCTATACTAAATCAAATTTGGTTAAATGAGGATTAGAAAGGTGAATGTGACTAGAAATTGAACACCTTTAAGAAAAACACTACAAGCCCAAGTTATAACTAAAAATGGCTAAGTGTCTTAATAGCATTAACTTTCTCCTTTTATGGGTTTTCACCCACATAATTCTCAGATTAAATGACAAATGATGATCACGTTACTCTTAGGGATAATTGAAACATTGATGTTCACTGAATACTAAAGGTATTTACAGGATGAATTATTAAGCAACATAATAAGTTTAAATGAGCTCGANAGTAGGACAAAAATTCCAAAGTCATTTAAGTTAAATTTGATTAATTATGAAGTTATAGAGCCTTAGGGGCAAAGGTATAACTTCGGAAATATGGTCTTGATTAACATTTCGACTTAATTCAAGAAAGGGAAATGGGCAATCTTTGATCTTAATAAGCATGTTCAGATGATTGAAACATAGGGAATTAATTGGTAGAAAATAATTTCACTTTTCTTAATTAAAAGATAAATTTGCAATTTCCTAAAACATTAAAATTTGGAGGTCTATTAAATTAAATGATCCTAGACTTAGGGGTATGAGTTTGGATGATAATAGCTCACTAATTTAATACCCCTAATTGGTATTGAAATGACATTCAAATGTTTTGATGATGACTTACTATCATGTAAAATTCAATTTCTTTCAAAAATTACTAATGTATCCACAAGGTTTTAAGGGCTTAGTAGTAACCTATACTAAATCAAATTTGGTTAAATGAGGATTAGAAAAGTGAATGTGACTAGAATTTGAACACCTTTAAAAAAAGCACTACAAGCCCAAGTTAAAACTAAAAATGGTGATGTGTCTTAATAACATTAACTTGCCCCTTTTATGGGTTTTCACCCACATAATTCTCAGATTAAATGACAAATGATGATCACGTTACTCTTGGGGATAATTGAAACATTGATGTTCATTGATGTTCATTGAATACTAAAGGTATTTATAGGATGAATTATTAAGCAACATAATAAGTTTAAATGAGCTCGAGACTTTTCATCAGGGTTGAGAGGGAAGCATGGACCTACTTCTCCCTCTAACCTTCTGGATACCTCAGAGGTCTACTAAACTTAGTATGTTTTGCTAAATGAAATCATCCTCAAATGAATTAATAGGGGCTCATCAAGATATGATTTAAGATTTGGTAGATCACCGGAACCTTATCTTCCTGCTCTACATAAAATGCTTTTAATATATAAATGCTGTCACATGCATTTTGAGTTTCAGTTGAAGATGATGGGAAGACCATCCATGTACGTTTTTGTTGTGATTTACTTACCTGCATTTTTTCCCATACTTTACTTTTCAGTACGTTGTTGTACTTACTCATCTGCATGTATGAACACAAAAAAACAAACCTGCATGCTAAACAACGATGTCACCCTCCATGAAAACCAAAACTGCTAGGATAGTCGTCAACCAAAACTAAAATCAACAAAGATAAAATTCACCGCAACAACATTCAAAATATAAGACAACTCAAAATTTAATCACAAGTATCACAAAAATAATAATTGCAACTAAATTAAGACGTCTCTATCAGATGATCGGGAATCCCTCAGAGGAGGTAACCTACGGTTGAGGCTTCCCATGGTCTAAATGAAGTATGGAACTCATTAAGTTTAGTTTAGTATATTCATTTGGACTAAGTGAATCCAATAGAAAATAGTGGTACCGGAACGAGGGAACCGTATGATCCTAACCTGTGTCGCTCTAATCAACGTTAATATGCCCCATAATATTTAAAGAACTACAACCATAAAGACATCTAATTTGACATCATAACTTGACACACTAAAAAACTTGAACTTGCCATGACGAGGAGCTTGGAACTAGCATGGTGGGCAGAATGATCATCTTCAATAGCAAGAGGAACTACAACAACATATCCTTCCTTATAATTATACAACAAGCCATAAGACTTTGAGGTTGTATGCCTAGTGTAACATAAATCCTAAACTCATCTTTAGGCCTTTGTATAGCTCTACTATACAATATAATCCCTAACTTATCTTAGGATTCTGAGGTTATCGCTCATCACAACCTAAATCCTCACATCTTTCAGGCTATTTGTGTGATCGTCTCACACGAATGTAAGCCCTAAATAATAAAATTGATAGGATGAAACACTCAAATAATTTTTCCTCAAAACTGAAGCCAAACAATATGAGAGACAGGGAATTCACCGAAGTTCTCCTCCAGATCTTTAACATCCCTTAGTTCTTCCTCCTTTGGATTCTACAATAAAATATTCCCAATTTGAGTAGTTCCCATTTCACACCTCTTTGTCTGATTCCATTCAGAAGTCCTATCCTTTTGACTTCTTTGAAGATAAGATTTCTTGGTTTTTATCGAGAGTTTTCTTAGGTGACTTTGGTTATCTAAGATGTAATTAACTATAAGGGCTTGCCCTTATAGGAAGCTTGTCCGGACCGAGCTTAATATAAACCCTATTTAATTATTTATATTAAATAGAGGAATTTGTCGGCAAATAAAATAGTTTTGCAGACCAAATGAATGTCATATATTTCTTAGTTTATTTGATCGAGCCTTATCCTCAAGTCTTGTTTTTATCCTTTGGGATAGATACAGGGTTTGAGGTATAGTACTTTTTCATTTAAACTATGAAAAGTATGGGGTCAGTTTGATTTCATATTTATCTAAAACTTATATATGTAAATTAAAATATCCTTCTGAAGTGGGTAGCAGGATTCCGATTCCGGCGACCGACAACTTCTAACAGGCAACTCCTCCAACAAAAAAAAAGTGCTGACAGCTTCTGGCGACTCCACTGGGGACTGGCTTTTCTCTCTATTTAAATTAGGGAATCTTATCTTCATACATCGGTAATGTGTTCATGTCCCTTATGGACCAGATTACCCTTCTTCCATTGGCATGCTCCACCCATTTCTTTCTTAGGTGAGTACAATCAACTCTTTGGACTTCAGATCCGTCTGTACAATCACCTTTGAAACTAGAGGTTCAGGAGGCCATTAAGGACTTTTTAATCTTCATGTGGGGTTGGATCCCCAATAAGTGTGTTGGTGGATTAGTTCCAACCTGGGCATTATGCATTGTAAAGTTGGTCCCGCACTGGGTCTTAAAAACTTCACATCTCTCTTTCGAGTTTAATTTGCTGATGTAAAAATTAAATCGAATTGTGTCATGCTGCGCGTGCTCTTTAATTCTTCTTATATTAATTAAATCTTTCTACTTTCAAACTATTTTTACTAAAATTTTAAATTCTCCATAAATTAAATAAAGACTTACCCAAACTACAGATCGACCTCTGTTAATTTTTAGTGCTCGCACTAAGATTACGAGGTATTGGCCAAAAAGCTAACCCTATAACTTTCTTTTTTTAAAGCTGCTGCAATGACGAGCCTAATGCTAACTTTTTCCTGCGACCTCCCAACGAGCCGCAACCCCGCATTGTCATTCCCACCATCAATTTTGGAGCAGGATTTGAAGATCTTGAGGTCATCCTTGGGAAAACTTCGTTCGTCGTGATGAAAGTCACCGCTCTAGAAGTCCAGGAGCCTTTTGCTGAATTTAAACTAAACTGCCTTCATGACTTTTCTTCTTATAAGAATGTCAAGACTACTGCCGTCACGACACTTACCAAGTCTATTTTTCCCGCTACTGCTAAAGGAAAAGAAATTATGATCATTGAAGACCCAACTGAAGAGTTAGCTGTCCCGCCCTCAGTATTTAAAATTGGATCAAGTTCGAGGACTGCACCGTTAACCTGAACCCAATGCAGAAACCACAACAGGAAGGTTCAGAGAGCTACTAAAGCCCAGACTCCTAAAGAGGTAGCTGTTGATGAAGATCCTCATCAAAATGAGTCAAGATTACCAGAGACTTATCCACTTCCGCGAGGAAGTAGATTCCACCCTTTAATGGATACCAATGAGTACGAGAGTATCCAGAAGATTACCGCTACATTACCGTCACTTCATGGACATAGTGTGGAGAGAAAGAAGTCTACTCCTATCACCCGAGTTGGTTCAGTTTTCAAGAGGCTAGCTGCAAAAGAAGGTTGTTCAGTTAGTGAACTACCTAAACGAATGGGACATGCAGTATCCCCTCGCATGAAGAAAGAAATCTTAAAGGATGTAAAATCTGCCAAACGATCTTGAAAGTTAACTAAAAATCTTCTTGCTCGCATTCCTGTCTGGTTCCGCTTAAGAAGCAGAGTTGATACTGCTATTATTACCACCGATTCTACAGTTATTAGGTCCGTAGGTCGTCGACCAGTTAAGTCACGTCTAGGTCCAAGAATTCTACTGATCACCCACTACAAGGATGTTTCTGAAGTTCCAAAGAAAAAGATTAAGAGATTGCCTAGTACTGTATCTGGTCTGCAAGATGGGGAGCATACCTTTCCTCGACATACTGATGTTCCGACCAAGACACTCTGACTCAAGACATCACCGTCAAAGAAAAAGGTATGGATACCCAAGGTTGCTGTATCGATATAGTCCAGTAAGCCCACATGTCAGGATCATAGATTGAAGTCAAAGTCCGAAGTATCTGACATTGCGCAACAATTGCTAGCAAGATGGAGGAACAGGTGGAGGAGGTCCAACAGGGTCCTCCAGATCTTAAGACAATCCAAGAATCAATAATCGAAGAAAAGGTTGAGAAGCTTAGGGTTGAGATTTCTGATTTAGCCCGAGGACATGGAGTTTTCATTGATGATGATGATGGAGATTTTGACTTTAATGATTACCTTGAGGAATATTTCATGGATATCCATGGCATCGAGCCTAGAGCCGCTGCATCTTCACGCAATGCTCAACCTCTCGTCAAAGAGAACACCGTAAATGAGCTGTGTATGGCTATCTTCTTAAGGAATGAGTAAGTTAGCCAACTCAAGAAATGGATGGAAGATATGGCCGCAGACTTGACTGTCATGGCCACAGTTCAAGGACAATCTCAAGTACCACAGTTAGCCTCTCCAGAAATCAACCAAACGGAGATTATACATATCACGGATGAAAGGAGCGAAGTTGCCTCAACAATCAAAGATGAGCAACAAAAGAAGGATTTTCCATCAAGTGCCATGCCAGAGAAAAGATTTAAGCAAATGGTAGAGCAAGTTCAAGAGGCCTTAACCCAATCTAAGGGTGGTGCATTGGTTTTAATTACCCAGAAGAATTTGATGCCGTACCCTTCCTTAAGGGTTTTGTGTCCCCAAACTTTAAGATATTTGTGGGACTAGAAATCCCAGACAACAGAGAGCACATTTTTGAGCCAGTTGTGGCAACACAAGAGGTAACGAAGCTTTACTCTTCTATTAGTTTTTCAGCAACATGTCAGGTATTGCTTTCGATTGGTATGTCGATTTGCCCAACAGATCAGTTAAGACATTTACTGAATTGGAACAATTATTTGTGAAAAGATTTGCCGGAGCACAACATCATGTGTCTATTGGAGATGTCATGATGGAGAAACAAAAGCCCAACGAGGCTTTAGTGGATTATATCTTAAGGTGGAGAAACCTTAACATGAAATGTGAACCTCAGCTACAGGAACATCACGCGATTGAGATTTTGCTCAAAAGAGTCCATGGGCCAGTAGCTTTCATGCTTAAAGGACTCACCATTAAATCCTTTGAGAGGCTACTTAGTAAAGCCAATAGTCTTCAAGAAGAAATTAACCATATGGATTCTCACAAGAAATCCAAGGCAGCCAGAATATTTAAAAAGAAGTCTGGAACAGTGGCAACTATCGATAAAGGAAAACAACCAATGAAGATACATACAAAAAATCCTCATCAATCATCATCTTAGCACACTCAATAACAAACACAACAGTATGGCCAGTCTAGCCAGCAATCGCCTCAGGGAGGATCATATCGAATAGAGAATAAGAAAATGACCATTGCAGAACATAGGAAAGTGGTATATTCCTTCAAAGATGAAGCCGTACCCAAAATGTTCAGAAGTCTTATGAGGAAACCTGAGTTTAAATTATCAGATCCAAAAAAGCCCGAAGAGATCGACAAGAAAGATAAACCAAATTATTGCCCATATCACAGATTGCTTGGACACACTATAGAGGAGTGTTTCATCTTTAAGGATTGGCTCGAGAAAAATCTTAATTAAGGGAATATAAAAAACCCGAAAGAATATTTAAAAAAACCTAACAAAGGTTCCATAAATATGATTTCAGCTGAGCCAATCTCTCCAATTGACCAGTATACTGGAAAAGATGGATAGAGTATGACTTGAGATAAGCTCAAGAAAATACTGAAGCAAATCCAGAATGCATTAAGGCAAGCCTCCGTTCATAGTCTTCAGCCTGCCAAGCCTGAGATGAAGATTTCACCAGGAGATCTGTCATCGTCAAAGACAAAGAAGAAGAAGAATACCATCATGAAGATTGATAGCATGGGAGATAGGATAGGGACTGCCTCTACTAGATTAGTTGTCTCGAATTCATGGAAGAAAATTCTCAAACACGTGACTTTGTACGATTATCTTTTTACCCCTCCGGGGTCTAGTGATGACGTAATCAAGTATGACCAATCTAACTTCAATCTCGATCCCCAAAAGATCCTCAAATTGTACTTGAGTCCAAAAAATTTGCTAACAAGACCGAAGAAGACATCAATAATACTGCTTACGACAGCACCAGGAGTGAGGAACCAATCCTCGAGTGCCGTGGTGCTCTGCTTGCCATCAACTTAGATCGTTCCGGTAGAGAAGAAACACCGGAAGATTCATTAATGATATCTCAAGAAGAAGAAATTACTGAAGTAAACTTGAGGAGTGGGAGAGTATTACCCCCAAGAATAGCTCCAACAGATAAAGGAAAACAAATAATAACTCAAGAAGAGCTACCACCACCTCCGCCAGTGAAAGAACAACATAACCAAGAAAAAAATAGGAGGATCATATAAAGTGGATTACAACGTGCTAGCTCATCTTAGGAAGTTTCCGGTGAGATTAAGCATCTATGACACTCTGATAATGTCAAAGGAAATGAGAGAGTCTATGGTTACAACCTTGCTTGAACCAGAGATTTGTTTAGCCCAGTTGGCCTGCACATCCTCAGATGAAGTTTGCTCATTGAAAGAGCAGTCTGGGGTAACCTTCACAGATGAAGACTTACTGCTTGGTACCGCTGACCACAATCGTCCATTCTACATCTCTGTTAACATTAGTAGATTTGTGTTGTCCAGAGTTTTTGTAGATCCTGGAGCATCACTTAACTTGATGAGTCTACGGACATTGGCCAAGTTGGACATTAAAGCTCAAGAGCTTATGACAAAAAAAATGATGCTAAGAGGATTCAACCAAAAAGGAGAGAGAGCCCTTGGATCTATTACATTGCTTATGAATGTTGGAGAACTCAAAACAACCGTTAGATTTCATATCATCGACGCCGAGACCTATTTCAATGTTCTACTTGGTCGACCATAGATTCATGAACACAACATGGTTCCATCGTCTCTACACTAATGAATTAATTATTACAAGGAAGGACAAGAACATTGCATCAAGGGAGATTTACAACCGTTTTTAGTTCATGAAGTTGGTATTCATGAGGATGCCGCCTACAACACGCCTCCAAAGAAAGCTGTCTTCTCGCATGAAATTGTGACAAATAAATGAGAAGATTTAGAAGAATCACAAAGAGGAAGCCATTCAACTCCGCCCCAGCGATCTTCCACCACTCTTTTATGAGAAATTGGTGGGGGTTCTTTTAGTTTGCGCACTCGAGGTCGAGGTCGGGGACGTGGACAAGGAAGAACCAATTTAATTGTTGAACGGATTAGGCCGACCATCAACATTGGTGATGAAGACAGTTCCAAAGATGAAATAATGAACAAAATAAAGGAAACCTCAGTACGAGATATCCTTAGAAGATGTGGAGAAAAGAGAATATGAGACGATGTATGATTGGATAAACTATTATGTAAACACCATGACCCTTACTCTGATTCGCCCTCAAAAGGTTGAAAGTTTAGAGGTGAAAGAAGTCCATAATGCTGGTTCAAAGCCGATCAAATTTTATTGTGCTTCTACCTTTACTAATCTTGAAAACCATGTAAATTTGGATGAAAATCCTAATGAATTAATGGAATTGCCTTTTTGTTACTTTTCACCTTGTGTACAAAAATTAATTCAATAGGGACGTTTGCCAAAATAAATGCCAAAAGATAAAATATAACTTTTTAAAAAATTATGGGATGTTAAAAGTCAAACTCCCAACTTGAAAGAGGGTCTCAGATTTGGTACAGTCGGACCACTCGATGATTTAGAATTTTGTATGGTTGTTACTAGTGAATCAAGACTGGTTTGCCTCGATATGGAGGATGACTCTACTGATTAGCTAATAGAAGATGCCCCACCATAATTTGAGGAGAAAACTAAATCAAATGTTGATGAATTGAAGGAAATTAATCTAGGGACTGAAGAACAACCCCGACTTACATTTTTAAATTCTCTACTCAACGATGAAGAATCTTTAGAGTTGATTAAACTGCTAACAAAATTAAAAGATTGCTTCACATGGAGTTATGATGAAATGCTAGGACTATCAGCAGAGGTTGCAGTTCATAAACTTGGGGTGGACAAATACATAACCCTAGTGAAATAAGCACCTAGAAGAATGCACCCCAAAATAGAGCAGCAAGTCATCAACGAGGTGAAGAATTAATAGACACTAACTTCATGCAAGAAGAGAAATACCCCACATGGTTCTCTAACATTGTTCCAGCCAAAAAGAAAAATAGACAAATACGTGTTTGTGTCAACTTCAGAGATTTGAATAAAGCATGTCTAAAAGATGAATTCCCATTACTGATACCAGAAATGATGATAGACATCGCTTCAACACATGAAATTTTCTCCTTCATGGATGGATCGTCGGGATACAACCAAATCAAGATGGCTCTCGAGGATGCAGTACTTACAACCTTCATAACACCTATCAGAATTTTCTGCTACACAGTGATTACATTTGGGTTGAAGAACGCTGGAGCAACATATCAACGTGCAATAACAAAGATTTTTGATGATCTCATTCACAAACAAGTGGAATGTTAGGTGGATGATCTGGTCAACAAAATCGAACAAAAAATAGACCATTTGTATGATTTGAGGATCGTGTTCGAACGATTACGATAATATGTCCTTAAAATGAATCCCTTAAAGTGCGCCTTTGGCGTTACCTCTAGAAACTTTCTAGGATTTGTTGTCCGTCATCGGGGAATCGAGATCGACCTGGATAAGAGTAAAACTATCTTGGAAATGCCTCCACCTAAGACCTTGAAACAACTACGTACCTTCCAAGGAAAGTTGGCATATTTGAGATGATTTATTTCTAATTTCTCAAGTAGGTGTCAGCCCTTCTCAGCATTAATTAAAAAGGATGTCAAATTTGTTTGGAAAGAGAAATACTAGTGGGCCTTTGAGGATGTTAAATAGTATTTAATGACACCTCCTATTTTGGAAGCCCCTATCCCTAGGAAACCTTGAATACTTTATACCGCAGCCTTAGATGAATCTCTTAAAGCCCTCTTAGCCCAATTCAATGACGAGGGTAAAGAAAACACACTCTACTACTTGAGTCGTCATCTAATACTGACAGAGATAAGGTATCCGCCTATTGAGAAGCATTGCCTAGCTTTGATTTTCGCCGCCCAAAAGCTCAGACATTATATACTTTCTCATAGGATTACTTTATTTCAAAAGTTAGGCTGTTGCAATATTTGATGACCCGACAAACACTTTCTGGGCGTCTAGCAAGATAATCAATGATTTTATTGCAATTCAATATGACTTTTGTTCCCCTACGTGCTATAAAGGGATAAATTTTAGCAAATTTCCTTGCTGCACACACACTTCTTGTTGGGTCCCCTCTTAATGATGAATTACTATTTTAGCAAGTATTATAGATGGAATTCTCCACCACGCAACACTGGGAGATGTACTTTGAGGGAGATTCATCAGCAGTAAAAGACAAAGGATCGGGAAAAGTTATGCCAGGAAAACTGGGGATTAGTTTTATCTTTATCAAACCAGATAAGGGTATGCTGAGGTTCTCATACCACCTGACAGAGCCATGCACCAACAATGAAGCAAAATATGAAGTGCTAATTATCGGGTTGAAGTTGGCAATCTCGATGGACATAACAGATATTGTCATTTACGGTGACTCTCAACTCGTCATCCAACAAGTCGCCGGACAATACAAGATTTTAAAGCCAAGACTAGCAGAATATCACCGATATGCATGAAGCTATTGGAGAAGATTCCCAATGTAACTTTCTATTGGATTCCTAGGGGAGATAATGCTCATGTTGACACCCTAACAAAACTTGCAAAAGAATTAGCATGTCCCCCGAATGATTCCATTGACATTACAATACAAGGATTCCATTGACATTACAATACAAAGAGATAATGCTCATTTTGTCTTCAATCGACCTTGACAATCTACACAAGCTTGAAAAATAAAAAGAAATGATGATTGCATTTGTTGATATCAATCAAGATTGGCGCAAGTCATTAATAGAATATTTGCATACTGGAAAGTTATCAGAGGACAAATCTCAGGCACATAACATTACAAACAGGGCTATGTGTTACACTCTTGTGGGTGACATCCTCTATAGAAGATCGTTTGACCATATGTTTCTACGATGTTTGAGCAGAGCTGAAGCACAAAATATTGTTAAAGAAGTACATGTCGGATTGTGTGGCACTCACCAGTCAGGGCCAAAGATGAAAATGAAGATCAAGAGACTTGGATATTATTGGCCAGCAGTGATGTCTATCTGCATAGATACAGCCAGAAGATGTCACCAGTGTCAAGTGCATAGGGTGTTCTTGCACCAACCTCCGAATGAGCTACACCCAACCGTTGTCTCGTGGCCATTTGAGTGTTGGGGCACAGACATAATAGGTACGATAGACCTTCTGTCTTCCAAAGAACACAGATTTATACTTGCAGCTACGGATTACTTTTCTAAATGACAGAGGCAGTGCCGTTACGAGAGGTTACGACATAGCACGTCCTTCAATTCTTCAAAGGTCAGGTCGTCTACTGTTTCAGAGTACCGCGAAGAATAATTTTGGACAATGAGACAACCTTTAAAAGCACCAAAATTAATAATTTTGTCAAACAACATAGGATAGGCAGGAGATATTCTACAATTTACTATCCAAGAGAAAATGGATTGGTCGAAGCCTTCAACAAGACATTGGTACAGATTTTAAAGAAGACATTGGATGAAAATAAAAGAGATTAGCATAAAAAATTGCTAGAAGCTTTGTGGGCCTACCGGACATCATTCAGGACTCCCACTCAGTGTACACCCTACATGCTCGTGTACGGGTCTGAGGCCGTACTACCGTTAGAGGTTCAGACGCCATCTCTCAGAGTTGTTGTCACCAACCCACTTATAGCAGAAGAAAGTGCAAAACTTAGACTCGAGGAATTAGAGAGTTTTGAAGGAAAATGGCTAGAAACACAATAATATTTTGAGCTTTATCAAGCGAAGATGGTATAAGCTCATGAAAAATTGGTTCGCCCAAGGGCATTCAAAGTTGGTGACCTTGTCCTCATGCTCAAAAGACCCATTCTTGCACGCCGCAAGGAAGGTGGAAAATTTGAGCCAACTTTGGAGGGACCATTTGTCGTAGGAAAGGTCTACATAGGAGGAGCCTACCAGCTAGTAGATTTTCATGGTGAGAGACCCATGCTGCCAATCAATGGACGATACCTGAAGACATACTACGTAACTTGACATTACTTGGCATGAAAATTTGAAATTTTGATTATTCTGGGGTTATCTATTTGGCCAAACATCTGTGATCGGGTCCAAAAAAATTTTGTAATAAAATTAACTTCAATATAACGAAAATTTTTGAAATTACATATTTCAATGTACTCTTTTCTACTTTTAAATTTGATATTCTACTAAATTAAACAAAATACATACATGAATAAATAATTTTTTCATCAACATAAATTAAAATCATCTTTAATAAACACTTTGGTTTATTCTTGTTTCCGCTCACTGATATTTTTCCTGTTGTCTGCAAGAAATTTGTTAGGACAGAGGCTAATTTTTGCTTTTAAAGATGGTTGGAACCTCACACTCAACAAAAAAAGTGTGCCAAAAGGCGGTACCATAGACTTTGACATGGACTTTAGTCAAGTTGACATGGACTATGAGGGTCCCCTGATGGACGTGGTTAGCCGTTAGGAAAAGGAAGGGCTACCATTGCTGCTATAGTTAAGCACCAGAGATAATTCTTCACTGAAGGGGAAAAAATATGATAGTATTGCAAGATCCGACGGAGGGAACCAGTCGCCTACCGTCTATGATAGGTACGCCGACAGGAGGCGTAGTCGCTGCCAATGATGAAAGAGTGCCAGATGCATCGCTACGGAGAACTCAGCGTAGGAACGCTAACCGCCAGAAGCATAGGACTTTCTTACGCGATGAGAGAAGACGCCAGAAAGAGATAAAAAACTTGCTCACCCCTATTCCTGAGGGGAATATATATGATTCAGGCATGAGAGAGACCTCTTCCAGTTTGCCAGCTACAGACGATGAGTCCAGAATTGTTACAAAGCCGGAGATACCTCCAGTTTCAGATGTTCTTTGTATGGGTTGCCCGACATGAACATCGAGATACCTACATGTACACCAGCTACCGAGGCATTTGTGGAATGCTCGGACTGCAACGTCCTCCACCTGGAGCACTACAGTACTTTAAAGGAGTACGCATCCACTGACGATGAATTTCAGATTGTTGATTACCCAATGAGGGAACCATATGTCTCGTTGGGTATAGAGGCATATGTCCTGTTGGATGCGGAGTCATACATTCTGTTGGAGATAGAAGCATCACCAGCTTTGACTCCCGCCGACGCTGAAATGAGGGAACATCCTCGACAACCGCCAATCATCAACATGACAAAATACTACAAAATAAGTAATGTAAATAAAAGCGATTTTGAATTCTATGAAGAAGTTCAAGAAAGTTTCATTGATATACTAGAAGGCTTGGAGCTATATACAAGGGTCATCTCCGAGAGCGACAAAATAAGTATTCTTGACTGCATGTTTGATCTAAGAGCAAGGGTCGAGCAGGCCTGCTGATGGAAAGAACCTTTTCCAAGCCATAAAAGTAGATGCTTGGAAAGGGCAGGATCACCATACAATGTGGCTGCTATTACAAGTTCACTAAAGACAGTTAAGGAAATTCTCCTGGGATTTTGAGACACGATCATGTGGATCTGCTACCCCCCATGATGAAATGGATGATTAAGAGAATGGCTCGATAGAGCATACTGCCAACTGAATTTATTCCCAATCGTTGTATAATCAACACACATGATGAAGGCGACTGCATACCCTCGCACATTGACCATCATGACTTTGTAAGAACTTTCTACACGGTCTCTTTCATCAGCAAGAGCAACATTCTGTTTGGAAAAGAGATAGATGTCTTCGGCCCCGGTGAATTCAAAGGATCCATGGAGATTCCGCTAGCTATAGTTTTAGTGGTAGTTCTTAAAGGAAATGGAGCAGAAATCGCCAAACACTGCATTCCAAGGGTATAGCACCGCAGGGTGTCTATAACTTTCCAAAGAATGGATGAGAACAAAATACCATATGGATTCTGATCGGACTCAGAGTTGGAAGAGTTACTGCCTTACAAGCTTTGAGAGGGTTGCACCACTAAGCACATACAAAGAGAACTCTTTTCCTAGAGCATGACTTAGTAGGTTGGCTCGATCGGGAGCTTGCCCCACTAGAGACAGACACTCGGAGGATTCCTTTTTACTGCATTTCATCACAGCGGATATGAAATATATATTAGACATGCTCAGCCTATGATATGTACTCAGCATGGTATATTTTTTGATGTAATTTGATGCAATCAACATAATTGTACTTTATGAGGCTTTGGTCTGCACTCAATATGTAACAGTTATTGGAGCATATTAATGAAATCTCTTTCAGAATTGTGTCTGTTTATTCAATTTCCCTTTTTGTGCGATGAATAAAAGCCATAGAACCATACGTTGGTTCGGGACCACAATGAACAAAGAACAAAACAATAAAAACTTGATAATAATAAAATTAAAAAAAAATGCTCTTTTGAAAAAAATTCAATCAACAAAATTTTTTAAAATTTCAAAACATATTTTGATAATTAAATGTGATAAAACCAAAATATAAGAAAATAAATCTGTTGAGTTGAGTCGCTCAATTTCGAGGTCTCTTACTCTTTGCTCGCGCAACACGACTATCCTTGTTTGCACTAATTCTCTTCATATCATTGCAGAATTTCACTTTCTGCATAAAACCTCACAAAATTTTACACATCTTCCTCACCAATATCAATCTTTTCACACGACACACATTTATAAGTTCGACATCACAAACTTTCTGCACTACATTTCTACTCTCAAAGCCAGTGCCGAGACACTAATTTTCTTTCCACTACTTCTTAGGTTGGATACGGGCCACAGAGCTTTCCTTCCCAATGAAATGAGAACTCTTCGTCACCCCTTAGTTTAGGTGTTAGGCATCAAGCTTTCCTTCCTAATGTGACACAACCTTTCGAGATTGGTATAAGGTCCCCTCCACGGCTTCCAATTCTCTACCTACATCTTCGAGATTGGTGTAAGGCCCCCTCCACGACATCCAATTCTCTACCTACATCTTCGAGATTGGTGTAAGGCCTCCTACACGACATCCCATTCTCTACACACATCTTTGAGATTGGAGTAACCTCCCCTTTATGGAACATCAAATCCTATTATCAACCTTTTGGGATTGGTATAAGACCCCCTCCATGACATCTAATTCTCTACCTACATCTTTGAGATTTGTATAAGAACCCCTCCACGACATCCAATTCTCTACCTACATCTTACATCTTTGAGAATGATGTAAGGCCCCCTCCACGACATCCAATTCTCTACCTACATCTTCAAGAACATCTTTGAGATTGGTGTAAGGCACCCTCCACAGATCTTTGAGATTGGTGTAAGACCCCCACCATGACATCCAATTCTCTTGCCATATCTTTGAGATTGATGTAAGACCCCCACCATGACATCCAATTCTCTTCCCACATCTTTGAGATAGGAGTAAGACTCCCCTTTATGGAACATCACATCCTATTCTCAACCTTTTGAGATTGGTATAAGGCCTTACCAGGGCATCCAATTCTCTACCTACATCTTTGAGATTGGCGTAAGGCCCATGCCACAACATCCAATTCTCTACCTACATCTTTGAGATTTGTGTAAGGCCCCCTCCACGGCTTCTAATTCTCTTCTCACACATTTTGAGATACGAATAAGACCCCCACCATGACATCCTACTTTCAACCTTTGAGGTCATCACCTAAATACTGATTCCCATCCTCTATAAGAACCTAAAATGTGATAACTCAAAAAACACTCTCTAATCCTCAGCGAGAGTTTCTAATTCTCAATTTTGATTGAATATTCACCTGCTATATCCCCAGCAAAAACAAATAACACACACAAGTCTACAAATCCTTCTATGTCTATTGACTTAGGAGTCTGTGTTGGTTTTATTAATCTCGTCGGTCAACGCCAATGAGCGGTGTGCTTGCCCAGCACACCACACCAATTGGGGGTCCATTTATTGACCTAACTTTTGGTTGAGGTTTAGTTTTCTCTATTTAGTAACCTAGGGTCTAGCCATATGACTTTCTTGTCGACTATTCCTAGAAAACTAGAAAAGGAACCCTCACCATTTTAAATTCTACCCTCTTCTTTGCTCAACTTGAAGTGCCACATATTGGTTCTAATCTCTAGCACTTAGTAGGTTGGGTCACTATGAGGTAGCCCAAGGAGAGTCCTACTAGGACTACCTGACCTTAAGGTTGGCCTTAGGTGTTGGTCTGGAGCTAATGCACTAACTTTCACTCACTTTCACTCACAATCACTCACAACCCTAAACCCAAAATTTCTTAACTTTGATCCCTTGATCTTTCTGGAGATTCATGTAGATGATCCCCTAAACCCATTAGCCCTAGGCTAGGGTTTAGCTAAGAACAGCGTATAGAGGACCCAAATGAGGTTTCCATAGGTCCATAGCTCATATATGGTGGTTGGTACCCCAACCCTACCAAAATATTCAACTTGGCCTTTTGCCCCTAAATCCTCCCAGTTTACCTAAATACCGTTGCAACCCCAAATTCACCTAAAATACCCAAATTTGTTCAAAAATTATTTCAAACCTTTTGAAAATACCCGAGTCACAGAGTATGCTATCGCAATTTCTAAATGTTGTCAAGCATGTTGGTTAGAAAAATTCAAGAAAATTTTGGTAGGTTCACTGTGACCAGAGAACCCTAGGAAAAATTTGTCATGAGCCAAGTCATTAAAAACACCTAATTTTCATAAAATCTTAAAATAAAAAGGAAATTAATTTTGCAAAAAAAAATATCTAAATGACCTGTTTTTAATTCTTTAATGTAACTTAAAGTTTAGAGGACCCCATAAAAATTTCAAAAAAATTGGAATTTATTTGATAACCTAATTTCATTTTCTAAGTTAAATGACACTTTTAACACTTAAAATAATCATAATAATTAAAATATAACTCAAGAAATTATTATGACTCAACATACTTGTCATGGAAGGAGATCCTAATGGTCATTCGAGATATTTGGTTTCAAGAGTTTTTGATAAGTATCATTCACAAACAACTTAAGTTTTTTATATTTATTTATCAATTGAACATAATCCCTAGAATATTTGTAGAAACAATTCTCTTGACGCCCTGAGCATGAGGCACACATATGACGCAACTTCGAGCAAAAGAAAAATTATTGCCTCTGGGGCATGTTTGGCGACATTTAGAAATTGCGATAGCATACTCTATGACTTGGAGAGAATGTTTTACCATGATCGTTAGGGTTTGGGATTCTCCAGACCACCAAAAGAAGGTGGAGCATGCAAAGCATAAAAGGTGGTCAGACAGTGGATGAATGGGCCCCCCCAAGCACACTGGTGGGGCACTCCCACATACGTCATACAAGCGAAGGCTGGTAAGATTTCATTTATTATATAAGATTTTATATAGTTAAAACATGTACTCAAACTATTTTGTTTTATGGAGAGGCTATGGAGATTGGACAAGAGCCCTACACCACCAATGTACATGAGCACATCTGTAGAAGGCGGTCCAACCAATCCTGTATCGATGATAGATAATGTTCGACCCAGGTAATTAACGAGCTAAATTAGTTTGATGTTAATACATGTTAACTCTAATTTAATGTAACAAGTCTTTTTTGCAAGAGAGATTCAAACAACTGAAGGAGCTGATCCTAGGCTTCAGAAGGTTTTATGATCCGCAGAAGTTATCCTTCCCAGTACGACTTGTGGAGGGAGGCCAATGGAGAGAAGAAGAAGGGTCAAGTCTACGTGCTTGGGTTGTCAAGGTTTTCCTACAATGCTCACCCCTTCACCATTGCATCTACAACTTCTACCTCTACCCCACAAAATAAGGAGATCTCTAGGCATGTTGCGAAATTCTCTGCCAAGATGGAGGTCTGCTTCTCTTAGATGAGATCAGAGCTAATGACCAACTTGAATGCCTAGCTAAATAATGTTTTGGATTCCTTCTGACAGCCGATGATGAAGCATGATGTGGCAGCGACAGCATTGGAGGAGGAGGAAGTGGTGGAGGACGATGAGTGTGAGGTTGACAAGATAAATGAGGATGATTATGAGGGACATTATTCCTTTTTTTCTATATTTTTTTACATGTGGACATATATTTTCTCTATAAACTGTGATGTATACATTTTTTAGTGAATGTATTTTATTTATTTTATTATTTTATTGGATAATTTACTGTTTGACAGCTATGTTATTTTGTTAAATTCTTAGAATAGTTTATTAAATCTTTTGATAACATGTTTGGCAATATAAATACAAAGGAAAAAAATATTTTTCTTATGCTACAGGTTTACGATGGCTTACACTGGTTTTGCGATGGTTCCAAACTTATCCGTAGGCAAAACTGACAACTAGCCGATAGACATTTTTACAGACACATAACCGAAGACATAAGGTGCGTCACACAAAAATGATGGGTGCGTGATACGCCTAAAAAGTGTTCAATTTTTCATATGATTTAATGCCTATATTGGTGATTTTCAATGATATTACACTTTAAAGGAAGATATTTTGCAAATTTTTTTTGTTTCAGGGATAAGACAGAGTTTTGGAGAAAAATAAGCAAAAACGGTGTAATTTGGAGCAAAAACGAGCAAGAAAGAAAATTTTATCCTGGCACATTTCGATAAGTCTTTCTATGCTTAATCTCATTTACATTTCTCACAAATTTTTGAATGAAATTACACTTTAAAGAAAGTTTTTTTAATGCCTATTTTACATGTCTATCTGTTAGGACTGCAAAGCAACTGAAATGGGGCGAAACAAAGCTAAAATGGAGCCAAACGAAGCAAAATGGTGGAGCTGCATATGGTGGGAGCCGACAGCGCCAGAGCTGGCTCCGATAGTGCTAGAGAGCAAAAAACAATGTCAAAATGGCACCGACGGTGCCCAAAATGACGCCGACAATGCTTGAGACAGTTTGGATGCAATCATGAGCAAGTTTCTTGAAGATTCAATGTATTTGGACGCTTCTTGGAAGGTTGCTTGAGGCATCTCTTGGAAAATTCATTTCTACACTATAATAGAGTGCTTTTATGTCAGAAAAAGTGGTGTGTGTGAGTGGAAAAATGTGGAGAATATTTAGAGATCTTAGAATAGGAGTAGAAATGTAGATTTCTACCTTTTTGGAGGGATTGGTGAGGGGATTTTGAGAGAATATGTAAGTGAGAGTTTTAGCTTTGCACGGATCAGCGGGAGACTTTGTGGGAGAGATTTTCATCTTTCTTTCAAGGGGAAAAAGCTAAGTATTGTGTTCTTCATTATCTTATGATTTTGTAAAAACATATCTAGTGGATTTGCTTTGATTTAATGAAGTTTTTCATCACGTTTTCTTCATGTTTTGTGATGTGTTTCTCTTACTCTTTCTTCTTTTTTAGGAATAGTGGCATGAGAAGAATATGTCGTTATTTTCCTCTTACTTTTCTTTTACAATAAGTAGAATTCATGTTTAGGATATTGTGATACATGCTAAAAGAAGTTTTAATTATAAATTATCATGGTTTTTCAACTCTGGTCTTAATTTACATTTTGGTCTGGCCAATTGAATTGTTAAAATATGTTTTGAAACATATGACCTGGGAAATGAAGTATGAGTTTTGTAACAGAGTGAGAATCACATTTAAGTCCATGAAGGAGTATTTTTTTCATAGGATTAAGTGCAAATAAATAGGGAAATATACTTTTTTGGGTGTAGAATTGGAGATTTCTAGGGTGATAAACTAAAAATCCCTAATTCGATCTTAGCATTTAAAAACTAAAGCGAGAGTTAGCTGACCTCAAATTTATAGATGCTTAACAATATAAGTATTTAATACTGCTCCTAAGAGATTTACTTCCTCAAAAACTGTATCAAATCCTTAATAACAGTTATAGATTCGATAAATATGGATGAAATAAATATTCAATAATTGTAAAGTTACACTTTTCAACGCAAGTATTCGTATCGCTCAAGTAATATAGGGCTCTAATGGAGTCTTAGATATCGATCCCACAGAGAGGAAAATTAGAACTACAAACTAAGATTTTAGAAAAACAATACTTTAATCACAACAACGAAGTTCAATTTGCTTATCTGTCACTAATAGGCAATTGAAATAATTATGTAATTTTAATAATTATTAAATAACTAATTATACTAATGAAGGTTCAAAAGTGATATTCAATATATAAGAAATTATCATTGTCCTTGTTAAGAAATTATAGTGAATGGATAAAGTGAATTAGTTCAAATTATATTGTGCCAAATAGGAGCCACCTATTCTTTACCCTTTGGTCCTGACATAAAGAACATTGACTAATCCTACGCTTGTTTACTGACTATTCTTTACCCTTTGGTCCAGGCATAAAAAACATTGACTAATCCTACACTTGTTTACTGAATCTGCGAAATTCATTACCCTTTGGTCCAGGCATAAAGAACATTGACTAATCTTACGCTTGTTTACTGAATCTACGGCTAGGCTGGGAGGATTCTGGCTCTCACTTCGGAGCTCCCACGTTCACCTCACCTGAGGGCTAACATCTACACTTCAGCACCCAAACAATAGAACCAAATTGAGGATTTTAGTTTGTCACTCTAAAATCTCCATTTCACAAATCTCAAGACAAGGAGAAAGACAGAGAGAACTAATCAGATCTCATGGGGAAAACACAACAAAACTCAAAATGTATATATAAAATCAAAGTCATACAAAACTACTCAGTATCCTTCTAGCCTAGCCACGGATTTAGGGACTAAACCTAAGATTAGCCAATGATTTTTTATAACATTGAATCAGGGTAGAGAATTAAAATTGCTCCTATTTGACCATGGATTTGTAGTGTCGTAAAAACTATTTTTGTGTGAGAAGTGTTTTTTGTATGAAAAAGTGTTGTGAGAAAAACTGTTTGTGTAAAAAATAAGGCATTTGTGAAAATATATTGCTGTGTTAAATATATCTTTTATTTTATTCATTTAATTGTTAATATATTGTTTGTTGTGTTGTGTATGTGAAATAAAGGATCCTCACGACTTTTGCTTTATGATCCTCTGTTAGAAAAAATGTAAAAAATAAAAAAAAATAGAAAGGACTTGAAGAACTAGAAATGAAAATGGAAAACATTCAAAATAATAACTTAGAAAATCATCATAAATCTTTGAGGGATTATACAAATCCTACGACAGAAGAAATTCACTCAAGTATGCAAACCCCTGTCGTAGAAGCTGACTCATTTGCAATAAATCCGGATATTATCCAACTGGCGTAGAACAACCAATTTGGGGGAACGCCTTCGGAGGATCCCTATTTACACTTATCCAGTTTTCTAGAACTTTGTGCTACATTTCGTTATAATGGCATGTCATGTGATGATGTTAGACTAAGGATTTTTTTTTTCTCACTAAGGGATAAGGCTAAAATGTGGTTATACTCATTAGCACCTGACTCTATTAAAAATTGGGAGGAGTTAACTTAAAAATTCCTAGCTAAGTATTTTTCACCTTCAAGGTCTACTAAACATAGAAACAATATTATCTCATTTTGTCAGTATAAAGGGGAATCAATATACAAAGCTTGGAAAAGATTTAAGGAACTCCTAAGAAAGTGTCCACTCTATGCTCTGCCCGATTGGTTAAGCATTAAAACTTTTTACGATGGGTTAGTAGAATCCCTTAAGTTTATAATTGATGTTGCCGCTGGTGGATCATTAATATCAAAACTATTTAATTAGGCATATGTGTTAATTGAAGAAATGAATAAAAATGAATTTCAATGGCCCTCTACAAGGGTAAATCCTAAAAATGTAGCCAGTGTTCATGATACAGATGCGATTGCAATTCTTGCATCTTAGGTTACTGCAATATTAAGGAAGTTGGACCAATTTGGAATGAACCAACCTCAATTTACCCTAGTAAGTGAGGAAAGTTCATTAGGGCATATGATTGATTCTAACTTATCATATGAGACTTTACATACCATAAACAACTTGTATTCTAACTTCTACAACCTAGGCTGGAAGAACCATTCTAGTTTTAATTGGAATCACACTTCTTGGGGTGTAAACCAACAATGGAAAAATAAACGGAAAATCCTAATGGAAGTTGGAATAAACAGAGGAACACAAATTATAGACCTTCATATTCACTGACTTTAATAATGATTGACAATTTGAGTATAAGAAGATATCTATAAAAGAAGTAGTATTGCAAATGGGAAACCAATTGCAAAGTCAAAATGCTGCAATTAGAAACATAGAGAATCAACTGGGACAAATTGCTAATTCACTTAGCAATATACCCCAAGGAACAATTCGTAACAACGCTGAGATCAACCCTAAAGAGAAAAATAATGAACGGGTAGAAGTTGTTCGATTAAGAAGTGGAAGAGAGATAGATGATGTGGTTAAAAAAGAGAAAGGAGTTATGAGAGAAGTAAATAAAAATAAAAGACCCGAAGAACATGTTTCTAAGGATTTGGAAAATTAATATCTCCAAATAAATTCAATTTAGCAAGACCACCATCTCCATTTCTTCAAAGACTTAGACACCATGAGTTGGATAAACAATTTTCAAAGTTCATAGTGTACTTAAGAAGTTAAAAATAAATATTTCTTTTGCTGAAGCTTTGTAACAGATGCCAATTTATGCAAAGTTTATGAAGGAGATATTAAATAAGAAAAGAAAGTTTGGGTATTACGAGATAGTTGCACTAAGTGAGGAGTGCAGCGCTGTATTTCACAAAATCTTCCTAAGAAACTTAAAGATCCTTCTAGCTTAACAATTCCTTATGTAATTGGAGAAAGATTGCGTGGAAAGCTTTATGTGATTTAGGAGCGAGCGTTAATGTGATGCCTCTATCTATATTTAGAAGTTTAGGTTTAACCGATATTTCTCCCACTACTGTAACTCTTCAGTTAGCTGATCGATCTATCATTTATCCAAAAGGGGTTATAGAAGATGTGTTTGTTAAAGAGAATAACTTTATCTTTCCTATATACTTTATTGTATTAGATATGGAGGAAGCTAAAGAAAATCCAATTATTTTGGGGAGACCTTTTCTTGTTACTGGACAAGCTATGATAGATGTGGAAAAAGGAGAGTTGACTATTATTATTAATGAACAGGAAGTCACCTTTGATGTGTTAAAGACTATGAAATATCCATTGGAGAGAAAAGATGATGATTGTTTTTGGATGGATGAAATTGATTTTCTAAGTAAAGAATATTTCCAAAAAAAGCTTTGAGAGTAAGTTAACAGATGAGATTGAAATAGACTTTCATGATGAGTCTAAAATGTTATTTAAAGAAGACTGTATGAATGTTCATGAGAGGTGTGAAATGATGGACGTTACCAAAAATAGTAAACTTTTAATTTCATTTGTTGAAAAATCTTATAAACTTAAAATGAATATACCCCATACAATTTTAAAGCCTACTTATATAGATAATTCATCTACACCACCAGTCAAGATGAACCTGAATTGAATGATGAAATCAGTAAAAGATCTCTTATGAAAGAGTTATTCAAAATCACTCAATGACAAATTCTATGGTATACAAACAAAATGAATGAGATTCTGATGCTGAGGCAGATTATTAATGCAATTAATAGTTACCCCCGAGATTTTACCTAGTGGCTCTGAGATAAATCCTAAGTAAATGAATGATTAGCAATATAAAATTTTTGAACAAATATTTAAAAGTGAATTTGAAGATAAGTTTCAAAAGAACTTTGAGTTGAGAGATGAGGGTAAGGAGATTGAAAGACCAAGGGAGGAATTTCTTAAGGAATTAGAAAAACCTATTTCCTCAACTAAGATAAATATAGAAAGACCACCTCTACCATCTACTCAGTACCAAGGGGAAGAATTAGAAGATAACTTGAAACAGAAGAGTAATCTAGTAGAATTTTATCCAGAATCTGAGTTATCTAAAGAGAATCTGATCTAAAATTTGAGAGATCATGAAGTATCTTATTAAGATCCATTTCTTATAAAATTTAAGGATGATATTAATATGAAAATTGAGAAAACTACTAGAAGAATATTGGATTAGAAGGAAATATGTGGAATAATGCTATGAATCAATCTGAAAAGGAAGAGCTGAAAGAAAAATTTAAATTCGAGGACTTTATAAGAATCCTTGGATCTGGAAAAGATTGGGAGATTGATCAAGGATTACATAATTGAAATTTTAATCCAGGTGGAATCATTTGTCGGGCTAGCAACGTTAAACCAAGCGCTTTATGGGAGACAACCTATAGTTATAAGTGTGGTTTGTTTAGTATGCTTAAGAGTTATGATTTTTAGTGTTGTATTGTATTTTCTTTAGTGTGGATTGATCATTTTGATTGATGATTGATGGATATTTAGATTGTTAGTGCTTTGATTTGATACTTGTTGTGTCATCAGGGTGATGATTCCTTAACTTCTTATTATGGTTAGACTTTTGTTTTCTCTTATAGTAGTTGGATTGATGAGTCCACTACAACTTAGGTCTAACCCGAACTTGAGTTTTAAAAGAGACATTATGAATTTATCAGTGACAATTCCACCTCAATTTTGTTACTTCCTTTCTTTGACCTTGTTTTCATTTGGTAGGAGTAGCTAAGCTATTTGATGAGTAACATGTGGATGATATGACATTATCCTTATAATATATCAGGGATAATCTTATCTTTGGGATTAGAATCTATAAAATTATTTATAAGTACCCAATATATCTGTGTAGTGATTCTATTATAAATTATAAGTAAGTTAGTGAGATGCGATGAGATGGAGGAAGAATTGACCTCATTTATCTTCTTTGTTTGTTTGTGTTTATGTTACAATTTTATAAGACTTGAAGAACATTTTTATATTACAATGCTGATACATATTATGATAGTTAGACTTTTTTTTAGTTAATCTTATTATGACATGCTTATTTTAGATTTACTTTCCACTATATATTTTCTATCCTGACAAATAATTGTAGATGTTTCTGATAGACATTTGTGGTAGATAGAATTTTTGAACTGTTTTTCTTCCTACTTATATATTTTGCACTAAATGCTATACATTTTAAAAAATCAAGTTTAGGGGTAGGAAGAAAAATAAAATTTTAAATTGAGTATACTTCCTTTTAGTTTAATAATATTGCAAGCATGTTTTAGGCTAGATTTACTTTCTCCTGTAGTCATTCTATCCTAATTATGCATGTATATGAATTTGATAGGATCTACATTTTATGAAATTGATTGCGAAATATTTAAAAATTTAAGTTTGGGGGGATGAATTTTTTTTTTAAAAGATGAAACTAAATTTTATTTGTCCTCAATTAGCTATATTTAAAATTTTAATTTATCATGACCTTTGGTATTAGAGGCTAACTTTTGATAAATATATTTGTGTTTCTAAATATATAGTTGACTCAAGTAAAAGTTTTGAATAATGAAAGTTTATTCTAGAATTAAGATATTTAGTACGAAAGAATAAGATTATGCTTTTTCTATTTAAAGTAAAAGAAATTATATTTTTAAAGTATTAAGAATCTTAGAGCTTCATGTAAGAAGAAAAGAACAAGGCTTTTTGAAAAATTTTCAAAGCTAATATGAATTTATAAAGTGAAGGAATGTGAAAAGTTTTTAACTTTAAGAAGAGAATAGTGAAGTTCAAAATTATTAAAGGCTATCTAGATATAGTAATCCTCACATGAAAAAGAAAAAAAAAAGAAAGGATTAAAAATGATCCTAAAATAACAAATGAAAAAAAAAAAGAGAAAAGAAAATTATGTGAGGAGAGGCTTGAGGAGAAACCTAATAAAAAATTGGCTTCACTTGAATCAACTTGAGGAAGAAGGCTTTGTTGCATTTTCTAAACTTGTATTTGAGTGTTAGCGTCCTTACTAATAAAGATCTCATGAAGTTCTTTTTCATGTGAATATTCTAAGTAACTTTAATATGACAAATTGCAATTATTCTTGAAATGTATAGAGAATCAGAAATCTTAGACTTGACTACTAAATATTCTTACACTTTTAGTTTTGACTTAAGTTGTTAAAAATTTTTTCTTAAGTTGTGCTATTATATTTAGTAGACTGAATTATAGAAATTTAAAAGTTAAAATCTGTACCATAAGTCACACTTTTATGTAGTAAAAATGTTACTTGAGGACAAGTAACATTTAAGTTTGCGAGATTTTGATACGCCTAAAAAATGTTCAATTTTTCATATGCTTTTAATGCCTATATTAGGTAATTTTTAATGATATTGTACTTTAAATGAAATTATTTTGTATACTTTTAGTTTCAGGGACAATAAATGGAGTTATGGAGAAAAAGAAGCAAAAACGGTGCAATTTGGAGCAAAAACAAGCAAGAAATAAAATTTTGTCCTGACATATTTTGATATGTCTTTCTATGTTTAATCTCATTTAAATTTCTCACACCATTTTGAATGAAATTACACTTTAAAAAAAGGTTATTTTTTATGCTTATTTTGTAGGTCTATCTTTTAGGAACACAACACAATTGAAACGGGGTGACACAGAGCTAAAACGGAGCCAAACGAAGCAAAATGGTGGAGCTGCGCAAGGTGGGCGCTGATATCGCTAGAGCTAGCGCCGGCAAAGCCAGAGAGCAGAAAATAACATCTAAATGGCACCGAAGGTGCCCGAAATGGCGCCGAAGGTGCTTGAAACGGAGCCGACAGCTTCTGAGACAATTTGAACGCGATCCTGAGTGAATTTCTAGAAGGTTCAATGTATTTGGATGCATTTTAGAATGTTGCTTGAGGCATCTCTTGGGAAATTCGTCCCTACACTATAATAGAGTGCTTTTATGTCAGAAAAAGTGGTGTGTGTGAGTGGAAAAATGTGATGAATGTTTAGAGATCTTAAAATAGGAGTAGAAATATAGATTTCTAACTTTTTGGATAGATTGGTGAGAGGATTTTGAGAGAATCTGTAAGGAAATGTTCTAGCATTGCATGGATCAGTGGGAGACTTTGTGGGAGAGAATTTCATCTTTCTTTCTAGGGGAAAAATCTAAGTATTGTGTTCTTCATTATCTTATGATTTTATAAATATTTATCTAGTGAATTTTCTTTGATTTAATGAAGTTTTTCATTATGTTTTCTTCGTGCTTTGTGATGTATTTCTCTTATTCTTTCTTCTTTTTTGGGAATAGTGACATGAGAAGATTATGCCGTTATTTTTCTTTTACTTTTCTTTTGCAATTAGTAAGATTCATGTTTAGGATATTGGGATGCATGTTAGAAGAAGTTTTAATTATAAATTGTGATAGTTTCTTAACTCTGCTCTTAATTTACTTTTCGATCTGACCAATGGAATTGTTAAAATATATTGTGAAAGATATGAATCTCATTCCTTTACATTGTCTAATTTGGTACATAAGAATAATAGCTTTTAACATCTTAAAATTCTCCAAACCAACTCATCCAAAAAGGGTTATCGTTAGAATTAATATTTACGTTTAGGAATAGTTACTATCCTTACATTTAACATTCACATTAAGGAGTAGTTGTTAGATAAAACATCATTTTAATCGACATTCCAAACTAATGACTAATAGTAGTAGACTGAAATTTTACTAGAAACAACTTTCCTCGCTTCCTCGTGGGATCGATATTCGGGGCTTAATCCGAAAGTCCTATATTACTTGAAGCGATATGTGTACTTGTGTAGAACACATAGTGTGTGAACTATTTGCTATATTTTACAATATTTCGATTTTAAATATTAGCTGCTAAATATAAATTGGGTCAAGTTTTTTGTCGTCTTTTGAAAGCTAAATTACTGCGTGATTACGTGTCGGGTCAAGTTTTTGGCACCGTCTCAGGGGAATTGAATTGACATAAAACACGCAGAAAAACAACAAGCACTAGGGGCGCATAAATGCGACACTTTTTTTATAGTTAACCCATTAGTTATAAAAGACAATGCTTGAACAACACTTAACCGAATGTTTTATGTACAAAAAAAAATTGATGGTTGAAGCACTCTTCTGACGGTTAACCCGTTTGTTCTAAAATATAACACATAACCGACAATTTTACTTACGTCAAAGAATCGACAGGTTTGACACTTTTCTGATATATATGCTGTCACAAGTATCTTTAGAAAAACTGTAGGTTATATGAAATGATGACTCAAATTTTCTCAAAAAAAACTACGATTTTAGTTTATCGGATAATCGACGATACTTTTATACATTCAGAATACTGGTTGATTTTGAGAGTAACTGTAAGGAAATGTTCTAGCATTGCATGGATCAGCGGGAGACTGTGTGAGAGAGAATTTCATCTTTCTTTCTAGGGGAAAGATCTAAGTATTGTGTTCTTCATTATCTTATGATTTTATAAATATTTATCTAGTGGATTTGCTTTGATTTAATGAAGTTTTTCATTATGTTTTCTTCGTGCTTTGTGATGTGTTTCTCTTATTCTTTCTTCTTTTTTGGGAATAATGACATGAGAAGATTATGCCGTTATTTTCCTTTTACTTTTCTTTTGCAATAAGTAAGATTCATGTTTAGGATATTGGAATGCATGCTAGAAGAAGTTTTAAATATAAATTGTGATAGTTTTTTAACTCCGCTCTTAATTTACTTTTCGATCTGGCCAATGAAATTATTAAAATATGTTGTGAAAGATATGAATCTCATTCTTTTACATTATTCAAATCGCTACATAAGAATAGTAGTTTTTAACATCTTAAAATTCTCCAAACCAACTCATCCAAAAAGGGTTATCTTTAGATTTAATATTTACATTTAGGAATAGTTATCATCCTTATATTTAACATTCACATTTAGGAGTAGTTGTTAGATAAACACCATTTTAATCAACATTCCAAACTAATGACTAATAGTAGTAGACTTGAATTTGATAAAAAACATCTTTCATCGCTTCCTCATGGGATCGATGTTCTGGGCTTAATCCGAAAGTCTTATATTATTCGAAGCGATACGTGTACTTGTGTAGAACCCATAGTGTGTGAACTATTTGCTAAACTTTATAATATTTTGATTTTGTCTATTAGCTGCTAAATATAATTGGGTCAAGTTTTTTGCCGTCTTTTGAAAGCTAAATTACTGCGTGATTACGAGTCGGGTCAAGTTTTTGGCACAGTCTCAGGGGAATTGAATTGAAATAAAACACGCAGAAAATAATACGCACTAGGGGTGCGTCAGTGCGGCACTTTTTTTATAGTTAACCCATTAGTTATAAAAGACGATGCCTAAACAACACTGAACCGAATGTTTTATGTACAACAAAAAACCGATGACTGAAGCACTCTTTTAACAGTTAACCCGTTTGTTCTAAAAAATAACACATAACCGACAATTTTACTTACGTCAAAGAATCGACGGATTTGACACTCTTCTGATATATATGCTGTCGCATGTATCGATAGAAAAACTGTAGGTTATATGAACCGATGACTAAAATTTACTCGAAAAATACTACGATTTTAATTTCTTGGATAACCGTCGATACTTTTATACATTCAGAATATTGGTTGATTTTGGAATTACTAACAAGTATTTTACCGATGAACTTAAAGACGTTGATTAACCATCGATAAAATTAAAAGTGTTGGTTTTTCTTATTATAACCGATAGATTGTGACCGTCGGAGAAAGCCAAAATTCCTGTGTGTGTGTGTGTGTGTGTGTGTGTGTGTGTGTTTGTGTGTGTGTGTGTGTCTATATATAAGCTAAAACTGATCGATTAGTGGGGCTTAAATCGACTTTGGAGGAACTATATATTCCTGTTAGAAGACCCGAATGCAAGACCATACACTTTGTGATATGGAAAAAATCGCGTAACCCTTTGGTCAATGTTAACACAGATGGTAGTTAGGCATCTGATTTTTTTTCAATCTTCTAACTATGTTGTTGATTTTTTCGAGTCTAAGGCCCGAGCTGTGCTTTATGCTCTGTAGATTGTGGTTACGGTGAATTTGAGCCTCTTGATATGTGAAACAGATTCTTTATGGCTTGTGAAAGACTTGAAAGGTCACGCTGCTTCTTCTTAGTCGCTGACAATTATTTAGAAAATAATTGCAAACTTGTCAAGAGATTTTAATGTGGTGTGGACCCATACTTTAAGAGNCAAAACCATACACTTTGTGATATGGAAAAAATCGCGTTTCCCTTTGGTCAATGTTAACACGGATGGTAGCTGGGCATCTGATTTTTTTTCAATCTTCTAACTATGTTGTTGATTTTTTCGAGTCTAAGGCCCGAACTGTGCTTTATGCTCTGTAGATTGTGGTTACGGTGAATTTGAGCCTCTTGATATGCGAAACAGATTCTTTATGGTTTCTGAAAAACTTGAAAGGTCACGCTGCTTCATCTTAGTCGTTGACAATTATTTAGAAAATAATTGCAAACTTGTCAAGAGATTTTAATGTGGTGTGGACCCATACTTTAAGAGAGGGCAATAGAGGTGCGCATTGGTTGGCTATAGAGGGTGCTCTCACTAATATTGTAGTTATTAATCACAAGCCTCCTTTTTTGAAACCTCTTCTCCTTTGAGATAACTAAAGTTTACCCATGTTAGATGCTAACTAAAAGTTATTTTNGACGGCGAGATTGAGCCTCTTGATATGCGAAACAGATTCTTTATGGCTTGTGAAAAACTTGAAAGGTCATGCTGCTTCTTCTTAGTCGTTGACTATTATTTAGAACATAATTGCAAACTTGTCAAGAGATTTTATTGTGGCGTGGACCCATACTTTAAGAGAGGGCAATAGAAGTGAACATTGGTTGGCTAAAGAGGGTGCTCTCACTGATATTGTAGTTGTTAACCACAAGCCTACTTTTTTGAAACCTCTTCTCCTTTGAGATAACTAAAGTTTACCCATGTTAGATGCTAACTAAAAGTTATTTTCTTGTAATTTTATGAACTCTTTCGGAATGAAGAAGTAACCCATTTTTGCTTTATAGCTGTGTGTATATATATATATACATATATTACATTAGAAGTGTTGCAAGCCGTGGTCTGTTAGTTGGTGGGATTTACAATAAGTCCCCTCAAGTCATGGGTTCGACCTCCAGTGGCGCTGGGTTCTCAAATATTTAGACACATGGCGCGGGCTCTTATCATGGGGCTTAGCACATGGGAAATTGATATTTGGGCAAAAAAAAATTATAAATATATATATATATANATTTACTAAAAGTCCCCTCAGGTCATGGGTTCGTTCCCCAGTGGCGCTGGGTTCTCAAATATTTAGGCACATGACGCGGACTCTTATCATGGGGCTTAGCACATGGGAAATCGGTATTTGGGCAAAAAAATAAAAAAATAATATATATATATATA
>JXCR01067635.1:0-25308 GCA_002079205.1 Phalaenopsis hybrid cultivar
AACACTTGAAATCGAGCTTGGTTGAATTCTTACCTAGGCCTTTCACCATAGCAAGAGGCTTAATCCCTAGCCTCCTTGGACCTCCAAGAATGTGCCAAGCACCTCTGATCAGAGCTTCCCTTCTCAGAGCAAAGGTATTGAACTTCTCCTCCTCCTGAGATTGTTTTAATCCTCCATTTGATTAGGCTCTGAGGTATCCAACAGATCTGGAGAAAGAAGCAGGTCAATGTTCTTTCTCACTGCCTGGTGAAAAGTAAANGCAAGGAAAACCAAGAAGTCAAATAGTAAACTGAGCGGCCAACAAGAGGAACCAAGCAGACAAACCAAGAAATCAAGCAACCAGTAATGAGACTGAGTTACTGTTGACCTAACTTTTGGTTGAGGTCTAGTCTTTACTCTTTAATAGCCTAGGGTCTAACCATAAGACTTTCCTATTGACTATTCCTAGAGGATTAGAAAAGAAACCCTCACCATTAGAAATTTTAAATTATTCTTTGCTCAACTTGAAGTTTCACATATTTGTCCTAACCTCTAGCACTTAGTAGGTGGGGTCAATGTGGGGGAGCTCAAGGAGAGTTCCGATAGGACTGCTTGGTCTTAAGGTTGACCCTAGGTGTTGGTCTGAAGCTAGTTCACACACTTTCACCCAACTCACAACCCTGAACTCAAATTTGTTAGCTTTGATCCCTTGATCTTTTGGGAGACTCGTGTAGATGGTCTCCTAGACCCAATAGCCCAAGGCTAGAGTCTAGCTAAGACCAATACATAGAGTACTCAAATGGGATTTCAATGGCCCATAGCTCATATAGGGTGGTTTACACCTCAATTTCACCAAAATATCCAACTTGGCCTTGTTGACCTCACTTTTGGTTGAGGTCTAGTTCTTCCTCTTTAGTAGCCTAGGGTCTAAACATAGGACTTGCCTGTTGACTATTTCTAGAAAGTTAGAAAAGGAACCCTCACCATTGAAATTCTAAACTCCTCTTTACTCAACTTGAAGTTCTACATATTGGTCATAAACTCTAGCACTTAGTAGGTGGGGTCATTATGAGAAAGCTCAAGGAGAGTTCCCATAGGACTGTTTGACCTTAGGGTTGACCCTGGGTGTTAGTTTAGGGCTAAGGCGCTCACTACAATCACCTCACTCACAATCACTCAATACCCTAAACCCAAAATTTTCTTGACTTTGATCCCTTAATCCATTGGGAGAATCATGTAGATGATCCCCTAAACCCACTGGCCCTAGGCTAGGATTTAGCTAAGACCAATACATAGAGGACCCAAATGGGGTTTCCATTGGTCCATGACTTATTTATGGTGGTTAGCTCCCCAATTTTACCAAAGATACCCAACTTGGTCTTTTGCCCCTAAACTTCCCCAAATTACCTAAATACCCTTGAAACACTAAGTTTGGCTAAAATTCTCAAATTCACCCAAAATACCTTTAAAAGTTATTTCAAACCTTTTGAAAATACCCAAATTACCCAAAATCACCAAAAATTGCCAAATTACCAAAATACCCCTTTTTAGCCCAAAATTTCAAAAATTCCCAAAACCTTCCAAATATTCCTAATTTCATTTTTTTCAACTATCACATGACCCAATTTAGCCAATTTGACCATTTTTGTCAAAAACCCAAATTGCCCTTAAAAAGCCCAATCTCCCCAAATCCACCTCAAATGTCAATCAAATTGGTCCCAATTTCCACCAATTTCAATCCTAAACTTAAATTCACCTTTCATGTGACGAATTAAACCAAATACAAGCTCAATTGGCCCATTATTTGAGCCCAATTTTTTATCTAAGTCAAACCCCCAAATTTTGGCCCTATAACTTGGTTCCACAAAATTGAACCCCATGGCCTACTCCATTGGTCTCAATTTGAATCTTAAACTCTTCATAACACTCCTAAACATAAAACTTGACTATCAATTGATCTTGGTGAAGCCTCAATTTTATTTAATTTCAACCTAAGTCAAAAGCCCCAAATTGGCTATGCCTCCAAATTTCACTAAATTGATTGCCTTAACCCCAAAATTGGCACCCAATTCATGTTGAAAACTCTTCATCGCATTCTTATTTACCATTCTAAATAATAAATTTGGACTTAGCCCAAGCCTAGCCCAAGCTAGACCCAAGTCTAGCCCAACATGCCCAAATTCACCAAAATTCCAAAATCCTTCAAATTGACCCTCAAATTAAACTCAAAATTATTTCAATCCTTCACCAAAAATGTTCATCACAATCATCTACATCACATGCATTAATAAATTGGGCCAATTAACATGGATAGCCTAGCCTAAACCCAAGTCTTGGTCATTTGCACCCACTTGGACCCATGCACCAAAATTGACCTAGACATGTCAAATTGGTCAAGGTAAGGCCACCACAGCCAAATTTTGGACCTTACTGACCAACCCAAACCCCATGGAACCACCCAAATGAGCCATGGACCAAGGGATCCCCAAATTAAGGGATTTCATTCTATGTTTTCTTTAGCCAAGGATATTTTTGCTAAAACTAAACACCAACCCATTTAATTGCTGTGACATATTCCCCTGGCTCACCTGACCTCCTAGCCACCTCCCCTGGCCTTGTCGGTCGGCCTAGTGGATGAAAAATGTCCAAATTGAGAGCCACCCCCATTGAATCAAACCCAATTCAAACCTAGAGGCCACCTCATCCAAATTAAATGTTAGAGCCTCTCTGCCCTCCACCTAAGCAAGCATTATCACCCCCAAATTGGCCATGACAGCCACCCAAAAGCCCATTTTATAAAAAGCTCACCTCCACGGCCATGGAGGGTGTGCTAAAATTTTTTTAGAGAGAGACCTCCAAATCACTCCTAGAGCTTCTTTGAGACCTCCTTAGTGCAACCCAACTATCACATTGCCCTGAATCCCCTTGCCGGAGTTCAATTTTTGAGCTCAAAACCTTGTCGGAGATAGGACAAAGCTCTCCACACCTCTACACACCACCAAAATAAAATTAAAACCACCCACACCTTCACCACAGTGAAAGAAGAAGAAGCCCCATCAAATCCCCCTCATAAAAAGCCTCTAGCATAGCACTAGACCAACACTTGAAATCGAGCTTGGTTGAATTCTTACCTAGGCCTTTCACCATAGCAAGAGGCTTAATCCCTAGCCTCCTTGGACCTCCAAGAATGTGCCAAGCACCTCTGATCAGAGCTTCCCTTCTCAGAGCAAAGGTATTGAACTTCTCCTCCTCCTGAGATTGTTTTAATCCTCCATTTGATTAGGCTTAGAGGTATCCAACAGATCTGGAGAAAGAAGCAGGTCAATGTTCTTTCTCACTGCCTGGTGAAAAGTAAACTTATTATGTTGCTTAATAGCTCATCCTGTAAATACCTTTAATGCTCAGTGAACTTTGATGTTTCAATTATCCCTAAGAGTAGGGTAATTATCACTTATAATTTAATTTGAGAATTATGTGGGTGAAGACCCTTAAAGGGGCAAGTTAATCTCATTAAGTCACTTAGCCAACTTTTTAATTTGGGCTTGTAGTGTTTTAAAGATGTTCAATTTTTTATTATGTTTACTTTTCTAATCCACATTTAATCAAATTTGATTTTGCTTAGGTCACTACTAAGCCCTTAAGATTTTGGTAGATGTCTTAGTTAGTTTTGAAAGAGATTGAATTTTAAGTGATAATGATTCATTTTTGAAAGTCATTTGAATATAAATAGAGGTGTTAAATTAGTGAGTTATCAACACCCAAAATCATGCCTTTAAGTCTAGGATCATTTAATTGACTAGACTNTGCTTAGGTCACTACTAAGCCCTTAAGATTTTGGTAGATGTCTTAGTTAGATTTTGAAAGAGATTGAATTTTAAGTGATAATGATTCATTTTTTAAAGTCATTTGAATATAAATAGGGGTGTTAAATTAGTGAGTTATCAACACCCAAAATCATGCCTTTAAGTCTAGGATCATTTAATTGACTAGACTTCCAAATTTTAATAATTTAAGGAAATTACAAATTTATCCTTTAATTAATAAAAATGAGATTGGTTTCTACCAATTAATCCCCTATGTTTCAATCATCCAAATATGTTAATTAAGATCAAAGGTTACCCATTCCCCTTTCTTGAATCAAGCCTAAATGTTAATTAAGACTAAATTTCCAAAATTAAACTTTTGCCCCTAAGGCTTTATCACTTCATAATTTATCAAATTTAATTCAAATGACTTGGGAATTTTTATCCTTCCTCACTTATGGGTCAATTAAGACATCAGGGGAGAAAATGTGGTTTTTCAAAGTTTAATTTAATTTACATATTTATTTTAATGCAAAAATAGGATTTTTCAAAGAAAATCCCACAACTTGACCAAGGCAAAGCCTAATCTCTTGAAATTTTTACTGGAGGTAGAATTAGAAAAGAGAAGCATTGGGCCAGATTTCCTAATTTATTGAATTATATTTGAATTTTAAGAATTATTTTAAATTATGGAGTATTTATTAATTATAAAATATTTTAAATGTGGAAATTTAAGTTTCATATTTTTATTAAATTTCTCCAAAGTCAAGGGACACAGAGAAATAAATTTCATATTTTTCTAATTTTTATTTGAATTATTAGAATTATTTTAGTGAAAATATATTTTTAGCCTATAAAAATTATTTTAAGCTTTAAAATTCAATATCTTCACTTAAAAAATTAGGAAAAAATATTATAATTATTCCTAAGTGCTTAGGAAACAATTTAGATCATTTTAATGAATTTTATTATCTTTGTGATTTTTCTCATTTTTTAATTATTAAAATATTAAAAATAAGCTAAAAATGAAGTTTTTACTTTAATTACCATTTTATTTTTAGAAAATTTTTCTGATCATAGAGAACCCCAAAAACTAATTTTTATAATTTTTTGAGTTATATTTTAATTGTTAAAAATTATTTTAGTGTTAAAAATGGCNTTAATTTTTATAATTTTTTGAGTTATATTTTAATTGTTAAAAATTATTTTAGTGTTAAAAATGGCATTTAACTTGAAAAATCAATTTGAGTTATTAAATAAGCTTTAAATGTTTTGAAATTTTTATGAGTTCTCTGAAGTTTAAATCATAGTGGAGATTAAAGATTAAGTCATTTAGATATTTTTGTTTTCTAAAATTAATTTTCTTTGTGTTTTAGGGCTGGTGGAAATTAAGTGCATTCTTAATGACTTAACCCATTAAAAGATTCAAAACCATATTTAATTAATTAAAAATAAAATATGCATCAAACAAACTTCAAATGGTTTCCACATTATTCTCCTATATTCACTGAGCAAGAGGATATTTTTATTTTATTTTTGTGATTTTTCTACACCAAGATATGGATGGGCTATTTATTTCAATAAAAAAATACCCTATTTATCTATTTAAACGTGCGACGCTGACTAGATCCTAGGAGGCTCTAAAACTCCACGCAGCGCACTCTCATTCGCGTCACTATCCACCTCAGTGCTGACTCGGCCTGCGGTTCATGTATGAAGGCATTGTCCGACTAGATCTCGTCCGTTGATGAGATAAACACGCGATCGGACGGCTCCCCGTCATCGTCCCCAATGTCTTAGCCCGAGAACCATTCATTTTAAAAGCTTAAGATCTCACTCATTTCTCAACCAAATTAAGTGTGGTTTATTTCTAAATGCTCATCCTTAATCAAATTTATAGGGGCCCACCAAGATATGACCTAGGGTTGGATAGATCACCAAAACCTTACTTTTTTGCTTTATATAAAGTGCTCTCACATGCGTTTTGAGTTTCAAGTGGTGGAACGAGAAAACTCGNCAAATGATTTTCACATTATTCTCCTATATTCACTGAGTAAGAGGATATTTTTATTTTATTTTTGTGATTTTTCTACTCCAAGATATGGATTTTTGAAGTTAGGGCTATTTATTTCAATAAAAAATACCCTATTTATCTATTTAAACGTGCGACGCTGACTAGATACTAGGAGGCTCTGAAACTCCACGCAGCGCACTCTCATTCGCGTCACTATCCACCTCAGTGCTGACTCAGCCTGCGATTCATGTATGAAGGCACTGTCCGACTAGATCTCGTCCGTTGATGAGATAAACATGCGATCGGACGGCTCCCCGTCATCGTCCCCAATGTCTTAGCTCGAGAACCATTCATTTTAAAAGCTTAAGATCTCACTCATTTCTCAACCAAATTAAGTGTGATTTATTTCTAAATGCTCGTCTAAGTGTGACGAATACATCCAGAAGGTAATCATGCAATCAAATTAAGCCTAATCAAATGGAGGATTAAAACAATCTCAGGAGGAGGAGAAGTTCAATACCCTTGCTCTGAGAAGGGAAGCTCTGATCAGAGGTGCTTGGCACATTCGTGGAGGTCCAAGGAGGCTAGGGATTAAGCCTCTTGCTATGGTGAAAGGCCTAGGTAAGAATTCAACCAAGCTCGATTTCAAGTGTTTGTCCAGTGCTATGCTAGAGGCTTTTTACGAGGGGGATTTGATGGGGCTTCTTCTTCTTTCACTGTGGTGAAGGTGTGGGTGATTTTAATTTTATTTTGGTGGAGTGTAGAGGTGTGGAGAGCTTTTTCCTATCTCCGACAAGGTTTTGAGCTCAAAAATTGAACTCCGGCAAGGGGATTCAGGGCAATGTGATAGTTGNGGTCTAGTGCTATGCTAGAGGCTTTTTATGAGGGGGATTTGATGGGGCTTCTTCTTCTTTCACTGTGGTGAAGGTGTGGGTGGTTTTAATTTTATTTTGGTGGTGTGTAGAGGTGTGGAGAGCTTTGTCCTATCTCCGACAAGGTTTTGAGCTCAAAAATTGAACTCCGGCAAGGGGATTCAGGGCAATGTGATAGTTGGGTTGCACTAAGGAGGTCTCAAAGAAGCTCTAGGAGTAATTTGGAGGTCTCTCTCTAAAAAAATTTTAGCACACCCTCCATGGCCGTGGAGGTGAGCTTTTTATAAAATGGGCTTTTGGGTGGCTGTCATGGCCAATTTGGGGGTGATAATGCTTGCTTAGGTGGAGGGCAGAGAGGCTCTAACATTTAATTTGGATGAGGTGGCCTCTAGGTTTGAATTGGGTTTGATTCCATGGGGGTGGCTCTCAATTTGGACATTTTTCATCCACTAGGCCGACCGACAAGGCCAGGGGAGGTGGCTAGGAGGTCAGGTGAGCCAGGGGAATATGTCACAGATAGCAAAAATATCCTTGGCTAAAGAAAACATAGAATGAAATCCCTTAATTTGGGGATCCCTTGGTCCATGGCTCATTTGGGTGGTTCCATGTGGTTGGCTTGGTCAGTAGGGTCCAAAATTTGGCTGTGGTGGCCTTACCTTGACCAATTTGACATGTCTAGGTCAATTTTGGTGCATGGGTCCAAGTGGGTGCAAANGTTGGTCAGTAAGGTCCAAAATTTGGTTGTGGTGGCCTTACCTTGACCAATTTGACATGTCTAGGTCAATTTTGGTGCATGGGTCCAAGTGGGTGCAAANAGCAAAAATATCCTTGGCTAAAGAAAACATAGAATGAAATCCCTTAATTTGGGGATCCCTTGGTCCATGGCTCATTTGGGTGGTTCCATGTGGTTGGCTTGGTCAGTAGGGTCCAAAATTTGGCTGTGGTGGCCTTACCTTGACCAATTTGACATGTCTAGGTCAATTTTGGTGCATGGGTCCAAGTGGGTGCAAATGACCAAGACTTGGGTTTAGGCTAGGCTATCCATGTTAATTGGCCCAATTTATTAATGCATGTGATGTAGATGATTGTGATGAACATTTTTGGTGAAGGATTGAAATAATTTTGAGTTTAATTGGAGGATCAATTTGAAGAATTTTGGAATTTTGGTGAATTTGGGCATGTTGGGCTAGACTTGGGTCTAGCTTGGGCTAGGCTTGGGCTAAGTCCAAATTTATTATTTAGAATGGTAAATAAGAATGTGATGAAGAGTTTTCAACATGAATTGGGTGCCAATTTTGGGGTCAAGGCAATCAATTTAGTGAAATTTGGAGGCATAGCCAATTTGGGGCTTTTGACTTAGGTTGAAATTAAATAANGGAGGATCAATTTGAAGAATTTTGGAATTTTGGTGAATTTGGGCATGTTGGGCTAGACTTGGGTCTAGCTTGGGCTAGGCTTGGGCTAAGNTGAGGGTCAATTTGAAGGATTTTGGAATTTTGGTGAATTTGGGCATGTTGGGCTAGACTTGGGTCTAGCTTGGGCTAGGCTTGGGCTAAGTCCAAATTTATTATTTAGAATGGTAAATAAGAATGCGATGAAGAGTTTTCAACATGAATTGGGTGCCAATTTTGGGGTTAAGGCAATCAATTTAGTGAAATTTGGAGGCATAGCCAATTTGGGGCTTTTGACTTAGGTTGAAATTAAATAAAATTGAGGCTTCACCAAGATCAATTGATAGTCAAGTTTTATGTTTAGGAGTGTTATGAAGAGTTTAAGATTCAAATTGAGACCAATGGATTAGGCCATGGTCAATTTTGTGGAACCAAGTTATAGGGCCAAAATTTGGGGGTTTGACTTAGATAAAAAATTGGGCTCAAATANGTAGGCCATGGGGTTCAATTTTGTGGAACCAAGTTATAGGGCCAAAATTTGGGGGTTTGACTTAGATAAAAAATTGGGCTCAAATAATGGGCCAATTGAGCTTGTATTTGGTTTAATTCGTCACATGAAAGGTGAATTTAAGTTTAGGATTGAAATTGGTGGAAATTGGGACCAATTTGATTGACATTTGAGGTGGATTTGGGGAGATTGGGCCTTTTAAGGGCAATTTGAGTTTTTGACAAAAATGGTCAAATTGGCTAAATTGGGTCATGTGGTAGTTGAGAAAAATGAAATTAGGAATATTTGGAAGGTTTTGNTTTTTAAGGGCAATTTGGGTTTTTGACAAAAATGGTCAAATTGGCTAAATTGGGTCATGTGATAGTTGAAAAAAATGAAATTAGGAATATTTGGAAGGTTTTGGGAATTTTTGAAATTTTGGGCTAAAAAGGGGTATTTTGGTAATTTGGCAATTTTTGGTGATTTTGGGTAATTTGGGTATTTTCAAAAGGTTTGAAATAACTTTTGAAGGTATTTTGGGTAAATTTGAGAATTTTAGCCAAACTTAGTGTTTCAAGGGTATTTAGGTAATTTGGGGAAGTTTAGGGGCAAAAGACCAAGTTGGGTATCTTTGGTAAAATTGGGGAGCTAACCACCATAAATAAGTCATGGACCAATGGAAACCCCATTTGGGTCCTCTATGTATTGGTCTTAGCTAAATCCTAGCCTAGGGCCAGTGGGTTTAGGGGATCATCTACATGATTCTNCTTTTGAAGGTATTTTGGGTAAATTTGAGAATTTTAGCCAAACTTAGTGTTTCAAGGGTATTTAGGTAATTTGGGGAAGTTTAGGGGCAAAAGACCAAGTTGGGTATCTTTGGTAAAATTGGGGAGCTAACCACGATAAATAAGTTATGGGCCAATGAAAACCCCATTTGGATCCTCTATGTATTGGTCTTAGCTAAATCCTAGCCTAGGGCCAGTGGGTTTAGGGGATCATCTACATGATTCTNGTTTGCTAAACTTAATATATTTTGCTTAACAAAAATCATCCTTAATCAAATTAATAGGGGCCCACCAAGATATGACCTAAGGTTGGATAGATCACAAAAACCTTACTTTTTGCTTTATATAAAGTGCTCTCACATGCGTTTTGAGTTTCAAGTGGTGGAACGAGAAAACTCGTCAGGTACGCTTTTTATAGTTTACAGTTTACAGTGTCGTCTTTCTTGTACTTTCATACTGTACTTTTTATGCTAAGAAAACTTTCATGTTAAACAATAATGTCACCCTGCATGAAAATCAAAACTGTCAGGATTGCCACAAAACCAAAACCAAAACCAAAACCAAAATTAAAATCAACCAAGATAAAAATAACCTCCACAACATTCAAAATATAAAATAACTCAAAATTTAATCACAAACATCACAAAAAACAACAACTACAACTAAATTAAGACTTCTTTATCGGATGATCGAGAATCCCTAGGAGCAAGTAACCTACGGTTGCTAACGAGGCTTCCCACGATATAAATGAAATTATGAAACTCATTAAGTTGAGTTTAGTAAATTCATTTGGATTAAGTGAATCTAATAGAAAATAATGGTGTCGTAACGAGGGAACCGTAGAATCCTAACCGGTGTCGCTCTAATCAACTTTAACATCCCCTATAACATTTAAAGAACTTCAACCATAGGGTCGTCTGATTTGACATCATAACTTGACACCCTATAAGATGTAAACTCGCAACGGCGAGGAGCTTAGAGCTAGCATGGTGGGTAACACGACCATCTTCAACAACAAAATCTATCTTCCCCAGCTAAACCAACTTCCTTCCTTAAAATTAAATAACTAAGTCATAGGATTTCGAGGTTGTCTGCCTAGTGCAACATAAATCCTCAACTCATCTTTAGGTTTTTGTACGACTCTGCTATACAATTCAAGCCCTAACTTCTCTTAGGATTTCGAGATTGTCGTTCTTCACGACCTAAAACCTCACATCTTCTAGGCTATTGATGTGATCATTTCACACAAATATAAGCCCTAAAAAAATGAAATTGGCAGGATGAAACACCTAAATATTTCTCCACAAAACTAAAGCCAAATAATATGATAGATTAGGAAGTCACTAACGTTTTTCTCCGGATCTATGACATCCCCTAGTTCTTCCTCCTTTGGATTCCAAAACAAAATGCTCCAAATTTGAACTAATCCCATTTCACACATCTTTGTCCAATATCATTAAAAAGTCTTATCCTTTGAACTCCTTGAAGATAATACCTCCTGATTTTTATCAAGAGTTTTCTTAGAATGACTTCGGTCATTTAGGATGTAATTAACTACAAGTGCTTGCCCTTATAGGAAGCTCGTCCGAACTCAGCTTAATATAAACCCTATTTAATTCTTCATATTAAATAGGAGAAATTGTCTGAAAATAAAATGATTTCGTAAACCAAACGGATGTCATGCATTTCTTAGTTTATTTGATAGAGCCTCATCCTCAAGTCTTGTGTTTATCCTTCGGGATAGATACAGAATTTGAGGTATAGTGCTCTTTCATTTAAACTACAAAAAATATGGGGTCAATTTGATTTATATATATTGTATGTGTGTGTGTAAATTAAAAATGTCTTTCCAAAGCGGGCAACAAAATTTCGATTCCGGTGACATAGAGCTTCTTACAGGCAACTCCTCCAACCAAAAATAGTGTTGACAGACCTTTTGCCCCAAATCTACCCAAATTACCTAAACACCCACAAACCCCAAATTTGACCAAAATTTTCAATTTCACTCAAACAACCCAAATTTGTTCAAAAGTCATTTCAGATCATTTCAAACCACCCAAAATTACAAAATTACCAAAATACCCCTCATTTGGCCAAAATTACAGAAATACTCTTGATGGACCAAACTTTCCCAAAACTTTCAAAACCATTTCAAATGTCTCCAAAACCAATTTGAGCTCTTCTATTGAGCCCAATTTGACCAATTTTGACCAAAAACCTCAACTTGCCCTTAAAGACCCAATTTCCCCAAATTCATCTCAAATGTCCATCAATTTAAAATTAAATAACTAAGTCATAGGATTTCGAGGTTGTCTGCCTAGTGCAACATAAATCCTCAACTCATCTTTAGGTTTTTGTATGACTCTGCTATACAATCTAAGCCCTAACTTCTCTTAGGATTTCGAGATTGTCGTTCGTCACGACCTAAAACCTCACATCTTCTAGGCTATTGATGTGATCGTTTCACACAAATGTAAGCCCTAAAAAAATGAAATTGGCAGGATGAAACACCTAAATATTTCTCCACAAAACTAAAGCCAAATAATATGATAGATTGGGAAGTCACTGAGGCTTTCCTCTGGATCTATGACATCCCCTAGTTCTTCCTCCTTTGGATTCCAAAACAAAATGCTCCAAATTTGAACTAATCTCATTTCACACATCTTTGTTCAGTATCATTAAAAAGTCTTATCCTTTGAACTCCTTGAAGATAATACTTCCTGATTTTTATCAAAAGTTTTCTTAGAATGACTTCGGTCATTTAGGATGTAATTAACTAAAGGGGCTTGCCCTTATAGGAAGCTCGTCCGAACCCAGCTTAATATAAACCCTATTTAATTCTTCATATTAAATAGGAGAAATTGTCTGAAAATAAAATGATTTTGCAAACCAAACAGATGTCATGAATTTCTTAGTTTATTTGATCGAGTCTCATCCTCAAGTCTTGTGTTTATCCTTCGGGATAGATACAAGATTTGNGGGGCTTGCCCTTATAGGAAGCTCGTCCGAACCCAGCTCAATATAAACCCTATTTAATTCTTCATATTAAATAGGAGAAATTGTCTGAAAATAAAATGATTTCGCAAACCAAACAGATGTCATGCATTTCTTAGTTTATTTGATCGAGCCTCATCCTCAAGTCTTGTGTTTATCCTTCGGGATAGATAATCCCTTAGTTTATTTGATCGAGCCTCATCCTCAAGTCTTGTGTTTATCCTTCGGGATAGATACAAGTTTGAGGTATAGTGCTCTTTCATTTAAACTATGAAAAATATGGGGTCAGTTTCATTTCATACCCAGGTACAGTGCTCTTTCATTTTAAACTATGAAAAATATGGGGTCAGTTTGATTTCATACTTAGTACAATGCTATTTCATTTAAATTATAAAAAATATGGGGTCAGTTTGATTTTATATTTTTCTAAAACTAAATATTTTTATCGAGCCTCATCCTCAAGTCTTGTGTTTATCCTTTGGGATAGATACAGGATTTGAGGTACAATGCTCTTTCATTTAAACTACGAAAAATATGGGGTCAGTTTGATTTATGTATATTGTGTGTGTGTGTGTAAATTAAAAATGTCTTTCCGAAGCGGGCAACAAAATTTCGATTCCGGTGACCGAGAGCTTCTTACGGGCAACTCCTCCAACCAAAAATAGTGCTCACAGAACTTTTGCCCCAAATCTACCCAAATTACCTAAACACCCACAACCCCCAAATTTGACCAAAATTTTCAATTTCANATACTGACAGACCTTTTGCCCCAAATCTACCCAAATTACCTAAACACCCACAACCCCCAAATTTGACCAAAATTTTCAATTTCACTCAAACAACCCAAATTTGTTCAAAAGTCATTTCAGATCATTTCAGACCACCCAAAATTACCAAAATACCCCTCATTTGGCCAAAATTACAGAAATACTCTTGATGGACCAAACTTTCCCAAAACTTTCAAAACCATTTCAAATGTCTCCAAAACCAATTTGAGCTCTTCTATTGAGCCCAATTTGACCAATTTTGACCAAAAACCTCAACTTGCCCTTAAAGACCCAATTTCCCCAAATTCATCTCAAATGTCCATCAATTTGATCTCAATTTCCCCCAATTTCAATTCTCAACTCGTATTCATCGTGATAAAACTCAATTCAAGCCAAATCCAAGTCCAATTGCCCCACATTTGAGTCTAATTTCACTAATCAAAAAGCCCCAATTTGGCCTAAATCCAAAATCCCATTTAACTGACCCCCAAATCTTTCCAATTGTCTCAATTGTGCATCATAAACTCTTTGAAACATTTCCACACGTCAAATTAAACCTTCAATTGGCCTTGTTCAAGCCTTAATTTCACCTAAAATCAATTTGGACCAAAACCCCCAATTTGCCCCAATTTGGCTATGTCTTTAAATGTCACCTAATTGAATGCCCAAACCCAAAAATAGACACCCAATTGATGTTGAAAACTCTTCATGATATTCCCCTATATCATTTTCAACTATCAATTTGGACTTAACCCAGCTCTAGCTCAACCTAACTCCTCCAACCAAAAATAGTGCCGACAGACCTTTTGCCCCCAAATTACCTAAACACCCACAAACCCCAACTTTGACCAAAATTTTTAATTTCACTCAAACAACCCAAATTTGTTCAAAAGTCATTTCAGATCATTTCAGACCACCCAAAATTACAAAATTACCAAAATACCGCTCATTTGGCCAAAATTACAGAAATACTCTTGATGGACCAAACTTTCCCAAAACTTTCAAAACCATTTCAAATGTCTCCAAAACCAATTTGAGCTCTTCTATTGAGCCCAATTTGACCAATTTTGACCAAAAACCTCAACTTGCCCTTAAAGACCCAATTTCCCCAAATTCATCTCAAATGTCCATCAATTTGATCTCAATTTCCCCCAATTTCAATTCTCAACTCGTATTCATCGTGATAAAACTCAATTCAAGCCAAATCCAAGTCCAATTGCCCCACATTTGAGTCTAATTTCACTAATCAAAAAGCCCCAATTTGGCCTAAATCCAAAATCCCATTTAACTGACCCCCAAATCTTTCCAATTGTCTCAATTGTGCATCATAAACTCTTTGAAACANATGATAAAACTCAATTCAAGCTAAATCCAAGTCCAATTGCCCCACATTTGAGTCTAATTTCACCAATCAAAAAGCCCCAATTTGGCCTAAAACCAAAATCCCATTTAACTGACCCCCAAATCTTTCCAATTGTCTCAATTGTGCATCATAAACTCTTTGAAACATTTCCACACGTCAAATTAAACCTTCAATTGGCCTTGGTCAAGCCTTAATTTCACCTAAAATCAATTTGGACCAAAACCCCCAATTTGCCCCAATTTGGCTATGTCTTTAAATGTCACCTAATTGAATGCCCAAACCCAAAAAGAGACACCCAATTGATGTTGAAAACTCTTCATGATATTCCCCTATATCATTTTCAACTATCAATTTGGAATTAACCCAACTCTAGCTCAACCTAACTCCTCCAACCAAAAATAGTGCCGACAGACCTTTTGCCCCCAAATTACCTAAACACCCACAAACCCCAACTTTGACCAAAATTTTTAATTTCACTCAAACAACCCAAATTTGTTCAAAAGTCATTTCAGATCATTTCAAACCACCCAAAATTACAAAATTACCAAAATACCCCTCATTTGACCAAATTTACAGAAATACTCTTGATGGACCAAACTTTCCCAAAACTTTCAAAACCATTTCAAATGTCTCCAAAACCAATTTGAACTCTTCTATTGAGCTCAATTTGACCAATTTTGACCAAAAACCTCAACTTTCCCTTAAAGACTCAATTTCCCCAAATTCATCTCAAATGTCCATCAATTTGATCTCAATTCCCCTAATTTCAATTCTCAACTCGTATTCATCATGATAAAGCTCAATGCAAGCCAAATCCAAGTCCAATTGCCCCACATTTGAGTCTAATTTCACAAATCAAAAAGCCCCAATTTGGCCTAAAACCAAAATCCCATTTAATTGACCCCAAACCTTTTCGATTGTCTCAATTGTGCATCATAAACTCTTTGAAACATTTCCACACATCAAATTAAACNCAAACCTTTTCGATTGTCTCAATTGTGCATCATAAACTCTTTGAAACATTTCCACACATCAAATTAAACCTTCAATTGGCCTTGGTCAAGCCTTAATTTCACCTAAAATCAATTTGGACCAAAACCACCAATTTGCCCCAATTTGTCTGTCTTTAAATGTCACCTAATTGAATGCCCAAACCCAAAAATTGACACCCAATTGATGTTGAAAACTCTTCATGATATTCCCCTAGACCATTTTTCAACTATCAATTTGGACTTAACCCAACTCTAGCTCAACCTAAGCCCAAGTATAACCCAACATCCCCAAATTGACTGATTGGCAAAATCCTCCAAATTGAAACTTCAAATCAATTCAAGATCACCCAAAATCATACAAACCAAATTGTTNCCTATGTCTTTAAATGTCACCTAATTGAATGCCCAAACCCAAAAATTGACATCCAATTGATGTTGAAAACGCTTCATGATATTCCCCTAGACCATTTTTCAACTATCAATTTGGACTTAACCCAAATCTAGCTCAACCTAAGCCCAAGTATAACCCAACATCCCCAAATTGACTAATTGGCAAAATCCTCCAAATTGAAACTTCAAATCAATTCAAGATCACCCAAAATCATACAAACCAAATTGTTCAATCAATTGAGTCCAATATCATGGCTAGCCTAACCTAAACCCAACTTTAAGACAATTTGCCCCAAATTGAACCCCTTCATCAAAATTGACTTAGCCATATCTAAGTGACCAAATTAATGACACCACAACCACCAAGCGCACCCTAGTGACCAGCCTAGACTCACCTAAACCAACCAAGGTGGGTTGTGGACCAATGGTTCCCTAAATTAAGGGATTTCATCCCATTTTTTGGTCTAAGCCAAAATATCTCCACCATCATGACAAACCATTAGTTGTTAATCATAAATAACCCTCCCCCTAGCTTACCTAACTTCTCTAACCACCACCCCTGGCTCTATCGGACGGCCTAGTGGCTGGAAAACACCAAAATTGAGAGCCCCCATGCCTTAACTCAAACCCAATTTCACCCATTCAACTTGTTCAGCTCTGATTGGTATTTGGTATTTTGAAGCCCTCTATATAAGTACTTAATTGAACTCAAACTGAAGCCCTGAGCTCCACCCTAAGCCCCTCTATTTAAACCACCTTCTCCATGACAAAAAGAGAGCTAACCAAAATCCTTGGGGAAAGTCTGCCAAAATCTCACTAGAGACTCTCCAAGCCTTCCTCANTTGAAGCCCTGTGCTCCACCCTAAGCCCCTCCATTTAAACCACCTTCTCCATGGCCAAAAGAGAGCTAACCAAAATCCTTGGGGAAAGTCTGCCAAAATCTCACTAGAGACTCTCCAAGCCTTCCTCAGCTTAAGCCAACCAATTTTCCCCTCTGTTTCCTCCTGTGTGAGTTCAATTTTGAGCTCAAAATAAGGCCGGAACTAGGACACAATTCTTCACAGCCCTGCAGTGAACTAAACTTCAATTAATTGTGCACACACCATCCCCACAATGAGAGGAGTTGATCCCNTTGTTTCCTCCTGTGTGAGTTCAATTTTGAGCTCAAAATCAGGCCGGAACTAGGACACAATTCTCCACAGCCCTGCAGTGAACTAAACTTCAATTAATTGTGCACACACCATCCCCACAATGAGAGGAGTTGATCCCCCACAAAAGCCCCCTCTCAAATATCCCCTAACCTAGCTCTAGACCAACACTTGAAATCGAGCTTGGTAAAAAACATAGCTAAACAATTCACCATGGCTTGAGACTTCATCTGAAAGTTCATTGGATCCAATTGAAGCTACCACAACCATCTGATTGAGGCTTCCCATCTTAGACAAAGGTATTGAGCTCTAACCCTAACCNCAAACATCCCCTAACCTAGCTATAGACCAACACCTGAAATCGAGCTTGGTAAAAAACATAGCTAAACAATTCACCATGGCTTGAGACTTCATCTGGAAGTTCATTGGATCCAATCGAAGCTACCACAACCATCTGATTGAGGCTTCCCATCTTAGACAAAGGTATTGAGCTCTAACCCTAACCTGAGTTTCTTTTGATTCTCCATGTGTAATGGCTCTATTTCATGCTTGATAAATCGTATGAATATGTTCTTCTTGAGTAGACGAAGGTTTAGAAAAAAAACCCCATACGATTTGGTTGAGTCTAGGTGAAGATCTTAAGGTTTTTGTGTGAACGGTTCTCGGGTTAGGTCATTTGGTGGCAATAACGGGGAGTCGTCTGATCGCGCGTTTATTTCATCAATGGAGGAGATCAAGGCAGACCAACCTTTGGTGCAAAAAGGCGGGTCACATGGCATCTGACGTGGATGGCGGCGTCTAATGGCGGAGCGCCGTGTGTGAGTTCGGAGNGAAAAGGCGGGTCACATGGCATCTGACGTGGATGGCGGCGTCTAATGGCGGAGCGCCGTGTGTGAGTTCGGAGCCGTCGTAGGATGAGGTGGCACCGTGTGTTTAAGCAAGAAAATATGGATTTTCTGAATTATTTTTAATGCCTAATATTAAAAAATCCATATATTTCTCTAGAGAATTCATAAAAATAAAAGAAAAATATTCGTTTGCTCGGTGAATAGAGGAGGATAATGTGGACAAAAAATAAAAATTATTTGCCAAGTGTATGATTTTTAATTAATTGAATACTCTCTGAGGTATTTTAATTCATTATGATTAAATACTAATCACCATGACTTAAAGCTTTTAGGGTTGATTCCTCATGACAGAGGGCATCTTCTCTGATTTTTCCAAAATCAGAGAGCACCTTTGTGCTTCTAATCCTAATTTGCAATCCTATGTGGCTATTTTGGCTTTATTTAATTATATAAATTAAAGAAAAATATGCGATCAATTTTATTAGTTTTTCCGTGGACAGAGGAGCTTAGAAAAAATAATGTGATGATTTGAATAATTTTGTATCTTTCTGTTATTAATTAAATATTTTTACCTTGTATTAATTTATTTAAATTAAATATAAATTTAAAATTGACAAAATGAACTCAAAATTGTTCATAAAAATCATTTCAACTCACTGTAAAAATTTCAAATTTATTAAATTTGATTTGGCCATTAAAGTGGATTTTGTAATTAAAAATGGTATTTTTGTACAAAATAAATTATATTAAATTAAATAAGCTTAGAAAAAATTTGAAAAAAGTTTTTTGAGTTCCTTGTGACTAGGGGCATTTAATCAAAATAAAAGCTGCTTTTGTATAAATATTTTAATTTTAAAGTATATTTTGAATTAAAATAACTAAAATAATCAAAAGTTTCAAAAATACAAAAAAAAATGGTTCAAAATGTTTGCAACTGTTCCCTGATCACTTGTGACCCCTTAAAATATTTTCCTGATTTTTATGAATTAAAAATAAATTTCTAAAGGCCTAAAATATATTTTCCTTATTTTCCCATTAAGTTAAATATAAATCAAAATAATATTAAATTTGTTCCTCTGAGTTTCTTAAACTTATGAGGGTTTAAGAAAATTTAAAAGTGATTTTTGAAGATTAAAACATATTTTTGGTATTTAAATAATCATTAAAAATGACCTTTAAATAATTATAATAATTAAAATATTATTTGAAAAATCATAAAATTTCGTCTAAGTATTTTTCTGACCTAGGAAAACCTCTAATAATTTTCCCATAAATTAAAACTTCAGTTTGATTAATTAAATTAATTAACATTGAAAAATCCTATTTTTGGGTTAAAATAATTATTTTAAGCTAAATCAAATTTTTGAAAAGTCGTACTTTCCTCCCTGATATTTTAATTAATCCATGGATAGGATACTCAAAAATTTTCAAGGTCATTTGAATTTTGCTTGAAGAATTATAAGATGAAGAACCCCAAAGACAGGATAGTAATTTTAGACTTTGGTTTCTTAATCAAAATTTAGGATTAACTGTAGAAATTTTGATCCTTAATAAATATGTTGGATGATTGAAACATGACGGTGTTAAAAGATAGAAACCAACTTACCATCTCTTTACAATATTTACAAAATCACAATTTCTCTAATCTTCATGACTTGGAAGTCAATTGAGATCAAATGATTCTTAAGTGGTGGGTTTAAGCTAGAAAGATGATAATTTACTTATCTTAAGCCTAAAATTGATGATGATGTGATCTTTCAATAAGAATATATGTCACTTAAACCAAAATCTTAACCACTACCAATTTATCCATTATGATTGTTAAGGGCTTGGTAGTGACATAGACTCGATGTCTAAACTCAATTGATTGGATCTAGAAGATAATATGATCGAGGACTAACACCTATTAAGCACTCCAAGCCCATTTGTGATGTGTACCGAATNCTCCATTATGATTGTTAAGGGCTTGGTAGTGACATAGACTCGATGTCTAAACTCAATTGATTGAATCTAGAAGATAATATGATCGAGGACTAACACCTATTAAGCACTCCAAGCCCATTTGTGATGTGTATCGAATCTTTAATGACTTAAGCTTGCCTTAGGGGCATTTATCCATATAATCTTCAAAGTAAAGTATCAAATTGATTAAGTATCCTATCCTTGGGATAATTGAATTGTAAAGCTTCATTGGGCAATGGGGTAGTCACACTCTAACCTTGGATGATTAATGAAACAATATGATGAAATTCTAAATAAACTTGAANTTATCCTATCCTTGGGATAATTGAATTGTAAAGCTTCATTGAGCAATGGGGTAGTCACACTCTAACCTTGGATGATTAATGAAACAATATGATGAAATTCTAAATAAACTCAAAATAATTCAAGAGATCCTCGAAGTAGTTCAGGCTCATTCCCCCGAACGCTATGAAATCTTCTGGATATTTTGAAGGGCAAATTGAACTTGTCATATTTTATTCTAAAATCATCCACTAAGGTCTTCCGAGACTCGATAAAGTCATACTTTAGGGTTTGATAGCTATAGCTTCATCTACTCCTACAATTTAAATTCTTTGCAAAATTATATATATGTCTTGCAAGTATTAACCTTTCAGGTGGAGGAATGAGAAGAACTGACAAATAAGCTTTTAAATTATTGCATTTACCTTTCTGTACTTCTTGCTTCAAACTTGCATGTTAAACAATGATGTCACCTTGCATGAAAACCAACACTACTAGGATAGCCACAAAACCAAAATAAAAATTTAAAAATCAAACAAGATAAAATTCACTTCTACAACATTCAAAATATAAGACAACTCAAAATTTAATCACAAACATCACAAAACAAAAATCACAACTAAATTAAAATGTCTATATCGGATGATTGGGAATCCCTCATAGTAGGTAAGCTATGGTTGCTAATGAGATTTGTCACGGTCTAAATGAAAGTATGGAACTCATTAAGTGGAGTTTAATAAATTCATTTGTACTAAGTGAATCTTAAAGAAATAGTGGTACAAAAATGAGGGAACCGTATGATCCTAACCGGTGTCGCTCAAATCAACTTTAATATGCCCCATAATATTTAAATAACCATAACCATAGAAAAAATTTGATTTGACATCATGACTTAACACACCAGAAAACTTAAACTTGCCACGACGAGGATCTTAGAGCTAGCATTGTGGGCAGCACAACCATCTTCAACAGCAGAACATGTCTACAACAGCTAAACCACTCATTAAAATTAAACAACAAGGCATAGGATTTCGAGGTTGTCTGTCTAGTACAACAAAAATCCTCAATCTTATCTTTAGACCTTTGTATGACTTTGTTATACAATACAAGTCCTAACTCATCTAAGGATTCAGAGGTTGTCATTCGTCACGACCTAAATCCTCATATCTTCCAAGCTATTTGTGTGATCGTTTCATACGAATGTAAGTCCTAACTAATAAAATTTACAGAATGAAACATTTAAATAATTTCTCTCCAAAACTAAAGCTAAACTATAAAGTAGCTTGGGAAGTCAACGAGATTCTCATTTGGATCTATGACATTCCCTAGTCTCTTTTCCTTTGAATTCCATAATATATTCCAAATTTAAGTCATTCCCCTTACACATCTATTTGTACGATTTCGTTGAAAAGTCCTATTCCTTTGACCTTCTTGAAGATAATATCCCTGATTTTTATCAAGAGTTTTCTTAGGTGACTTTGTTTATCTAAGATGTAATTAACTATAAAGGCTTTCCTTTAGAGGAAACTTTTTCGAACCTAATTTAATATAAACAATATTTAATTTTTCATATTAAATAGAAAAACTTGTCGGCTTATAAATAAAATGGTTTTCGCAGACCAAACAGATGTCATACGTTTCNCGTGTGATCGTTTCATACGAATGTAAGTCCTAACTAATAAAATTTATAGAATGAAATATTTAAATAATTTCTCTCCAAAACTAAAGCTAAACTATAGAGTAGCTTGGGAAGTCAACGAGATTCTCATTTGGATCTATGACATTCCCTTGTCTCTTTTCCTTTGAATTCCATAATATATTCCAAATTTAAGTCATTCCCCTTACACATCTATTTGTATGATTTCGTTGAAAAGTCCTATTCCTTTGACCTTCTTGAAGATAATATCTCTGATTTTTATCAAGAGTTTTCTTAGGTGACTTTGTTTATCTAAGATGTAATTAACTATAAAGGCTTGCCTTTAGAGGAAACTTTTTCGAACCTAATTTAATATAAACAATATTTAATTTTTTATATTAAATAGAAAAACTTGTCGGCTTATAAATAAAATGGTTTTCGCAGACCAAACAGATGTCATACGTTTCTTAATTTATTTGATCGAGCCTCACCCTCAAGTCTTGTGTTTATCTTTAGGTGTAAATACGTGGCTTGAGGTGTAGTGCTCTTTCATTTAAAATATGAAAGATATGGAATCAGTTTGATTTCATATTTTTCTATATATATATATATATATATATATATGNCCAAAGCGAGCGACAAGATTTTGATTCCGGCGACCGACAACTTCTATAAAATCCCCTAAAATAGTGCTGACAGTTGCCCAATAAAGGAATCAGACAACCACTAAGAGAACTAGTAGGCAAGTTCATAAAACTAGCCCAAATGTACAACTAGCCAAAGAATGCCAAAAAATAAAAATGAAAAAAATTATTAAACACATATATCTTGCCTGATTTAGAGCTATTTNGCAACCACTAAGAGAACTGAGTAGGCAAGTTCATAAAACTAGCCCAAATGTACAACTATCCAAAGAATGCCAAAAAATAAAAATGAAAAAAATTATTAAACACATATATCTTGCCTGATTTAGAGCTATTTGTTGGTTGGTTGATTTGTTAAATTTGTTAACTCATATTTCATGCAAGATCTGGTTGTTGAAGGCAAGGGTAGAAAGACAAAAATTCTCCAACTCAACCTTTAAGATTTCCACCAAAGGAGAAAGAAGACACTGAGGAAAACTCTCAATTTCTCTCTAAAACTTGCCTCCAACAGCCTNATTAACTCATATTTCAGGAAAGATCTAGTTGTTGAAGGCAAGGGTAGAAAGACAAATATTCTCCAACTCAACCTTTAAGCTTTCCACCAAAGGAGAAAGAAGACACTGAGGAAAACTCTCAATTTCTCTCTAAAACTTGCCTCCAACAGCCTCCAATGACTCCCTGACGCAGAATTTTTGTCCAAGCTTCTAAGGGGTAAAGAAGAAGTTCCCTCATGACAAAAATACATATTTATATTTAGGTTTTACATTAGAAATTTGAAATCATCCAAACACTTAAAATCCTTCAATATGTTAAAAATAGGCATGAAATCACGCAAAATATGAGTTCTGGATGTCCCGTGGCGTGGTCACGTCAGACCTTGGTGTGTTCACGCCCTCTGGCATTGTCACACCAGTTTTGGCATGATCACACCAGTTCTAGTGAGGACACACCCAGATCAAGCGTGGTCACGCCCAGATCGGGCATGACTATGTTAGACAACACTAAATCACATGTTTTGACTCTNATCACGCAAAATATGAGTTCTGGATGTCCCATGGCGTGGTCACGTCAGACCTTGGTGTGTTCACGCCCTCTGGCATCGTCACACCAGTTTTGGCATGATCACACCAGTTCTAGTGAGGACACACGCAGATCAAGCGTGGTCACGCCCAGATCGGGCATGACTATGTTAGACAACACTAAATCACATGTTTTGACTCTATTTTGCTTGATCAACACCTATAACCTGCAAAATAGTACCATAAACCTTTCACAAACATAAAATCATGATACATAAGGTAAAATGGTATGTAAAATGCATGATAAAAAGTAGGTGAAATCATGTGAAATTGATGCATGTTAATACCCCCAAACTTACCCGATTACTTTCCCTAAATTAATCACATAACTTAGAAGAGATTTCATGAGGATGATTGGTACTCATGTAGGTTTCTAACTCTTTCATATGTTTATCAAGCTAAATAAAAGTGTGTAAATGTCATTGTTGATCAACTATCTTTAATGGTTAATAACTTGACATTTCTTACTTCCCTTTTTTCTTATCCTTAAGAAAATCCTATTGATCATTAGATTGATCTAATTTAAGCCTCTTTCACTAAACTTGAAGGTTTTTAATGCAATCTCAGTGGGCTTTGCTAACTCAGCAATGCTTAACTCTTTTCTTTGAAGATGACTAAAATAGGGTTTTATTAAAGAGTCATGGAAAAAGTTTATTACTTATGCCCCACTAGATACCCTTACGATTCTTTTTCTTTGAATGATTATTGTGTTAACCACAAGCTTACTCTTTTTTTATTTTTCTTTTTTTCATATGTTTTTTATTTTCTCCTAAGAATTGCTATGTCTGGTTGACAACTTTTTCCTTTTCCAATAACACTTCTTCTAAGAAAATGGCTAAAAAATTCAAGGGTTTTCGATTCCTACCCCAACGTAGAGGCAAACTACTCTGTAGAGNCTACTCAAGGGTTTTTTTACTTTTTACACTTTTTTTATTTTTCTTTTTTTCATATGTTTTTTATTTTCTCCTGAGAATTGCTATGTCTGGTTGACAACTTTTTCCTTTTCCAATAACACTTCTTCCTAAGAAAATGGCTAAAAAATTCAAGGGTTTTCGATTCCTACCCCAACGTAGAGGCAAACTACTCTGTAGAGAGACAAGACTCAAAACTAATTCGAATGAAAATTTAAAGAAAATTTGAAAGTAAATTTTAAAATAAAATTTAAAATAAATTTCAAAACAAATGTAGAAGGTAAAAGCATACTCATCACATCATATAACACTTGGATTGCCTCCCAATATAGTGCTTAGTTTAACGTACTCAGCCTTACGAGAAAGAATTTTTCTATGATCAAAATTTCAATTTAGTAATCCTCGATCAATATCTCAATATGTTGTTTGTCCTAGATTTTTATTNACTCAGCCTTACGAGAAAGAATTTCTCTATGATCAAAATTTCAATTTAGTAATCCTCGATCAATATCTCAATATGTTGTTTGTCCTAGATTTTTATTAAGTCTATAAAATTTAATTTTACTTGAAAATTTTCCCTCTCAGTTCAATAACAGTCTTCTAGAGGATATGTAGAGAGTTTATTCAGATGATCATTGCAAATGATATTTTATAAATCCAAAGTTCTCTCAATTAATTTTCTTAATTACAGACCAGTGCTTTCCTCACAAGTTGCAAGAAACATGTCTCTATAAGGTAATTTAAGGTCTCCTAAATTTAGGGATGGGTTCTCACTATGTTTTCAATTTTTTGAATCTTATTCTATTGGGTCTCTCCCTTGCCAAGGGTTGTCTTCCAACACCTCCCCTTGGTCCACTCTTATGGGTGATACTATAGGCTCAACTAGCTCCCTTACAATGTAAGGCGGTGGCCTGAAAAGAAGAGCAAATTTTTCCTCATTCATTGTCCAACAAAAATCATC
>JXCR01067635.1:33197-44461 GCA_002079205.1 Phalaenopsis hybrid cultivar
TCCTCAACTTCTTTTTTACTAATACGACAGTAAAAATGAAACGTTTTATTATTATTATTAAGGATATTAAGATCACTAAGGTCCATCGTATTTTCAGAAATTTCATTAAAAAGTTTATCAAAATAACTTACCCACTTATGTTGAATCTTTTTCTAAGAAAAACATTTTTTTTATTTTAATCTTTAATACACTTTACTTGAGTTAAATCTTTATTTTTCCTTTCTCTTTGTTTGGCTAGTTCATGCATATATTTTTCACCCTCCTTAGTATCTAATCTGTTAAAAAGATCACTAAAAGTGGAATTTTTAGCATCACAAATTTTTCTTTTAGACTCCCTATGGGCCGTTTGATATTTTTCCCAGTTCTCTAAGCTTTTACATTTAAACCAATTTTTGTAACATATCTTCTAATATTTTATCTTTTCTTTCACATTATTATTCCACCACCAACTATTATTATTTATAGAAACATTTTCGTTTGATTCTCCAAGTACATATTTTGCTACTTGTTTAATAGTATTTATTACTTTATCTCACATAGTATTTGTTTCTTCATGAACATCTCAAATTTCAAAATCTTGAATTTTTCTCATAAAAATAATTTTATTTGTCTTTTAGGTTCCCCTATCTAATTCTACGATGATGAGTCCTAATATTCTTTATTTTACAACTCTTCATATTAAAAGCTAGAACTAATAATCAATGTTGGTTACTTAAATATTCACTTGGAATGACCTTACAATCTTCACAATCTCGATGATCTCTTCTTCTCATAAGTAATTAATCAATTTGTGTTTTATTAGATCAATTCTTATAAGTAATAAGATGTTCATCTCTTTTCTTGAATAAAATATTAGTAATAACAAAATCATACGATAAAGCAAAATCAAATGGCTTTGCCTTCCTTCATTAGTCACTCCAAAACCGTAGCCACCATGAATATTTCTGAAATCTTCTACCACTGTACCGACATGCCCATTTAAATCTCCTCCAATAAAAATTATTTCTTCAAGGGTTATCATTTGTATTAAATCTTCCAAGTCATTCCAGAATTTATCTTTAGACCCTATATCTAAATCTGCTTAAGGAGCATAAGAAATTATAATATTAAAAATCTTAGTATCAATAATAATTTTAAGGGCTATAATTCTTTCTCCAACTCTATTAATTGTGACAACATTTTCTTTCAAATTCTTATATATAATTACACCTACACCATTTCTAGTGTGACTCTTCCCAGAAGTCCAAAGTTTAAAACCTAAGTAATCAATCGCTTTAGCCTTTTCTCCAACCCATTTAGTTTCTTGAATACATAAGATATTAATATTTTTATGCATCATAATATCAACTAAATCTATTAATTTACTATGGAGAGTACCTATATTCCAAGTTCCTATCCTAATATTAGTTTCATTAATTTCATGGACTAACTTCTTTACCCCATCCGTCCGTAATGTGGGAACCCATGCTTATTTGACACTACACACGGGCACTGGTGTAGCGGCCCTTGCACACTTTTCACTGTATCCAAGTCATACAACATGTCACTTTTAGATATGCTTAGCACTTGCACAATGTTCAAAAGGATTCATGTTATGATTTTGTTTCGACAAGTTTTACACTGGTTATCGACTACCTAACGCAAGCCTCCACTTTTTACATCCGGGCTTGAGACATCTTTATAAAAATTGCCATGATTCAATTTGAATAAAATTAGGCCATAATATCGAAATCCATTTTTTCCTTTTTTTCATCTTAAATTTTCCTTATAGTATAAAAGGTTTTCTTAATCTTCAAATTGATGCCATATATAATTTATTCCTAGTCATATATNATATCCAAGTCAACAAGATGTCACTTTTAGATATGCTTAGCACTTGCACAATGTTCAAAAAAATTCATGTTATGATTTTGTTTTGACAAGTTTTACACTGGTTATCGACTACCTAACGCAAGCCTCCACTTTTCACATCCGGGCTTGAGACATCTTTATAAAAATTGCCATGATTCAATTTGATTAAAATTAGGCCATAATATCGAAATCCATTTTTTCCTTTTTTTCATCTTAAAATTTCCTTATAGTATAAAAGGTTTTCTTAATCTTCAAATTGATGCCATATATAATTTATTCCTAGTCATATATATTATTTATTATTTTAATTTATTTATTGATTTGTTACTTTTATTATAAACATCTATAATACATCAAATTTATGTCCAAATGTCTCCAGAGCTGGATTCAGCTTGAGCTAGTTCAACACAAAATGAGGGGACAAAAACAAGAAAGTTCCTAGGAGTCATTTCCTGGTGCCTAGGTGCCAAAACCACACCAGGGAGACAGAGAGGGCAACGTTTAAGCGCCATAACTGTCCGGAGCAGTTTTTATGAGAGTTATTTAGTGGTTCGGGACGATGGAAAGAGTGATTTTCTGCCATTTGGGGACTTGGGGACGAAGTTCCAAGGTCTGGAACTCCCCAATGACTTTAGGAAATCTATATTAGGAATATGATTTTACTAATATAGAGAGATTTGTAAGGAAATTTGAGAGCATTTGTAAGGGGAAAATCACTCTTACAAATATGTGCAAGGAGTAATATATAACTTTAGTGGAAGGATCTCAAAAAGATTAAAGCTAAGTATTGTATGTTTTAATTGCATTGTAATCTAGTAAACACGTATTTGGTGAACTTGTTTTGNCAAGGAGTAATATATAACTTTAGTGGAAGGATCTCAAAATGATTAAAGCTAAGTATTGTATGTTTTAATTGCATTGTAATCTAGTAAACACGTATTTGGTGAACTTGTTTTGCTAAGTAAAGTTTGTTTGATTTTCATGTGATCATTTAAATCACATATTTAGTTTAAATTGTTTGTGATTCCTTAAATCACATATTTAGTTTAAATTGCTTTGTTTTATGAAGTCTTCGATTTAATCTATTATACGTTGTAAGTAGAAACCTTGAGCTTTTCTTTTGTGATGATTTGGTAGTAAGTGTAGGGTGTTGAAGTTTAAGAATAAATCTTAATTTTATATGTGATGAATATTCTCCTAAACTTAATTTACATATATTACTGGTCATAAGATTTGTTAAAACTTGTTGTGACCCACTTGACTTGACTGTGAGCGGTAGCGAATCAACATGAGAATGTTCACATTATCATTTAACTATGAAACGTAGTAGTTAGGTGGCTGTGCAAAGTTAATGAGATAAGTATCTGGGAGGTTCAAATTAGAGCTTTCTTGGTGACAGGCGGGGCATACAGTGATGGGAAGCCTATATGTGGCACCAACTGACATCATTGTCAAAAGCAAAGAACTAATTAGTGAACTAATCGTATATATAACTCGGGAGAGGATAGAAAAACGTATGTTCCTTTTGTCACTACTTTATTTACACTCTTAAATTTCAAACCTACAACGTGCTTAATTATTCATGAGAGAAAATTACTTTTTATCAATCTTGAATTTCACCTTATTGATTGCTCTAGATAAGTTTTAACATTGGATTAAAATTGAAACTTAGGAGTAGTGATAGTAAAACCATTTTCATCGACACTCCAAACTATGACTTTATAGTAGTAGACTAGAACTTCACCTGAAGTGATTTCTTTTGCGGTTCCCTGTGGGATCGATACTCGGGATAAAAGAAAGTTCTATATTACTTGAACGATGTGTGCACCTGCGTTAATACCTGGTGAATGGTGATAGGGAGTGGAAAAGTAAGTAATTAAATTTTATAAAATATACTTTAAAATTATAATATTTAAACTCTCAAATCATTAGGTATACCAAAGAGAAAATAGCGGTTAATCACCTTGTCAAAATACATGTTGTATTGATCAAAGCTTATTGCTTACCATCTCTAATCAAGATACGTTGAGACCTACAATAACATTTTCAGTGAGGTTACTTTGCTAGGTAACTGATAAAAGTACCTTATAATGGTTATGTTGGTGCATCTCTCAACCATTTCAATATGGACTCAGCTAAATGCGGAAGTGCAACTCTACAAGTTATCCTACTCTTTTGCATAATGTTAACAATTAAGTTTTTATGGTGAGGTTTTATTTAACTATCAATAGCACCATCTCCACTGAAGCAAGCTTTTCAGTTTTAGTTTCCCCATTTTGGTATATTTTTCTCAGTGTTTGTTTTATTTATTTTCCTTTTGGGTCTAGGTACTTATTCCATGTTATTATTTTTGTTTTGATTTGGTTTTTTTTTTTTTTTTTTTTAGTCTAGTTGTATTAGTGAACTTTTCAATTTTAATAAAATTTACATTTTCTATTTCTTTTTCTTGTAAGTTTTTCTTTGAGAATACAAAACAAGTTTATTTTATTTCATCATGCCCTACGTTGATGGGGCATCCAAATTTGGGACGTGACTTGTCCTATTATTATTTCTTCTTGCTAAAGCACTATCATCTTATTGCTAAACTCATGACTCTCTTCTTTTCCAAGTATGGCTTGTCTCAAGACACTCTTTTCTTCTACGAATGTCACTATTTCTTATTCTTCTTCTTTCAAGGCCATTATTTTCACCTTTATCTTTTTCAAATAATGTTTAGAATTATGCATTTGGGTATTAATGTGTTTTTAGTTCATGAGATTAACTGTAAGCCTTGAGACGGTCTGATATGTAAATCTCATTATTTGTACATTGTATATATCAAAATAAAGGAGTAAAAAATAATATATTATCATCATTATTTATAGATATATTGATGAGATACATATTAACTTCCTAGCATGATAAAGTATGGCAAATTGTATTTATATAAAATAAGAAATTAAGTAAGCCACAAAATATCACACATCAAATTGCACAAAACAAAGATGAAATATAAGCATCAACTGATCATTCATCAAATCAAAATAAAACATAAAATAAAATTAACAGAAAATATCAAAATAAGGCATAAGATGAATTAGCATAATACACTTCTCTTACTCCTATTGCTCAACAAACATAATAATATACATAGATTTAAATAAGAGCATAATTAAAAGTCAAAGTAGTTGGTGGCGATAGCGAGGCCAAGAGCATTTAGAGGTTGTAATAGAAGTAGATAATTGTTGTAGTGAAAGCAGTTAGCAACTGCAACATTGACGACATCTGCTGCAAAAGCAACAGGTGATGTCAAAAACAAAGAGTACAAAATAAACATGCGACAAAGCTAAAAAGTGTGACAGGGGAGAGGGGAGCTCTCACTCATGAGAGAGTAACTTCGATTAATATATGAACTGTCTAATATTTGTTCTTCCATGAAAGTGAACAAACATGTGTACAATTTAAAATTTAGATATTTGAAAATGTCTTCTAAGATGATGACAAATGATATTGAAGGTTGGACATCTCGATTATGAATAATCAGCTTTAGATGATCAAAATGATGAAGGGAGATATTTTGTGTTAAAAGTAAGACATAAAAAAAAGTTGGTTGCCTTTTTTGAAGTTGGGAGACTATTGATCGATAGTCTCCACATATTAAATGGGCGTAATGTTTGACATTGGGAGTAGAACATCAATAGCTTTTAGTCAACTATGAAATTGAGCAACATTGGTTATTAGGCGCCCACTGAAACCTTGAATAGTGACATGCAAATCTTTTTCTCTAGAAGTTATTTTTTCAAAAGTCTCTATGATTCAAGAGAGTGTATATTTTATGAAATTCAAAAGAAAAATTATTATTTTAGATTTAGAGTGCAATAATTTAATCACTACCTCGAATTTTCTTGAAATATTTTTGCTCTAATTAACTAGAGATGAAAGATATTGTACTTTTTTGAATAAGAAATAAATAAATAAATATTCTTGCCTTGAGCAAACCTAATTTACTAGGCAAGGCCAAGGTTAGGTCACTTAACCAATCAAAAGCTAGTTTTAGTACACAAAATCCCTAATTAATAACAAGAAGGAAACATGATATAAAGCAAGACAAAATATAATAAACTCAATGTGCATCATATTTAAAAAAAATACATTTTTTTATGTTTGAAATAAAGCATAATGTTATTTTAAGCATGTTTTGCTTCATCTTTTGTTGATTTATCATGTCCTTACATCTTTCATGTATATATATAGTTTTAAGAGCTAAGGAATATGGGTAATAAATCAAACTCAATACCTTATGAACCACTAATAGACAAACTACTTTGTAATATTTTTCACAATGAAAATGAAATATATGATTTATATTATAGTTATGCACATCAAAATGGATTTAGTGTTTGGAAGGACGATATTAGTTATGGATCAAACTTCAAGAATATAAAAACAAAAAAAATTATGTGCTAAAGTTGTTTTTAGAAAGCAGCCTGCTCATAATAGAGCAGTGAAGTTTAAAAAATCAATCATCACGAGTGGTTGTTCAACCATGATCCAAAATGAGGTTGATGTTGATGGTAATTTGAAGATTAAAAAACTTATAAAAATTCATAATCAATCTTTAACAATATCAATTTATCACCATCTTTTGAGATCCAATTAGAGCATTAATAAAATGAAAGGAGATGTATTTAAGTCGATGGAAAAAACAAAAAATTAAGTTATTGTGCTTTCAATTTTCTTCCTACTGAGGTTGGTGGAGTAGAGAATGTAGTATTTTTAAAAAGGAAAGCATTTAATTTTTTTTAAAAATATAAAAGAGCAATGATTGAAAATGAAGACACTAATACTTTAGAATAATTGTTCGCAAAAAGACAGGCTACAGATAGTATATTTGCATGAGAAATCTAGAATGATGAGTCATGTAGGCTGCTTATCATACATTATGTCCGTGGAATATATTTAAAAATATTCATTTGAATGCTCATTCAACATTAATAAAGCAGTCCAGAGTTTATTTTATACATACATGAATAAATGTGATTCAAATTAGGAGTTTGGGTAAGTTTGGGTTGATATTCTAGAAATAGAGAACCTCCAAGATAATGTTTTGCTAAATGAGCTGTATTAAAATTAGAAACTAGATGTCAACAACATTTAATAAAGATTCATTTTTTGTGAGAATTGTATTCACACAACGTAGTGAGTCTACAAACAATGTATGTCTTGACATATCCTAGCCAAAAAGTTAAATCATCGATTTTTTTTGGGATTGGAGAAGGAGAGATCTACTAATCACATAAAATCATTGCAAAGCTAGCCATTATTTCATGCAAGTATACGTCTAAACTAGAAAACAATTTTCAAGAGTACCAAGCGTTATTCCCACAAGGGTGATTCTACATTTTACTAGCTATCAAATCCAATTTAGTATGATCAGAAAAACAAAAAAAAAAGGAAAATCCTAATTCTAGCAGAGCTGACAGAGAACAGAAGTAACATGAAGCGGGAGTTACAATTCTTAGGTTTCTTCAAGAATGTTAAGGATGGTGCCTCTATGATTCATGTGTAGTTCCTAACTATATTTTTCTAACTATTTCGCACACATGATTGTTTTCAACTTGGTACGATGTTTCTTCTTAAGTCGATGCCAAGGTCAACTAAAGAATTGAAAACCCATAAAGTTAAATTTTGCTTAAACATATATCTTTTCCTAGTGTTTCTCTGATTCCCTTTTNAAGATCTACTAATCACATAAAATCATTGCAAAGCTAGCCATTATTTCATGCAAGTATACATCTAAACTAGAAAACAGTTTTCAAGAGTACCAAGCGTTATTCCCACAAGGGTGATTCTACATTTTACTAGCTATCAAATCCAATTTAGTGTGATCAGAAAAACAAAAAAAAAGGAAAATCCTAATTCTAGTAGAGCTGACAGAGAACAGAAGTAACATGAAGCGGGAGTTACAATTCTTAGGTTTCTTCAAGAATGTTAAGGATGGTGCCTCTATGATTCATGTGTAGTTCCTAACTATATTTTTCTAACTATTTCTCACACATGATTGTTTTCAACTAGGTACGATGATTCTTCTTAAGTCGATGCCAAGGTCAACTAAGGAATTGAAAACCCATAAAGTTAAATTTTGCTTAAACATATATCTTTTCCTAGTGTTTCTCTGATTCCCTTTTNTATTGCTTGATATGTTAACTAAATGCCCAACTTTATTTGCTATATATTTAAGGTCATCAGCTTGACTTTGTAACTCCTTCCTCATGCTTATCACTAATTCCTCCAAATACTCATTTCCTGCAGGGTNCATTGCTTGATATGTTAACTAACTGCCCAACTTTATTTGCTATATATTTAAGGGCATCAGCTTGACTTTGTAACTCCTTCCTCATGCTTATCACTAATTCCTCCAAATACTCATTTCCTGCAGGGTTGCATTATCCTGGTTATTCCAACTTCATATAAGATTGACTTAAGTGCTCTGTCATTACTGTTTGTCTACTCTATGGTTACTATTGTTCCAATCGAAGCTTGGGTAGGTCAACCAACTTTTGGTGTTGGTGTTTGATTCATTACTCAAATTTATTAACAATTCCCATAACGACGGGTTATGCTCCCTAAAATGGGGTTTCTATGTGATTTCCCAAAGTTGAGTTTGACAAAGGTGATCCCTGCCACTGTTGTTCCAATTTTCTACAAGTTTGGCTTGAGTTCTCCTCTAATGACAGTTTTCTATACTAATATCATTAATGTTCCAATTAAAGTTAGGGTAAGTAGTCCAGTTGGGGTTGAAGGTATTAAAAGAGGAATGATCAAATCAAGCTCCTATATCAAACGGGTTAAAGATTGTGAAGGCTAGTCATCAATGCGTTACTGTACTCCTCAAAAGATCTAAATTAATTTTCTCGAGGGTTTTTCATTTCAAAGTGTTGAAACATTTTTTTGTGTTATTTTTTTCAGAAAATAAATAAACACAAGAACAAAATAAAACATAAAATACAATAAAGATAAAAATAATAAAAGTGTTAAACCTAGATCATAAGTTATTCAATCAAATTTCTCCTAAAATTAGAANTTGTACTCCTCAAAAGATCTAAATTAATTTTCTCGAGGGTTTTTCATTTCAAAGTATTGAAACATTTTTTTGTGTTATTTTTTTCAGAAAATAAATAAACACAAGAACAGAATAAAACATAAAATACAGTAAAGATAAAAATAATAAAAGTGTTAAACCTAGATCATAAGTTATTCAATCAAATTTCTCCTAAAATCAGAAATAGTTATTCATGTCTTTCCTCGGTAATGATGCCAAAGCTTACCACAGAGTAAGTCGGTTGTACAATGCAAGAGCACACGTTAAGTAGTATACATTTTAAGAGTTTGTGTATCAATCATACTATGAAAGTCTAAAATTATTTCTGTAGAAAATCTCTAGTTTACTGATTTTGTGAACCTAGTTTGGAGTGATTGCAAATATGGTTTAAGTCCTAAAATTCTAGTAAAAACAAAGAAAATTATAGACAGTAGAAAATATAATCAACGGGAAAGTATTGGTGAGCTTCATCAAGATTGACGAGGCTCGTGCCTCTGTGATTTGGGGTTCATGATGATCATGGCTTTCCTAGATATGTTCCTATATTATTTTTGTCAATCATAGATATATTACTCCTCATGTCTTTGTCTAGAACAAAAGAAGCTTAGAATCCATGAAGTTGAGGCACCCTCAATCTCCATGGTGTTTCGCAAAAATGTATTGATCCCTAAGGATGATTGCAGAATTCCATTGAAATATGTCTATCCTTTTAGAATTTTGAGGCTAACCCTTCGTTACCACTACACAAGAGTTAGAGGTCGTAGCTTAACAAAATATTTTAACATCCTAGTTTGCCAGATTTGGAGTAAGTTAAGTTCATAGGTTAACCAACAACATAGTCCATAGAAGCATAAGATAACACTAACAAAAAAATTATCACAGAAAATTCATGATTAAATCTGCTACCCCTACATTACACAGATAGAAAGAATGAAATTAGCCACACATTATCGAGAAAAGCATAACAAATAAAACTATGCAAGAATTCATTATAACACATAAAAACATTTAAAACTTATAATAACTTGTTCTCTCCACAATGACAACAATCATTCCTCTCACACAAATCCCTCATAATTCACAAAATAAAGGAAAAAAAAACTCACCCCTCAAGATTTCCACAAAATGAGGAAAAAGTCCTTGAAAAAAGCTCTCAAATTCTCTCCAGAAGCCTCCAATGACTCCCTAATGTAGATTCTTTCTCCAAGCCTCCAAGAGGCCAAGAAGAAGTTCCCTCAACACAGAAATACATATTTATATTTAGGTTTTACATTAGGAAATTTGAAATAAGCATCCAAACTCTCCAAACTTATTAAAAGGTCCAAAATATACATGGAATCGCGCAAAACATGAGTTTTGGATGTCTAGTGGCTTGTTCACGCCAAACCCCGACGTGGTCATGCACAAAACTGGCACGGTCACACCAATTCTAGCATGTTCACGACTATATCAGGCCTGACAATGTCATACAACACTAAATCACGTGTTTTGACTTTATTTTGCATGATGGACACATATAACTTGCATAATAGCACCAATATCATTTCACAAACATAAAATCATGATAAAAAAGTAAATAATATGTAAATTACAAGATAAAAAGTAGGCAATATCACATAACATTGATGCATGTCACATAGAAGAGTGAGAGAGAGAGAGAGAGGGAGGAAAAGAATCCAAGTTAGCTTGAATAGTATATTAACCTCTTACTACATAAATAATGTCCTTTTTATAGACTATGGGGGATGAAGTGCACAATTATCTACCTGGCCCCATTTAAAATAAGAACCCCACGAGATATTTTGAATATAAATTAGTACATGAATAAAATAATGAATCAATAAAATAAAAAGAGGTCTCTAACTTGGCTGTCTCATACACCAGTTGTTTGAAACTAGAGCTTCATTATGCTTATTTGAGAGTCTTTGATCAGTCAGATTATGGCCCTCGGTCGATCAAAATATAGGCCCTTGGCCGGTTGAGTCGTGTATCTTTGATTGATTATGTTGTAGTCCTTTGTTTAGCCAACATATGGGTCATCAGTTAGCTCAGTCAAGGGCCATTGGTCAACTCAACTAAGGACTTTCCGTCAGCCGAGTTGCGGATCTAGTTACCAATTGTCATCTCTTTTTGATGACTTCAGTTGTTAAGATGAAGTTATGCTATCGGGCATAGGTCACTTGACAATAATCTGACATGTAGCTCCACCCCTACAACAAGGAAGTTGCCCGACAGTTGTATAGGTGTCATATTATGTGCTAGTGATCATTTGGGGGGTGGGGGTCTGTAAGGGTTTTTTTTTTTTTTTTTTTTTTTTTTTTTTTTTTTTTTT
>JXCR01067674.1:3367-20018 GCA_002079205.1 Phalaenopsis hybrid cultivar
CATCATAGTATGTGTTGGAGAATAATTCATTCCATAATGATCTAATTTCTTTGATATTGCAGTAATTTGCAAAGCTAACATAGATATTGCATCAAAATTGTAGATATTAGCTACTCTTTTAGGATTTACCCTTTCAGAGGGCCATTGAAAATTATTGGTAGACATCTCGTCTATTAACGAATTAGCCTCATCAAAAAGTTTTGACATTAAAGAACCACCAGCCGCAGTATTTATAATTGATCTAAGTGATCTCACTAATCCATTATAAAAAGTTTGATATATCAACCAATCTGGTAATGAATGTTGAGGGCACTTTCTAAGAAGATCTTTAAATCTCTTCCCAAGCTTCATATATCGACTCTCCATCAATCTGACAAAACAATGTTATGTCATTTCTAGGTTTAGCAGTTTTTGGATGGAGGGAAATATTTGGATAGAAATTTTTGTGAAAGTTCTCCCCATGTTCTAATAGATCCAGGTGCTAACGAATTAAACCACATCTTAGCCTTATCCCTAGATGAAAAAGAAAAAAGTTTTAAGTCTAACATCATCGTTCAAAACTCTGTCATATTTAAAGGTAGCACAAAGTTCTAAAAAACTAGTGAGGTGTAAATTAGGATCTTCATTTGGTGTACCTCTGAATTGATTGTTTTGTACCATTTGGATAATAGCAAGTTTAAGCTCAAATGGATTAGCAGCTACATAAGGATTTTGGATAGATAAGTGAATTTCATCTGATGTAGGATTTGCATAATCTCGTAGAGGTCTAGGTTGGTGTTCATTTTCTATTCCTTGATTGATTACGTTATTTTCCATTGTGTCAGGATTTCTAGGTTCTCTTCTTAGTCTTCTAATTCTTCTAACAGTGCGTTCTAATTCTGAATCGTAGGGTATAAGATTTTCAGGTCCAAATTTACATATACAATTGAAATCAGTACACAAAAAAATAGTTAACTAAATATGAAAATAAGTTGCAATTCCAGTAAAAGTTTTCTAATAGTCCAAATTTTTCCTTTACTCTAATTATGATTCTTGTTTACTCCTCGACAACGATGTCAAAAACTTGACAGTGACTTTATATATGCTTAAGAATACAAGAATTTAATACTGCTGCTAGAAGATTTAATTCCCCGGCAACGACGCCAAAAACTTAACAATGGTTATAGATTCGATAAATATGTATATATAAAATATTTAATAATATTAAAGTCACACTTATCAACGCAAGTATACGTATTGCGCAAGTAATACAGGGTTCTAATAAAGTCCTAGATATCGATCCCACAAGGAATAATATTAGAGGCTACGAACTAAGATTTTAGAAAATTAATACTTAATCACAACAATATAATTCAAATTGCTTATCTGTCACTAATAGGCAATTGAAATAAATATGTAATTTCAATAACTCTTAAATAACTAATTCTACGAATAAAGTTTCTAATGTGAAATTCAATATATAAGAAAGCATCTTTCTCCTTGTCAAGAAATTAAAGTGAATGGATAAAGTGAATTAGTTCAAATTGGATTGTGCCAAATTGGAGCTTACATATTCTTTACCCTTTAGTCCAGGCATAAAGAACATTGACAAATCTTATGCTTGGTTATTGAATCTGCGGCTAGGCTGGGAGGATACCGACTCTCACTTCGGAGCTCCCGTGTTCCCCTCGCCTGAGAGCTAACATCTACACTTCAGCACCCAAATGATAGGACCGAATTGGAGATTTGAATTGAAGATTTTAGTTTGTCACTCTAAAATCTCCAATTCTACGCCCGATAATTTTATTTTCCTATTTATTTGCACCCAACATCCAAGGGCTTTGACCTCCCTGAATCTTGGATGTAATTTTCACTTTAATTGTAAAACTCAACATATTTTAACAAATTAATTGGCTAGATTGAAAGTAAATTAAGATCAAAGTGAAAAAATCATCACAACTTCTTTAACATTTTCAAGGCTTAATCAATTCAAATTACCATTTCACAAATCTCAAGACAATGAGAAAGACAGAGAAAACTACTCAGAACTCATGGGGAAGATACGACAAAACTCGGAATTTATATATAAAAGTAAAGTCATATAAACTACAATAAGTAAATAACACTTATATCTAATTCCTCCCCAAGAAACTCCTCGAAGTGCCTCTGAATCTCTTCCTTTTTTTACAGCACACAGAATTCTTCTTCGAAGCAGCAAGAAGCAAGAAATCTCTCACTTTCCCTCCACTCTATAATTTCTCGAAGAATTCCTCACAATTTAACCCTAAATTAAACTCTCTACACACTACTGGAACCTCCAGGAGGCTGCTCCCCCCTTTATTTTCGGCCAAAATCTTCTTTTAAAATTGTAGAAGAGTTTTTCCAAGAGTTGCTTAAGCATCCCTCCAAAAATCGTCCACATTCAATGCACCTGTTGAGATAACCGCCAATCTCGCCGTCGGCGGCCTCGAGGGCGCCGTCGGCGGGCCTTCTAAAATATTTGATCTGTACTCTCGGGAAATTCTCGTCGTCGGCGCTGTTGGGCTCTCCGTCGGCGCCCTAGTTCAAATCTTCACATTTTGGTCATTTTCGCTCCAAATTCGTTCATTTTTGCTTCTTTTTGCTCCAATGACCATAATTCATCATATCTATAACAAAACATCAAAAATACCTTTCTTTAAAGTGCAATATCATCAAAATCAGTGTAAAATATGTATGAAAATCTCAACATATTTTTCTTTGGTCAATTTCCCTATTTATTAGTACTTAATTCCATGAACAAAATACTTCTTCATAGAATCTAACTAATCTATCTTCTTTGATTTGAAACATAACTTGGGAACCAGTTTTTTTTATTCTGTTTAAGCCCCTTGGTACAAAATTTTCTTGTAAATTTGTCTCTTTTCGTAATCCAACAATCTAACTGAAGTATTCTCCGAGCATGTAAGACTTTGTTTTAGTTGACAAGATTTTGATAGCCACAGTTAACCCAAAATGGGATGTGAAAACTTCTCATTATTATATTTGTATTGTATTCAATAATTCATAAAACATATGAGCTTCTTTATTTGGTGGCTCTTCCTTTAATGAGGTCTTCTTCTATAGATTATCATTTTTACAAATCTTCTTTTGTTAAACTCAATTGAAGAATTTGGAGGATCATAGCTCGGTGAAGGAGTAGACCTAACTAAAGGACCAACTTCAGTGTACATGTTAGGTTCAACCCGCAATGTAAAGTTCAAAACTAATAATTTGGTTGAATCATCTACGATTTAAAGCATATCTGACTTCTTCAGCCGTAAAATATGGTAGATTATGACATTCCGAATAAGGGCATCATAATTTATCCTCATATAGGTAAGTCGTAAATTGAGATGCTACCTGCACAAATGACTCAGTACCGTTCAAGAACACATCAGTTGATCATTTTCTACCAAGATATATAAAAACCTTTAATTTAATTTTATTTTTTTTTAATGATTGAACATCTAAGTCTTGTGAGTCATCACATTTTCATTTTTTCTTTTTATTAAAAAAGTGTTTATCTTAAAAATGTTTTCTTTTCTATCGAAAGTGAAGTCACCTTAGGTAGAGGATTTCTAGTACTTGAAACTTTCACTTTAAATGTTACTTAATTGATCGACTTTTGTTATTTGTGTATCAATGCATTAATTCAACTTTCTCTATATTTAAAGCCAAAAATATTTTTCGTTAATAGAATATTCATTTTCCATTGACCTCTAAAGTTATGCTTTTACAAATATATTTTGTGGATGCTAAGAAAAACTTGTATTATATAAAATATCAGATAAATGCTTAAATATTTAATTCAAGTTTGATGCATGCTAGAAAATTTGTGGATGTAAAGTAATGGATTATCATCTTATCGTTTCACGAGAATTCAACATATATAGATAAAAGAAGAAAAGTAAGCAAAAAGAGAAACATCGACTTTTTATGTGGATAACCCTTGAAAGGGGGAAAATTATGTGGCCTAGCCCAGTTGAAATATTGATATAGCTTTTTCATTTTTGAAAGGCATACATTTAAATATATTTATTATTGTTTATTATCTTTTGATTTTAGAGCAGAATAACATAAATATATAGTGAGTTCCAAGCCAACTATCTCGTGTTCGAAATATGTTAAGGCAAAGAAGTTTTTTTTTTTTATGGGGATACGACAAGTCGTTATTTATTTATTTATTTTATGGGAATATGAAATGTCATGTTTCTTTTTTTTTTCTTTCTCTCTCCTTTTTAAGGAACATTTAATGGTTGCACTTCTTTTTAATTTATATAATAATGAGTATTTAATGGCTAAAATCTTTTTTGAGCCTATAAATAGGCCTAAAGGAGAGAGCATAAAGGGGATTTGTGGAGTAGAGTCGGGGTGACGCGTTGCGGCGTGTCGCGGCAACGCGACAAGTTGCGGCGATAGGTCGTGGCGAGGCATCGCAGCGGAGGTTGCAGTGAAGCGTCGAGGCAGAGCATTGCGGGAGTGTCGCGACAATGCAACGCATTGCGGGGAAAGAGTGCAGCGTTGCGGAGAAAAGAGTTGCAGCTAAGCAATGAGTTGCGGAGAAAAGAGTTGTGATGGAGAGTTACGGTGCAGAGCTGCGGGGAAAGAGTGCAGCGGAAAGTTGCGGGGATGAGTTGTCGTGAAGAGTTGTGGAAAAGTTGCGGCGAAGCAAAGAGTTGCGATGAAGCGAGGAGTTGTGGCAGAGATTTGCAGTGAAGCAAAGAGTTGCAATGAAGAGTTGTGGTGCAGAGTTGCGACGGAGAGTTGCAGCAGGGGAGAGTGTCACGATGAGTTGTGGCAAAAAGTTTCGGCGACAAATTGCGGCGAAGTTTTGCGGAGAAATGTTGTGGAGAAATATTGCGGCAAAGCGTTGTGGAGAAATGTTGTTGTGAAGTGTTGCGGTGAAGAGCCGTAGTGGAGCATTGCAGTGTTGTGCTGCAACGATGCACTGCGGAGAAGTGTCATGGCGACGAGTTGCGAAGGTGCGTCGCGACGGCGCATTGCGGTGGGGTGTTGTGGCGTCACGACGCGTTGTGGCAGTGAGTTCCAGTGTAGCGTTATGATAAAGAGGAAAGTTGTTCCCGCCCTACGTAGCAGGAAAGCAATGAAATCTTCTTTTTCCTTGCGACGAAGATGAAAGTTGTCCCTATCCTGCATAACAGGAAAACAACGGGATTTTCTTTCTTGATGTCATGTATTCCAGAGGAGATTCCCGCACCGCTTTTTCACCTTCTGAAGTGATGAAGAAACGTTGTAGTTTTCTCGACATGTCATGAGAAGGATTTTCATTCTTATGTGGTGGAAATATCTAGAGACCCCTTGACGATCATTAAAAGTACTGGAATTTTAGGAAGGCGATGCCAACTCTAATTGAATATGAACTGATTTATTGTAGCCCTTGTACAAGTATATGTTGGTATTTGTAGCCTTTTTAATCATCTGATGTTACAATTATAAATGATAACAATGTATTTCTTTGTTGCATCAATGGTTTTTGTGGCTTCTTAATTGTGTAAAATTTTGCAATTAAAGTTAGTACACACTTTATAAAATGATGAATCGTGTATCTTTTAAGGCTCTTGTCTTTTGAGGTTATTACCTCTCAGGCTTATGCCTTATAGAAGCTTGAAATGAACCAATACATTCCAAGGCTCGTAGGCTTCTGAGTAATTTTATGCTCGTATCTTCTGAGGTTTGTAGCCTTCTGAGGTCTTTGATGTACCTGTCACTTCTAAGGCTTGTTGCCTTCTGAGATCTTTGAGTGTATCTGTGTCTTCTGAGTCTTTTAGCCTTCTCAGGACGTTGATGTACTTGTGTCTTCTAAGCTTGTAGCCTTTTGAGGTCTTTGAGTGGAGACCCTTTCCACCACTTGCTCTCATGGAGTTTTTCTAGTGAGGAGTTTGTCCACTACTAGCTTCCCATTGAGACTTGCCTCTTGGGCTTGTCTTCCAAGGGCATGGTAGCTTTTTATTGAGTCTTGCCTCATAATCTTGATTTTCATGAGTACCGTATCTTCCCTTCGAGTCTTGCCTCTTGGGCTTGACTTCCAAGGCATGATACCTTTTTTCCTCACGAGGATTTTCATTCGATAACTCCAATGATTCTCTTATAATTCTCCTCACATTATTTTTGTAAGTAGCGACCCAGGTGACCATGGTGTATCGGACATTCAATTTCTTCCTTTAATTGAAAACATCTTTCTGTTGAATGCTCTTTTGCATTGTGGAAACGACAATATTGAGACTGGTCTCCACCATTGGGATTTCTTGACGGCTTTGGCCACTTGAGAGTCTCTTCTTCCTTGGTTGTCATTAAGATGTTAACACATGACGTGTTGAGTGGCGTGTATTTTTTTTATCTTTGCTCACAATTCCTCTGTGGTCTAAACCTTGTTTGCTGTGAGATTTGATTGGTATCCCCAGTGTTATTCTTGTGTTTGCCCCCAATCACTTAAATTGTTCCTTGTTCGCAATGATGGCCTCATCTGCAGAGATTTGTGCCTCAACACGGTGAACAAGGTCAGCATTAGAACAAACTGTCTCCCACATCAATGATGAGTAGAAGGGTCCAAGACGGAGCCCCCCAAGGAAGACTCCTCTTAGTAACTCTGAATCTACTCCCAGAATCTATCGGGCTTAGTAGAAAAACCTACAGAAGTAGTCCTTCAGTGATTCTCCTTTACTTTGACGAATTTCTGAGAGATGGGATGAATCCTTGATGATCAATCAGTTTGCTACGAACTGTTGCACAAAATGTCTGACAAGCTCGTTAAAGGTGTTTATAGTGCCCCCTAGCAGAGTAGAACCAGGTTCGAGCTTGTCCTTTAAGAGTAGCCGAGAAAACCTGACACATAAGTGCATTAGAGGCACGCTGAATGTGTCTGATAGTTCAATAATAATCAATATGTTCATTGGTCAATTATCTCTTCATACGTGTCGATGTTCAGAAGCTTGAGGCTTGTTGGAATGGGGTGTTGGAGGACTGCATCTGCTATGGGAGAGAATTCATGGATGTTACGGTGAGTGTGGAAGCGATCATTTTTCTCTAGAGGGAACTCTTCTCGAAAAAACATTGTAGTTCATTATGAATGGCATCATCTGGAATGACGGTAAGATGTGGCAGTGTAAGGTGAGATGGATAAGTGGAACTTGTGGTATCTAGGAGTTCAGCATTACGACATGGCAAGGGAAGTGTTCCCTTTTGAGGAGGGGGTCGGTACGAATTCCTCGAAGCAATATGTTTCTCGTAGGTCATGGATTTAATGGTAAATGAATTTTGTTCATCAGCATGGATAGCGGTTGTTGGGTCCCACGTAAAAGTTGTAGGATCTCTAGTTGAGACTCCTCCATTCTACGCATTTGTTCTTCCATAGAAGGAGTCGAAACCCCATCGTTGGTAGGATAACGTCTTCCAGGGTGAGAAGATGAAGAAACATTTCGCCTTTGACTTTGTGAATGTTCTCTAGACCGATGGGTGTTGGAGTGAGCAGCTCCATTGTCCTGAATATTATGTCTGGTGGCCATGTAGTAAACAGAGCAAGTAATTTAGTGGTGGGATTGAGAACTTCCCACAGACGGCGCCAAACTGATGCGTGCTAGAAAATTCATAGTGATAGAGTAACGAATTATCTTTTAAGCGTTTTACGAGAATTCAACACACACAGAGATGAAAAAGAAACAAGTAGTGACGACTCCAGAAATTTTTACGTGGAAAACCCGGCAAGGGAAAAACTACTGGGTATGGCCCAGTTGCGAAAACCCACTATTGATTGATGATTACAAAAATCCCTTGCCCCACAAATGGGAAAGGGAAACTAAATTTTTCATATTACAGCGTCGACTGTCAGCGTCTGGTTGGTGGTGGTCGACGACAGTCGACAGTGGTTGACGGCGGTCGGCCATGGTTGACATTGGCCAACGGCGGTCGGCCATGGTTGACGTTGGCCGACGGCCGCCGGTGGTGGTCAATGGCAGTCTGCGATGGTCAACGACTGTCAACGATGGTCGAAGACGATCGACGGAGGTTGGCGGCAGTCGGCGATGGTCGACGACGGTCGACTGTGATTAACGTTGGTCGGCGGTGATGCTGAACTACAGGTCCTTCTTAAGGCCTTAGGCTCTCTCTAGGCTTCAGGTCCCCCTCATGTGAGGGGTGAAGGCCTATTTATAGTATTCTGGGTGCAATTAATGCAAGAATATGAATCATTTTGATTGAACGGTCTGGATAGCTTCCTTCAATCAGACGGTGTTTAATGGACATCGAGATGCCTTAATAATATTGAAATTGAGTAATCTTGGGCTTGTTGGATTCATCTTGTAGAGACACTCGATTCGACTATAAACTTGCCAGATTTGACAATTGTTTGACCTTTCAAATGTGTCTGAAAACCTTTCAAGTACGGTTTAATGACTTGAGCAGGGCTTCATTTGACTCGGATTGGACTGACTTTGATATCATTAGGCCCGTCTCATCGAGCCGGTCAGTTTGACTATAAGTTTGCTAAAATCAAAGCTCTAGATGAGTTTTTATCCAGGTTTGAACATCCATTGCTCAAAATATTATCTTGAGATCCGTGTCATACTTCGAGATTCGTGTCGGATAATGAAAATTTATTGGTGGCGTATCAAAGTTATAAATTTGTATGTTCTCTTTCAAATTGATAGTCATGTCACATGTGAACCAACCTCTAATGCATGATGGGAAATAAATATCTTTCCATCAGACATGCAATTATTGAAATATTATTTTATAAGTTTTTCAAGTTTCATGAATTATTAATCATAGCACAAATTAATTTTAAAATTTATAAAATCTCCATTATAATCATAATAAGTGCTAGTGAAAGTGCAAAAGGCCTATGTACAATAGACAAAATTTATTCAAAAAGAAAACGATATTAAAGAGCCTTAAAAGACACAATTTTGTGCTTATTAGTGGATACATAGCTTTTAGCCACTTTCATCTTTATAAAAATTTCAGATCAATTACCTTCCACTTTTCTTTCTCCTATGTCATGTAATATGTTGTTAACAAAATATGACTTATTTTTTGGAGTATGAGGAGGTAGTTCCATCCTTACTATATTATCAACCAAATTATGAGGAAATAAGTTATATTTTAATATGATAGGTCAAAGAAAATAAATTTTTTTCTTCTATCTCATGTTATGAAGCTATAATTGTATTATTTCCTAAAGTATACCAAGGAAATATTATAAATTTTATACCTTGATAGATTTTTCCATTATTGCTTACTAATTTGGTTGTTACTCTTCTTACATCCATGTAATGCAAGACAAAGTTTGAAACAAGGCAAAACAATTGATTGGTTAGAAAGCTTTTGAAATGTCATTTTCAATGTCGGACGGGAAAAATATAATTAGCTATTTGATAACGTATCGTTTCAAATTGTAATTATGATGTATTCTATAATATGGTCTGAAAGCATTGTCGTAAATCATTTGGTTGGATGTCTGAGTTTTTTCGCCAATTAGGGTTGATCGAAAGGCGTTGGCGAAAATCATTGGATTCGATATGAAATTGTCAGCTTGACCTTAAACTTACACAATTCGATCATTTTGAGGATTCAAAATCAAATCATTATTTTTTAAAATAAAACTTTAATCATTTTGAATAAAAAAAAATCATTGAAAATTAATGCTTAATTTGAAATGAAATGGCAATATTTTTCTTCGATTTAAATTTTAATATTATGATTTTCATCACTACAAAAAATAGTATTATGATTTTGTCAATACAAAAAATACTATTAGACGTAGGACATGAGCCGGCAAAATATGCCACGGAGTCAAGTGAATGTGAGGAGTTCAAAAATATTAGGGTTGAGGAAGAGACGACAACAAAGTCAGTAAAGAATAAGGGCTTGAAGGTATTGAGAAGATTGATGATATACAGAGAAGAAGAATAGTTTGTTAGAGAAAAACAAAGATACGGGTTTGAAACCAAATTTGAATGCAACTTTAAGCTTTGTTTAAACTTATTCAAATTGGTGGTTCAAACAAAGGTTGGAACCATATTAACCAAGTTAAATTTGCTTTGGAGTCAAGTCAAGTTTGATTAAATTCAAAGGACTTACCAATGATGCATAGTTCATGAGTACAAGAAATTTTTCTTATTTTAGGAATTTTAGTCCAATGAGAATTTCAGAGCATATTTTCTGAAATAAGAACTCATGGGCTATTTGTCTAAATCGAGGCATAAGAATGTACATAAAGTCAAAATTTCCTTATAAGATTCAAATTGTAAGACAACTTTCATATAGAATATAATTTTCTCAAAAATTTTTGGATAGTAAGTAATTGTCTGGAATTGGGCGCATGTGCGCGCGCGCGCGCACACACACACAGAGGGAGGGAGAGAGAGAGAGAGAGCGCTGCTGATAATCTGCAGATTATAAGAATTAGTTGGCTTGCTATTTGGGGAAACTTATTTATAATAGTTTATTGATAGTTATTGTTGGATAAATGATCATTATGCCCCTGTTTGATGAAACTGTTTGTAACAGAACTGTCTGTAATCATTTAATTTTTTTATAAACTATTAACTTATTAGCTAATAAATTTTGATTAATCAATTATTAATTACATAAATGAAGAATTTCTTAGAATTTTATTAAATAACTTAAAATTTTGATATATTTTTATTCATTAATCAAATATTAAATAATTACTTGCAAATTTATCTATTATAATTAAATTCATGATATACAAATTAATTATAGATTCTTAAATTAATTATAGTTAAAATTTTGATATAATTAATTATAGATTCTTAAAATTATGATATAATTAATTATGATGTACAAAGTTATTTTCTCAAAACTTTCCATCTCTGCCCCAAACCCTCGCTATGTCTCTCCACTCTGCCACAAACCCTCGTTTATGTCACCCCCCTCCCGGTTTCGCCCAAAATGATCTCCTTCGTGAACGAACCTTCGTGATACAATTGCCATTAGAGCAAACTGGGAAGGCAACGATGGGATCGCGGTTTACAGTGACTACCAAAACTACCGTCTCTCTCATTCTTTCGATCCGCTCCTACCAGAAACCAGAAACCAGAAACCAGAAACCATTGAGGAAGGTAAGCTTGTTTGCGCCATTCAAGAAATCGAAACTTCCTCTTTGCTTGGTGAGAGGGCCACCCCGTGCCCAAGAGATGAAGGAATCAGCAAGGGAGAGGGCGAGGCGGCATCGAAGGAATTTTTCACGCTAATGCGGGAAGCAGACGGAGGGCACGGCTCCTTCCCCGCTTCGCCTTTTGTTAAGGAAATCTTGTGCACCGAACGTATTTTTCAAACACCTCCACAGCATTTTCATGCCGCCACCGCACCCCAATAAGCTGCCCTAAACGGGCCCTTAATGAAAATACTCAAATTTGAATTTGAGCATTTTTTCTCAAAAATACATATAAACTACCATTTCAGGAAATTTATATTCAAGTATTGCGTGCATTTCCATGTGATGACTCCATGAGATCAGAATAAAAGATATTTTGCGCATGTTTAGCGTTATAAATTGGTGAAACTAAGCTTGTTTAGCTTGGTCCAAGGGGGCTTACAAGTAAGTTATAAATGAATTAGTGCATTCGATGAAGAGTTCTTTAGCCATTTTTGGAAGACATGCTTATATTAATTTTTGAATAAATGAATAAACATGAACTGTGATATACTTTTTAGTTTTGTTAAGAAATGTAATTGTTAATTTTGTAATAAGTAATTCTCTAAGAACTTGCTAAAATGTTTATTTATTGATAATTAATTGCTTAATCAATAATTTATTATATATAATTTTATTAATTCTTTTGTAATATGAGCTTAAAAATTAGACATAAGGTATATGTTATAAATATGATGAAAATGTTAGTTTGATGTATAAATTAAAATATATATTTTTTTTTCATTAGCATTAGAATCAACTAGTAAATAATATTAAAATTTGATTGAAGTTTAAATATTTGGTTTTATTTAGTAATTAAACTATAATTTTAAACCATTAAAATTAAAAAAAAAAATTGGTTGTGTTAAATTTTGATTGTGTATCAAAATATTAATTAAGAAAACTAATAAATAAGCTTTAAAAATCTAAACTTATGATATATTCAAGCTCACTAAGACTCAATGAAGAAAAAGGATTCATGTAACCGACCCAACTTAGTCGGACAAAGGCTTGTTATTGTTGTTGTTGTTGTTGTTGTTGTTATTGTATGCTATATTCAAGCTCAACACAAATTTGACAAGAAAGTAAATGATGGAGTTTGAATAAAGTAATGCTAAATGCTAATTTATAAACTTACCCCTATGGATCATTGATCGATTGACCGGTATGTGAAAGTGGTCATAATCCACCAAAGTTTGCTCACACTAATAAGAGTTTGTATCCACCTTCACATTAGGTCGAGAACCACTGATTTACACATGATTTTTTGAAGAAAATCTTGGGATAAATTATTCTTGAAGCCATTACAATATCTATAAATGTTGCAACATGATCTAGTTTGTGACACTTTCAGGGGTGTTGATTTATTCTCATTGAAATGAACAAATTAGTAACAAGATTTTTTTTTTCTAATCTTTAACATTATTTAAAAAAGTAAAATATCATAATCATGAAATCTTATTTCAAACCATCTAATAGTCATATTAAACTATCAAAATAGCCCTTGACTATTTACACAAGCCTATTTTAGTCCCAAAAATTATAGAAGTGTCAAAAGAGTCTCCATACACTTTAAATGAAATACTCCTCATGAAGAACAATTAGAGCTCAATTTTAAAATAGCAGAGAATTATTTTTGGCATGGCTATAAACTATGGTTCTAAAACAACTCCATATAAATAATCAGAGACTATTTTGGCATTTTACTCTCTCTTTTATCCAATGATTCCAAGGTCCTTGGCAATGACAAAATTGAGATGGCAGCTTTAGCTTGTATAATAATGGTTGCAAGTAAAATTTGCCAACTATTGTTGGGCCACCTGATGTAATTTTGATTGATTTAGTTAATCAAATTGACTCAAAAATAGAATTATATGATCACTAGTTGATTTATTAAGGGCAGAATCAAAGACTATCATCATAAATAATTATGAGAAATTTGGATACTTTTAGAAAAGGATTTGATTGCCTTTCTCAAAATTCTAAAAATGCAATAATAATAATAATACATTATTATTATTATTATTATTATTATTATTATTATTATTATTATTATTATTATTATTATTATCTATTATTATTATTATTATTATTATTATTATTATTATTATTATTATTATTATTATTATTATTATCTATTATTATTATTATTATTATTATTATTATTATTATTATTATTATTATTATTATTATTATTAGCGGCAGAGAGTAGTATAAATTCTTAATTGCCTTAGAGTCATCAAATGACCCGCTCAGTGTTTCTAAAATCATCAAACATTAGACAAGCGAATTTTTTGGTAAATAAAGTCCATTAATTGATATCCGTACTCCCTATGTTAGTCTTCAACTTTCACATAATCTAACCTCTTTCAATGGATATTCAACAATATATGATATACTTCTGAAATTAAATATATTTATTTTCATCAATCAATATCTACTGATCAAACTCTATCAACCAACATCCAATACCAATCATTATCTTTCATAATTTATCAACATTATTTCACTATTCCAACCATTAAGTTCATCATTGATTAGCATTTATGATGTCTTAACATTGATGCCAATTATTTCACTCATCATTAAAAGATTTCGTTTAACTTACATCCTACTATTGAAGCTAAATATCCTATTATGTCAACAATCAAGATCTATTAATTAACATCTAATGGTCATTGACTTGCTCCTAATGCCAACTTTCATCTTTCATTGTTAACCAACATTCAATGATCAATGTTCCTCAACTAATATGATGTCACTCATCATTTTTCACCAATATTGGCACTTCGAAGCCTTTCATAATTCATCAGTGTTACCGCCTTTAAAAATAATCAATAATACTCAAAATTATTAAACATTTTTTGTACTATTTTTAATTATGAAAGGATAAAGGCATTTGTTATTCCAAAGCAAGGTTAGAAAATAAATTCTGAGTTAGTCTATAATTTCTCACTGTTTAAATTTTCAAATAAAAAGTCAAGTGTTCACTAGTTTTGTGCAACTTAATCAAGATTTGTTTTTGCACAAGAATGTAAAATTTGATTTCATTATAATGAATTTTAGAGAAACCCAAAAAATTGGATCTAAGAAATTAGATAATAATAATAGAGACTTCAATATAATTTATGATACAAATTTTGAAAAAAAATAATACTTTGTCAGAAAACTTTACCTAAAAAATATTATATTGATAATATTTAAAATTCTAATATATGTAAGATTATTTCGTTTATTTTTCTAAGAAAAGATTAACGTCAATACTTCGAAAGTTATTAGTTCATAGGATTTCACTTGGGTTGTTTTTTTTAAAAAAAAATAACTTTTTTTGTCATTTTAGCTGTTAGGGTCTAAATGAGGTGCTCTAGTTAACACATAATTCATTGTAGAAAATGAAGATTGAAATTTCATAAATCCCTTTCAACCTTAAGTTATGAAATCATAAAATATTTGGGCAAAAGATAGTGCAAATGAATGAGAATATTTCTCCATAAAAAAAAGAGTTTTCTCATCTTTCTTTCTTAGCCCTAAATTTGATCTTTATATCTTCACAAAATTATCATGTCTCACAAAGCAATCAAATTCATGAATCATCAATAACATTAGTATTCTCTTATTATGCCAAGATCATTATAAATTAATTTTTTTNTATGGACTAACTTCTTTACTCGTATTCGTCCATAATGTGGAAACTCTTGTTTATTTGACACTACGTCTGGATGCCAATGTAGCGGCCCTTGCACACTTTTCACTGCATTCATACTATACAGTGTGTCGCTTACAGGGGACACCCACTTACACAATGATCAAAAAGATTCATGTCAAGATTTTTTCAACAAATTTTATGTTAGTTGTCGACGCAACCCTCCACTTTTCACATCCGAGCTTGGGACTGGCAATGTGTTATTTAAAATGTAAGTGCATTGTATCTAAAAAAAAATTGATTTTTTTTACTACTTTTAAAATCACCAAATGACATACTTAAACATTTTCAACTTTCTGGGTTGTGGGTTAAGAAATACTCCATTACTTAATTTTTTTTAAAAAAAAACTTTATTTAGGAGACCAAATTTGATATTAAGAATAATAACTATCTAAAATGAGAGAAATATCATTCGATAATATTATGAATCATAAATATATATAGGCAAGTCTTTATGATTAATTATCTACATAAATAAAATATGTAGAAAAATATCATTCGATGATATTATGAATCATTCAATAAATATCTACATAAATAAATTTTTTTTTCTCTTCATAATTTAGTTAAAATAGAAATTATTTTATTATGGGGTATAAGTTCCATATAGAGGCAAGTCTTTACCGTTAATTATATACTAAGAGTATTGATCTCTTAAGAATTTTCCTAATTAAAATAGTGCAATTTCTTTATATTGGGATAATCATTTGATTTTTTTTTTTTAAGTCATGAATCAAATTATATTGGATTCATTTGGCTTTTTATAAGAGAAAATGGCAAAGTATTGGCTTTTTACAAGAATAAAGTTCTATTATGTTCTTCTTTAAAGTAGGTTAGAGAATTAAAGTGATGATTTACTTTATTATTAGGGGTGTGTTTGAGAGTTGCCTTGACAACCTTGCTCTTTTTTCACATAATTAAGATGGGTTACTATGAAAAAAATACCCCATGCATTTAAGATAAGACCCTTGAAATTATTTCAAAGATTCCAAAAATTTTTAAAATAAAATTGTGTTTAATTGATAAAGATGAATAAACATAATAATAAGTGAGAATGATAAAAATAGCCAAAAAAAAAAAAATGTGGCATGATTTTGAAAGATGAATCACAGAAAAAATTCAACAATCTAGCATTGAAGAGAGCACTATGACTATTTAAGTTTTAAAGCATCTAAGGGAGAACTATGCTGGGAAGAACAAAAAGAACTGATTATAGTGTTAAGGCATTGAATCCCACCTTATTGCTAGGAATAAAAATATTACCAAGTGCATACTCACCAAATCTAAGACATTTAAATCCCTAATACAATTCAACCAATTTTTAGATTTAAAAATTTACATAAGAAATTTTGGAGATTTTCCATGTTATAAGAGGCATTAGCAGCATGTATATAACAGGAGAATTTTTTTAAATAAAATAAAAAAAAAACCAATGAACCTATAAATGAGCGCAGACATAGTAAGGATAGAATGAGATTGAATTCAAGAGAAATCTCACTCATTTAGATCCTCTTTTCTTTGAGTAACATTAAAACTGTGAAAATAAAAATCTTCGTTAGGAGACAACATACACATAAAGTCGCTCGCATTCCAAATTGCAAGTGTTACCAAGGATATAAGGAGTTAGAAGGGTTGTTATATTGAAGTGATAAGTTTGGAGTTGAGACATTGTTATTGACTTGCCCAATTATAGATGTACATTTTGATAAACCAAATTTGGAGAGAACAAAGAGGGAAGCAAGCAAAGATTTGTTACATCATGTCAAGAGAATAAG
>JXCR01067676.1:3784-28799 GCA_002079205.1 Phalaenopsis hybrid cultivar
ATAATTTGTCCTTTTGTATAATTATTTAATACAGTCATCTCAAGCGCCTTGTTCAGTATTACCGTTATGATGCATTAATGTCAATAATCTTTTTGAAGGCTATCACATCAGTGATGTGAAGACAGAAACCTCTATATGTGGATACAAACATCCCTATCTAGAACCCTAAGTGGTAACTCTATCATTTAACATGCATCTACAGGTATGTCTAGACATCCAACTATGCATGATAAAATTCACGTAAACAATTATGATATCAAATGAAATCATCTATTTTATTTAGATTATGTGAAAAACCACCTGTATTAGGAAGAGATAAATCATTGAAGGATCATTTACGGTAACATCATCTCATGCATTTTAATGTTTAGGAATCATACATATCACAATTAACTGTATCAAGTTCAGAAGTGAGACATCGCTCTAATATAGAAATGGGATAACATACCTTAGCTTTTGATTCATCAATCCATCCTCGGATACCACATTTTTTAGCACAATACTTATAATGCTATATAATCACATGTTTAATTTTGAATGTCTTTGCTTAGTGATTCATTTCCTGGTCCCTAATCATAAAGCCTTGTGTTCAATCTTCGCTTCCTAAACCGTTGGTTATTTCTTAAAAAATCATTAGGTGTGCATTTCTTTTTGGCTATTGTATCAAATGTATTGTCCCTTTTAGTGATTGTTTTTTAAATTCTATAATTGACCTTATGCCTTATTATAAATGACATTGGATGTGTTTCTAAATGTTGATTAAATTTTGAAAATTTTAAAGTATTCATAGTATCATTTACTTCTTTTTTATTTATTATTATTTATACACCGAAATGAAATATATGAATCTATATCTAAGTTTACTAACTTTTCATTCTTTACAATAGTCATTCTATTTTTGCTCAATTTTTCTAGTAAAAGTTCAGTTTTCCGCTTAATATAAATTAAATCTTAGAAATCTATTTGGAAAATATACAAATGTACAAATCATTCTTATTTTAAAATCATTAATTTCTTTTCTTAACGTAGGATTTTCTATACATTCATTAAAAAGTTTTAGATTTCTTTCCTTCAAAATCCAAATTTAAACCCTAGAAATATTTTAAATAAAAATGTGATCTTCTTTTTACATCTAAATTAGTTCTAAGTTTCTCCAATCTAAATTCTTGAAGGGAAGAAGAAACATGATTTAAATTTTATTTTGCTTTAATAGAGTAGCATGGAATGTTGTCGAGATGAGAATGCTTAGGTGGATTTGGCTTTACACTTAGATACAAAATGCGAAACGAATATATCCTTGATAGGGTTGGCGTAGCTCCTGTGGCGAACAAAATAAAGAGAGTCGTCTTAGATGGCTTGGTCACATTAAACGTCGACCATTCGATGATCCGGTTAGGAGTATAGATGTTTTAGATCCGACTTATGTTAAGAAAGGCAGAGGCAGGCCTAGAAAGACTCAGGCATATCGTACAAAAACTGATTTTAATTTATTAGAATTAAATGAAAATATGACATTCAATAGGACGCAATGGAGAAAAGGATTGTAGCCGACCCCACTTAGTGGGATAAAGACTTGTTGTTGTTTTAAGTCAAAGAGGAGGAAGAAGAGGATGAAGAAAAGAGTTTCATTGCTTCACTTTCTCCTTTCTATAGTTTTCTCATGCTTGGCGGACCTTGCTCCGCTTGACTTCTCCACATATAGCTGCTAACATTTTTGATCTTTACTTCTCGTGTTCCCTATTATATCGCTTATGAGTCTAGTGATCTCCTTACCTTCTCGTGCCTACTCTTCACCTACTCACTCTTTTCCCATGCTCTTGTCCATCTTTCCATAGCATTTGTTAACTATATATGATATATATTTTGGTATATTTTTTCCTTATTTTTAATAATAAATATAATCAGCATACTTTAAATTGGATGTGTAAACATAAAATGTTATTTATAACATTTTATGTTTACACATCCAATTTATCATTATTAAAAAATGATTCCCACAAATTCTTCTCCCGTTTACTCCTCAAAATTTATCCTTCACATAAGTGATTTTTTGTTTATTTTGAAAGTCACTGATGTTAAATCAACCCAATTTAAACCTCTTGATTAAATCCGAGATGATTTAATTAAAATTTTAAATTATTTATTTAATATTATTATTAATTATTTTTTTAAATAAATAATTATATGGATTCTTGCAACTATGATGAAGATGAAGATGTCATCCATAATAAAGCTTTGTTTTTTTCAAAAAGGAAATAAAAGAAGGAATAAAAATAAAAAACAGAATAAGATATATGGCGGAAGTGCTCACATTAGTCCTTCCCAACACCTTTATTTGTCTCGTGACTCATAGTATTTCTTTGATAAAGCTGGTTTATTTTGATAAATTGACGGAGAAATCATTATTTCTCTCTTTTTATGAATATCACTTTTTGTGCTTATGTAATTTAATTCTATTTTTTTGTCCTTTTTAACGAATGCATTAATACGTTTCTAGCAAAGCTTTACTCTTACATGTCATAATCTTGCAAAGTCTGTTATTGCACACTTCCAGCGGTCCTGTTGATTGTCCTTTCCTTCTGTTGCATCAGATCCGTGGGAGTAAACTTCATAACAAAGTCAGGTACATCACTTCTGTGTCTTATGGTTAATGTATGATAGATGAATGTCGACAGCAAACAGTTATAATTATTTACTACTATGTTTTGTCAACACAGCTGCTTTGATTGCATTTACAATAAAAGCCTGTCCTCTATTAACATATCCTACTTAGGAATATTTTTCATCGATCGAGAAAGCTAATTTTTATTTTAAAATAGTGTTTCTTTGTTTAAAATTTTATAAATTTTATGGTATTGACAGAACAATTCAGTCAGATAGCATGGTTTGTAGGTTTCGTACCATTTGTTTTTAGGTGAATACAACTACTCTGCTGTATATTGACCTAGATACATGTCATTTGTAGTTTTGAAAGGTTAAAAGTCTCAGTGTATTGTGTGTTTATGTTTGAGAGATTATAACACATGGATCTGTTCCTTAGTAATTTTAGCTGGTTTCCTTGTTCTCTGACTTTAATCTGCCATTAAATATTTAATAATCTACCATGCTTTGTGAATTTATTTGCAACCATGGTATCACATTCTCACGCCTATGATTTCTTTTCTTTTCTTTTATTTGAATTACTGAAGCAATATCACATAGAGATTGTTGCAATTGTTTATATTGTTCCAGATCCTAGCTAATGAGGTCCACTTCCAACTTGTAAGATTTTACAAGTGGGTTTGAGGATTGAACTGAAGTTTCAAGTCAGGTCTTATTGCAAAGGCTCTTTGTCAAAATAGTGCTGCAAGTTTATGTGTACGCTCCTATTCACAAACTTTTAAACCAATATAATATCCGAATATAAGATATGGATACTCATTCCAATCAAAGTATTATGGTGCTGTAGTTTTTTTCTGATATTTAGGATTAGGATGATGATCACAAGGGCTGAAGTTTGGATAATGTTGTCCACTTTAAACTTGTAAGATTCTACACTGAAATTATAGCGTGCATCCTGTTTTTTCCTGAGCGTCCTTGTTATCGATCTCGTGCTGCTCTCCCACGCTTCAGCCATGTATGCAGGGTTCAGTTTGGTGACGGGTCTTGTCACTTGGCCCTATATAACCTGGTCGCTAGCAGGTTTACTTCAACTTGTGTTGGTTCCTTGGCTTATCTTGATTGTATGTCCGACCTCTCTATTGGTGCTCAGTAGCACCTTCTTTTTTCTACTTATTGGATTTGCTTCTTTCTAGGCTTTTCTTGCTAAGCCCTCAGTTTCTTTTGTTGATGTATCATGGCGTTTGCTTTTGTCTATCATGGTATTCTAGGAATGCCGCTCTCCCTCCCTCATAGTAGTAAGGTTTTTAGGGCTTCTTGTCCATTTTGTTTCCCATCTTTGGTGAACATTCGCTCAACTTCTCATCTTTGTCGACTTTTTCGTTCTCTTCCTTTGTCTTATATTTGTGCTTTGCCTTCTGACTCACTTTCAAGCCTAGATTGACTTCTTTTCCTTCTCATCTTTGCAAACCAGACAGTAAGCCTAGATCGACTTTTCTTTCTCCTTATTCAGCTCTCCACAGGGCTGTAGTTGAAACCCTAATCAGGTCGTCTCCACCTAGCCCAACTTGACCTTCTCTGACTCATTACCCTCACTTTTTGCTAATGTTGTTGGTGGGCTACGTGATAGGTTTTCGTTATCCCCTCCTAACATTTATTTTCCCTTTTTGTTAAATCACAGTGCAATCCCACAATCTTGTAAGCTTTCTTCGACATACTAAGAGACATTTATTTCTAAAACTCTTTATTTTTTATTATCAGAAAAATTTATTGGGATATTCTTACATGAAAATCATCGATAGCTTATTGTCTGGTTTGCAACTGGTTGTCGTCCATTTTGTTGGGCTCATGGACTCTCGATATATTATAATTAAACTATCTTCAAAAGCTGAATACACAAAGATTTCTCCTTGGCAGGCTTATGGTTTTAGTGACTTCCCAATGTGTATATTAAGATGGTTGCCCCGTTTCAACTCTTTAGAGGAATCACCAAGCACTCTAGTCTGCCCATTATTCCCTCATCATTGACTACATTATTTTAACCAATTCTCATTATATTTATTGGGATCTATTTTTGTCAAACTCTTATAAGTTGGTGGGCCTCAGTGGCCTATGTATTAGCTGAACTAGTTATAGCTTATCGTTTAGAAAAAGAAGTGCGAATTGACTCATCTACTTTTAAATATTAGTAAAAAGTGGAATTTGAAGCATTCCATCATATTACTCTTGTAAAATTTTTGGGCATAATTTTTCTTGGAATGCTTTAAGGTCTAATCCCTAATGAAGGAAATCAATATTTCAAACATAGGAGGTACTTCGAAAGGATGAAAGCCAATCTGTCAATTTGGAAGCATTTCAATCAGATCAAATATGAAATCATAATCTGGGACTTGCTTTTCCATTGAGTTTTGAGGACCTGCTCATACTTGCCATGCAGTAGTGACTGCACCTTCATCCTCACATTTCATTGATCACGATTCACTACTCACAACTGCTCTTTCCACCTCTTGATTTTGTGATTGCAATGATAATCATGATATTTTACAAGCATATATCTCATATGTGAGTACCTATATTGTTGACTCACTAGTGGATATAAGATTTCAGTTTCCATTTACTGGTCTACGTAGGAATGTGAAAAAAAAAACTGTCATTTACTTATCTTTACGAGAATTTAAGCTAGGAGATTTTAATGAGTTTTTTTTTTAATTTCATGTATATAGTATTTAGTTCCTTGGGCTTTTATTTTATATTGTTCTTATTTATGTTTTTTTTTTCTTTGGCAGTTCTTATTAATTTTCCTTCATGTACTTATATTATTTTCTTACTATAATGTTTTGGATTAAAAAAAAATACTTGTAAGATTTTACATGTGGTCATTGGGGTTGGACTAAGTTGCTTGTTAGCTCTTTTTACAAAGGGTCTCTATCAAAATAGTTTTGCATGCTTTTGTGTACCCTCATTTTTATGGATTTGAACCAAAAGAATAATCTCTTAAGAACTTGCAAGTGTAAAATTTGGATACAAATATCCAAAATAGTCTTATGTTGCAGTAACTGTTTTCTCTCTAGGATTAGGATGATGATTATATGGTATTTGGCTTCCAGTAATTCTGTGAAGGCATTCACTGGCTGGTTGGCTTGACTATGGCTTTTTATTGCCTAAGAAAAGATGATTGTAGAGGTTTGTGAATGCCATTGTCATTATTATGTGCCTTATCTCAACTATTTGAGTTCTATTTTTTGTGACTCCTTATTTTTTACCCTTAATGTTGAGCCTTGCATGTTGTTCTGAACCTTTTTAGTGTAATCATTTTTGTGCAATTTCTATTTATCTCATTTTTGCGCTTCTCAATATTTATAATCTTTAAGTTTAATTTTATTTGAAATCTAAGGTATTAGTACTTACTTTGGTAATTGTAAGGTTATTTTGTTAGTTTTCTCAACGTCATATAAAAGTGAAGCCATTCTATTTTAAAATCTATAAGCCTACTAATATTTCCGAGTTTCATGTGATGTAAGAGTGTAATCTATAAAAAAATTATTCCATGCAATATATTAAATATGTTTTAAAATATAAAATGTTAAAGTTTTATCTTCTTGATGATTAAATGATTAATTAGTTTTATGTATGTTTATTTCTATTTATGATTATAAGTTGTTCACAATTGCTTAAATATTACTTTTTTTTTTCAGACACTTAAATTTCATTATTTCATTAACATTTTTTTTCTTCTTTTGCATTATATATTTAGCTCCAAAAAAAAGAGAGGGATGTTTGTGTATTTGTAAGACTAAAATTGCTTTGTTAAAAATACTCCAATTATCTAAGTAGAGCTTGAGACACAAGTAGTTTATTATGAGCCTCTTCTTAACTTTGAAGTTCTTTTAGTTAAGTATTATTTGAATTATTAAGTAAATTGTTATCTTTCTTGCAATTTCATATTCTTAAAGTACTTATTGATTTATTGGGTTTACAATTGTGCATCCTCTTGTAGCACAAGTTAAACCCTTTACTAACTTAAAATTTGAAACTCTACATTTTTGTTGATACTTCTTTCCTTGAGACGCCTATCACAGTTTCCATTGAGATGCATATGCTTCTTGTGATCCTATCACAGTTCAAATCCCTAATATTTCTTATTTGACACACATTGGGGAATCTAATGATGAGCCATCATCTCCATATAACATTAAAAATTTGTTTTGATCTTATTTCTAGAAGTCATTTTCAAATTGGATTCGCTTAATTGGGCATTTCATGATGCAATATGACATTGTTGGTTTGTTCTCAATGTTTCCTATTCTAGTTGACATGTCTCATAATTTATTTTTTGATGCTTCATTTTCGTTTGCAATTTATGATGATTCTTTATTCACATGTGTTATAACGCGTTAGCACAGCTAGTGATAATATTGCTAAAATAGTTTTCTGAAGTTTCAACCGGAGAACATAAATAAGAATATCAATGTTTTAACTTGCATTCAATTTTTCTACCTATGAATTCATCAAATAATACATGAAGCAGGGCCCTAGGAGACGCTGCTTATTTTTTGAGCTTTCCTCATGACATGCTTTCTTCTTCTTTTTTCATTACATACCATTCAAATGGATTTGTCAAGCATTGAAATATACAAACTAACCCACGTACACAAGATATAGGTTTCTAAAATGACTGTTATTATAAGTTATCTTTACAATTGTATATAATATACAACTAAATGCATTTAAAGTTCTAGATACTCCTCTATTCATACTGAAATCTGGAATATTGTTTATCTCAATTCATCACAACACTTTTAAATCTGTGGAACAAGTTTTGTAGAGTGGAGAAGAGTTGATGCAGAACAAGCAGGGGCCTTTCTTTGATCAAATTCAAATATCTATTATCATGAAAGTTAATTGTACTTTATTTTTGTATTTTATTTTTTTCTAAGTGATAACCTTCCGACCATGTGAGATTTAGAGAAATTTTTTTAAATATATAAAGCTATTTTGAAATCACAGCAATTGCCCAAGTTAAGGATTCAAGCGAAGCGGTTAGTGTTTAATTGCATCCTTTTAATTAGAGTAATAATATTTATTTTCAAATAGGTTGAGATATTATCTTGATGGCCTATAGTTGAATTCTCAAAAATGGATTTTAGTCTATTTGCTTATGGGGTTTTCTCTTTTTCCATAAAATTTTATGTTTATTCCTGCTGACCTCATTTTTGAGGTCTTTCTTTTCCCCTCCTTAGAGCATAGGATCTAGCTTTAGGTTCTCCCTATTTGACCCTTCTAGAGGACTAGTACTGAGACCCACAACATAGAACTTCAAACCATTTCTCGACTCATTTTTGTGAATGTCTCGTATGAGTGATCCCAAACACTCAATTTTTAGTTGCAATGGCTAATAACCAACATGTGAAGGGTCCGAAAATGAGTTCCCACAGGATTTAAGATGCCTTAAGTAAATCATTTGTGACTCGAACACTCGCGAACGCTGCAATTTATGTACTCATTGCACCACGCACGATAGAGTTGAATTAACCTGATCGTCAACAAACTTGTCCGGACAATCCCAGATGACGAACCAAATCACGCGGATGCGTCCGGGATGTCGACTTTAGCTAGAAGGACACCTATATTGCTACGTTTAAGCACTCGCGCAAATGGTGCGAAAATCGATGCAAGTTTTTTTAATTAAAGGGGTGCGGGTTCAGGCTCAGCCCAGGTTCGATTCAGGTTAGACTCAGGTTGAAAACAGGCTAAACAATTTCAATTTTCAAACGAATCGTTTAATTCTGACTTAACTAAACATAATTAACAGTTATGTTTCTCCAATTAAGCCAGTTGCATGAAAGGAAACTGATTAATCTCCCGCTTAATGTTGTAACAGACTTTTTAGAATCACCGGGATACAAAATCTTGCACTGGCTCAGCTCTCCCGCATTCGGTCTCCCCCTCATCTGGCTCCTCTCTCTCGCACAACCAAACAACCGCACGCCTGCTTCGCCTACCCCCCTTTGCACTGAAAACCCATTGGCCTCCCCCTTCCTTTCGACTGAACCCAACTCCTTCCTCTCTCGATCGCAGCCCTAACTGCTCGCCCTCTGACTCACGTTCGACTCACCTCCTCCTCTCTGCACTAGGACTCTAGCCTCCTTCGCCTCCCTCCTCGTCGAACAGGCGGAAACCGCTCGATCCCCCCTCCCTCCTGACGTAGAAGAAATCCCGCTTGCCTTCTCCCCTCTCGGCATCGGGACCTGCTTCGCCTCTCGCGTTTGGCTCGTGTCCCCTTCTCTGCGCCGAAGACCCCCGCTCGAGACTCGCCTGCCTCCTATCCTCATCACTGCTCCGAAGACTCCCGCTTCTCTTCTCACTCGTCTCCCTGTCGCGCTCGCCCAGAAGATCGGCTATCTCTTCTCCCGCACTTGCTCGCCTCTTCCCTTCTGCATCGAAACTCTCTTCATTCAGCCTCCCTCTGTCGATTGAGGCTTCTCGTGCTTGAATCCCTCTTCCTCACCACCGAAACCCTTACCTGCATTCGGCCGATTCCCTCTTCCCGCAATACTTCCCTCTTCCTCTTGTCTGAAACTCTTGCTCGGTTCCTCTTCATCCTCGCTAATGTTCACCGCCTCTTCCCATCCAATACCCTCACGATACCTAGCTGCTGGCCTAGTTCCTTCATGCAAGCCAGATGCCCTCTAGGGATCTCACGCAACCGGCGCCCCCACACGTGGTAGAACCTCTCGCCAACAAAGCACTGTTGACACTCTTTCTTGCTGACACCTTTCTTGCGCTCCTTCCTCAAAGAAGCATCCTGTCACGAAGCAGGTGACCATTGTTCAACTCTCAAACTCTTAACATTTCATAAAAAGCAAAAAAAAAAAAAAAAACACACACACACACACACGATATATTGCACATTTTTGGCGCTTCATTTTTTTAATATTTGCTTATTTGCTATTGGGATTGAGCCCGATTGATTAAGTAGGCGAGCTTTCTATAAATCTGTCTTGATTATTTTAATTTGTTGAACTGCTCCATCTTGTTGATTCTTTGAATTATTGATTTGGTTTTGATTAATGCTCAGAGCATGGTATAGTGGAAATTTAGGAATTAAATGCTTGCTGATTTTGGTGAATTGGAATGAAAGATTAGGTCACAATTGTTTCCTGTGACAACTCTTGCTTGGTATTCGTCATTCCTACTATCATACAGGTTTNTCACTGCTCCGAAGACTCCCGCTTCTCGTCTCACTCGACACCCTCTCGCGCTCTCCCAGAAGACCGGCTCTCTCTTCTCCTGCACTTGCTCGCCTCTTCCCTTCTGCATCGAAACTCTCTTCATTCAGCCTCCCTCTGTCGATCGAGGCTTCTCGCACTCGAATCCCTCTTTCTCACCACCGAAACCCTTACCTGCATTCGGCCGATTCCCTCTTCTCGCAATACTTCCCTCTTCCTCTTGTCTGAAACTCTTGCTTGGTTCCTCTTCATCCTCGCTAAAGTTCACCGCCTCTTCCCATCCAATACCCTCACAATACCTAGCCACTGGGCCTAGTTCCTTCATGCAAGCCAGACGCCCTCTGGGGATCTCACGCAACCGGCGCCCCCACACGTGGTAGAACCTCTCGCCAGCAAAGCACTGTCGACACTCTTTCCTGCTGACACCTTTCTCGCGCCTTCCTTGAAGAAGCATCCTATCACGAAGCAGGTGACCATTGTTCAACTCTCAAACTCTAACATTTCATAAAAAGCAAAAAAAACACACACACACACACACACACACACACACACACACGATATATTGCACATTTTTGGCGCTTCATTTTTTTTAATATTTGCTTATTTGCTATTGGGATTGAACCCGATTGATTAAGTAGGCGAGCTTTCTATAAATCTGTCTTGATTATTATAATTTGTAGAACTGCACGGTGAACCGCTCCATCTTGTTGATTCTTTGAATTATTGATTTGGTTTTGAATAATGCTCAGAGCATGATATAGTGGAAATTTAGGAATTAAATGCTTGCTGATTTTGGTGAATTGGAATGGAAGATTAGGTCACAATTGTTTCCTGTGACAACTCTTGCTTGGTATTCGTCATTCCTACTATCATACAGGTTTAAATCGAGAGTGCTGATGGATGTGGAAGTAGTAAAAGACACTGCTTCTTTTGATCCGCAGCTATTATAGCTTCCGGAGGTCTCTCCCCCAGTTCTAAAAAAAAAAAATCCTCAGATTGTTGATCATCTATACACACATTGGCCTGCAATTCCAGAAACAATAAATTGATTTTTTTATTTTTTTTTATTTTTGCAAGTAATTCTAGTGCCAAAACTTGATATCTTTTTTGTTGTTGGTACACACGTCTTAACCAGTTCCACATATATTTCATAAGATAAGGTAAGTATTCGATCCATTATTATTTAGGGAAATTTACATATATTTCGCTCGATTCTTAAGTATTTACATATCTAACCCCTTAAGTTTGGTATGTAAACTCATCATAGCTCGGAATCATACAACTATGCACAAAAAAAAAAAAAAAATCGCCTCTAGGTGTTAAATAGNTGTTGGTACACACGTCTTAATCAGTTCCACATATATTTCATAAGATAAGGAAAGTATTCGATCCATTATTATTTAGGGAAATTTACATATATTTCGCTCGATTCTTAAGTACTTACATATCTAACACCTTAAGTTTGGTATGTAAACTCATCATAGCTCGGAATCATACAACTATGCACCAAAAAAAAAATATTTCGCCTCTAGGTGTTAAATAGGTGGATTCATGAGGATTTTTTGGAATATATGAAAATCTTCCAACAGACTTCATAAGTGTACATTCACTTAAGTTGAATCTTAGATGTAGCCATACAAGCTTTACTGGTGCTTGCTATTCATCACAGAATGTGATCTTTCACTACACAATTGGAGAGTGGGATTGCTTTTGCCAGCGCATATCAGATTGTAATGCTTCTTCGATATTGCATTGTATTAGGATGAAACATCCTAAAGGGCCTGTGCATCTTACTTGCAACTGATGTTTGGGCAATATTTTGAAGCAGTTTTTGACATTGTTTTGGAGTGTTTNGACGCATATCAGATTGTAATGCTTCTTCTATATTGCATTGTATTAGGATGAAACATCCTAAAGGGTCTGTGCATCTTACTTGCAACTGATGTTTGGGCAATATTTTGAAGCAGTTTTTGACATTGTTTTGGAGTGTTTTAAGGATTGTTTTGGGCACTATCAATTGCTATTTTTGAGCAGTGTTTTGGGGCATTTTGATGGGCTGATTTGAAGCGATCTTCACATTGTTTTTAGGCGAATTTAAGGGTTGTTTTGGGGAGTTTCATGGGCCTGTTTAGCGGCTTGTGGGCTGCTCTTTTTGGGTCCGTTTTGTGGCTTGAGGGCTGTACTTTTTGGTTCCGTTTTGTCGCTTTTGGGTTGCACTTTTTAGTTCCGTTTTGTGGCTTTTGAGTTATGCTTTTCGAGTCTATTTGGTGGCTTTTGGACTTCATTTTTTTTTAATGCTGAATTGGAGCCAATCAAAATACTATCTTGGAATAGATTTACGCACTCCTCTCGGAGGTCGATTTAATTACAGTTGTTGAAAGAATTTAAACGCTTTTAGGCCGATTCACTTGCTGTTTCCCTCCTTGATTGCTAGTTTTGAAAGTGGGTCGTCTTTCTCCTTTTTTTTGTTTTATTTATCTTGTTGAATGGTTAAGTAAAAAATGAGAACTTATGATTTAATTATTTGGAAAACACTTGAAAGATATTTGAGGGTTATTTGAAAAACACTTAAAGATATTCGAAAATTAGTTGAAAATCACTTAATTGAGGGTAAAACACTTTAAATTAGTTCAAGCTCAGGTTAAAGTGCAGGTTTCTTAGATTTTATGAGCACACTCTATATAGTAGTTCACCTACTTAATTTTCAAATTAATGATGAAACTAGACACTTGACCTTAATTACTAATTAATTAAAACATTAAACATGAGGATACACCAAGATGTGGCACACGTCTTCCGTAATTAAATAAACTAATGAAGCTCCCGTCATGACTTAACCCATAATGAAATGAGCTTGAACATTACACTCAAATCCTCCTGGCAATTGAGGACATTTGTTAATACCACTTATGGATCACCGGACTAGAATAAGCTAGGGCCTAGGTGGCGAGAGCGATGACGACATTGTTTATGTATGTTTAAACATGGGATACGAAGTGAGTTTATCAGAATAATATCTTTTACCTCAAAGACGTTCAATGACGGGAGAAGAAAAAATCGATGATACTATTCGCTAACTCTTGGTGAGATTGTTGCCCCCGATGCTTTTAAGTCGCCAGTAGTCTAAAACATGATTAGAGTAATTAGCTTGTAAACTGCACTACTTTACAAAATATTTATGAAAATAAAAATAAAATTTCTTTTGCAGGTTAAAGTGAACTTTGTATGTAAGTCTAAACAACAACATTTGCATGAAAAAATCAAAGAATTTTGGTAAAATTTACCATGGTCCACGATTAATCATTTAGATTGAGGTTAAAGACTGTCTTCCGTAGATTGTAGGGTTGGTAGCTTTTACCCAAGGTTGAGAAGCATACAGTACAACTCTGAGCCCCCACATTTACTGATGTCTTATATCTAGTCTTGGTATTCCGTATGTGACCACGAGTTTTGCTTTGCCTGTTCATGTTTGGTTACGATTTGTTTTGCTGCTTTTCACACTACAATTCCTGCTTTCTTCTTTTTTTTGCAATTTATCTAAATTCCCTGCAAATTATATTGTGCTTTATGAACTAACCATGTAGCGGTAGCTGAAGCTCAAGTAAATATTTTATTTTATGCACTGCGGTTCCTTTATTCTACACGGTACTTTCTTACTTGCATTCATTTACTTTACATACAAACCAAAACATTGAAACATACCTGGTAGATCCTTTTGAACCTTAAACCTTAGAACTGCTATTTCAACAAGGAACTTGGAGCATACGTCGTGGGCAGCGTGTCGAGGACTTGCAGAAGGACATCTTCGAGAGATCAAACAAGTCTACAACAACAAACCTCTCCTTAGAATTAAACAATAACAACCCATTGAACTTTGAGGTAGCTCGTCCAGCACAACGTAAATCCTCATACCCTCTTTAGGCCCCTATACAACCATATTGTGCAGCGTAAGTCCTAACTCGCCTTAGGTTTTGAGGTTGTCGTGTGGTACGACTCTGTGGGCTATTTGCAAAATTGGATATTATACAAATGTAAGTCCTAAATAATAAAATCAGCAGGATTAAACACCTAAATAACATCGTCTCCAAAACTCAGTCACACATTAAGATAATTTGAGAATTCACTGAGGTTTCTCTTTAGGATCTGTGACATCCCCTACCTTTTCCTTCTTTTGGACTCCTGAAAATAACTGTTCCTGTTTGAACCACTTCCACTTGCTTTTCCACTTTTTACCGTGAAAACATAAACTTTGAATTCTTGAAAACTAATACCTTTGATCATTATCGAGAGTTTTCTCAAGTGACCCCCGTCATCTAGCATATAATTAACTACAAGAGATTGCCTCTCTAGGGAACTTGGAACCCAGGTAAAATAAATCCTACTTAATCTTTATATTAGGTAGAAGAACTTGTCGGCGACACATTAAAAGTTCATAGGCCAAACATATGTCACAAATATTTTATTTTGCAGGATTGAACACATCGCCGATGTATACACTTATCTTTCGGGAAGATGTAGTATGCGCGGTATCAGACCAATTATGCAAACTATTAGAAAAATAAGATCCATTTAGTTTCATATTTCAAAATTAAAATATACTACTTTAAAAACCAAAGCAATATACCTATTATATTAAATTAAATTTAAAAATTATTTTCAAAATAAAAAAGAAGTTGGCTGACAATTACCCCATTGATTTAATGAATAATAGGTTTCTTCTTTTGCAGAAATACTATGTTTACTAAGAGCTGGTGCTTCTAGCTTTTGGATTGATATACAATTTAACCACAAGTAATGTTTGCAAATCATAACATATCATTTTCTCTCTTGTTTCTTATTCTTGAATGTCCCACCACCTTTTCAAAGCCTCAAGTCTCTTCAACCGCCAGAAAATTCAAGTCACACACTTTCAACAAAATCCTAACTTTTGCTATCCACCTAAAAAAATTAACTTTCTTAACATACATCCAATTAACTTAAAATCACAATCACTGGTTAGTTAACATCCCAAACCTCTGATTTGGCATTTCTCATTCTTTTCCATCAAAGAAAATCTGGCCATCTACTTGAGAAAGTCTCGTATAAAATTTTTTTTAGAATTTTTAGACTAATAAACTTTTTCTTTTAGCTTTTCACCTTTCGTCTATCAACCTTCAAATTTATTACCACCTTCCAATCATTTTCCTTGCATGCTTTACCCATTACCCAAAATTTTGGTATTCAGAACCTCCACCTCCTAGGTCACTTGTTTGAATCATGATCAGAATGATCTTACTATCAAATAGGTCCCTCAACTAAATATTTTGATGTAAATTCTTTTTCTCTTATTAAGCTAGTATACTCCGAACTTTCAATTGACGTTTTGCATATTTGCGTATTTGTATGTTATGAGATGTATTTTCACATCCAACTACTTTCGAGGATTTGAGAAATGGTAGCATGCTTCAAATGTTTGCAACTTTCTTGAATGTGTGCATGNAGGTTATTAAGTTTGAGTAGATAGTATACTCCGAACCTTCAATTGGCTATAATGCTACAATTTTTTATGGAAGTTTTGCGTAGTTGTATGTTATGAGATGTATTTTCACATCCCAACTACTTTCGAGGATTTGAGAAATGGTAGCATGCTTCAAATGTTTGCAACTTTCTTGAATGTGTGCATATAAATGCAGTATGTAGAACTATGCATGTACAAAATGAGACCTATGTCGGTCAATTTTTTTGATTGATTAATTTTGAAAATATGATATATGAAAATAATTTTTGAGATTTAATTTAAGTATAAAAGNGTAAATGCAAGATGTAGAACTATGCATGTACAAAATGAGACCTATCAGCTCTAACATGAGCAAAAACAGAATGACTATCATGTACACGTTTCAACAAAAAAATGCTCTGAACAACAAGCTGAGCATAGCGATGGGCCGCTTTGTTATTGTTTCAGGCGGTGTGGCAAAAAAGGACTTGCCTGAACTGAGTTAAGAAAGTAAAATCAAAGTTTTCTCCCATATAGGCTTGCCGAACATAGTGCTTCTAAGGAAGGAAATGACACTATAAGTGTCTCCTTTATTAATGATGCCTTTAGCTTTATACATCCAAGGGTCAATGATTTCTTTAATGTACGAAATGGCTTTGAGTTTCACTTGAGAGCTATCCCAATGCAAAAGTTGATGACCTTAAGCAGCTAATCACCTACCCTTTTCATCACTTAACGATAATCCCAACTCATGCCAAATACAAAAAGTGGAGGGTTCCATCAACATTAGCCTTAACCCAACTAGGGGGAGGGGGGCGCCAGAAAGGGGTTTGCACTGTTTTGTGGACTGGCTAGTGCTTCCACATTGCTTAGGAAGGTGTTGATGAGAGGGATTCAATATTGACAACGGCAATAATAGTTGGTGTCTCACATAAGTTCTCCCAGGTTTTTTCACATTTCTTGCACGCCAACTATGGTGGACAGCATATCAGACATTTCAAGGATAATACGTATGACTCAGTCATAGATTCATGAATAACTTGACTTCTATCATGAAAACATCCTCAGAGTCATTCTTACACTCAATCCACTTGCAACTACTTTTTTGTGTACTGGGTGAACTAGAAACCCTTGCCCATCACTGGACTATTTATTTTCTATTTTATTGGGTAGTTACAAAAATGGGAAGTACTGTGATATCTTTCATGTGAACGTTGAACATTTCATTTTATGCGGCATATATTTAAGACCCACTATGTACATAATAAACTGTATGCCTCAAAGACACATCTGGTTGTTTGTTCCACTATTAGACCCTCTGTGTTTTACCCTTTGTATCCAGACTAACCTAGCTTTTAACAGCTGTTAAGCTATCTAGTTGGATTAGATTATCCAGGTTCTTGATCAGCACTCACCCAACTATAGAAAGCTTTTATTTGCCAAAGATTAAGCTCCAAAAGCTTTTTGATCTTTTCCCTTCTCCACTTCATGCACATTCGGACCCTACATCGTAATTCGAACATCATATATTTAATTTAGATGATGAAGTTAGAAAGCCAAGTGCTAGTGATAGAAAACATTTTAAAACTATGAATGTGAAAAGAAGTGCTGATAAGTATAATGATGGTTTCTTTGTCATGAGTATCATCATTACTATACATCTCAAGTTCATTTTGCAACAAAAATTGCATGCAGCAACTTGCAGGCCTTTTCATATAAGAAGGAATGTCAATTCAAAAGCTTATATTTTAGATTTGCCTCTTGACTTGTTCATAAGTTCTATTTTCTTTGTAGAAAAGATTTAATGCATTATCCAAGAACTTTTGAAACTTGACGTTTGCATTTTGTTTTTTCTACAAGAGGGATTTTTAATCTTTTTGCTGCTTTGATTGAGTCAATCATTTTGATTTCACTTTTATAAAAGAGGGTTTTTTGCACCCTTAGTGGCATATATGCAATACAATTTGTGTTGACTCACCATTTTTTCACATAGCAATTACAAAGATTAAAAAAGAGTTGAATTGTACAATGGCAATATTGACTTGTATGGGTACGAGTGTTAAGCCACAAAAATTTATGAAACCAAGCTAATTGTGCACAATTGAGAATGCTAAGGGGAATGTGTGGTTTTAGTAGGATGGATGGAGTGAGAAATGATTATTATATTGAAAAAAATGTTGATAGTACACATATTAATGATAAGATTATATTAAATAGATTTAACTGATTTATGCACTTCAAGTACGACGTGCACTGAGAAGGATTGGGTATAGAACCAGTGTGAAGGATTGGCTGAAAAGGGGTGGACAATGAATAAGATCGGTGAAAATTGTGTGGAGAGGTCCTTGCCAGAGTTAATATTAGATGTAGTAATTCAACAAGAGTGGTGACAAAAAATTATTTATCTTGCCGACCAAGTTTTTGGAATAAGGATGATGTTGATGATAACACTCATCACTCCAAGGAACTTTTTAAGTGCCCACATGCAGTACTCACTCTAATTGTGGAATTATTAATATATTTTCTTTGACAAATGAAGGCCTACATGCTCATTTATATTACGTAATGCTAATCATATTTTGCTATTCAACATACTATTTTACCACGTGATCCCTGATATTCTTCCGTATGGACAGTGTTTCATCACATCCATGTCGTGCTGCAACATCTCATGGCGATTATAAAATGCGTTGTGACATCATAACTTGCAGTTCTGCTTTCGTCTCACTTTTGGTGTCCGGTAGTTTGCAGACTTGTGTCGATGATCAGGTAAAACTTTTGGGTACTTTTGCTCTCCATCTTCTTTTGGAGTGCTTGAATCATGTTTTATTTGCATTTTGGCTGTCAAACTGCAGCTTGTGGAAAACCTCATAAAGTATGAACTCATTGATAAAGGACAGCTAATCCATGCTCAGTCATGTTGTGAGGAAAACAAGTTTTGTAGCCGGCCATTAAGTACTGATTGCATAGCTGCAGGAGCATCTGTCTTTGAAGTTTGCATGAAAATTCCACGCTGGGCTTTCCAGGTTCCATTCTTATTAGCATAAGTACTATTTACATTGTCAAATATGTTACCCTGTTCCTGTTAGAATGTTGGTTTACTTGAGAAATGTTTTTTCCTGTATATAAATCTTATTTTGATTTTATTTAGTGAGCATCATTCTGAAATCGTATATGTAACAGTTGCATACCTTTTTAAACTTCGGATGTCTAGAGATTAAGAAAACACTTGCAGTTGTGCGAGAACCCAGCCATTGTTATGGCTTCAGTTTGCAATTCGTGTTTTTCTGGATCCACAGAGCTCATTTATCATAATTTATTTTGAATAATTGCCTTGCATCATTCCATGACTATGTCATCTTGCTTCTGTACAGATTCTAAAGCATCTTGCATGTGAATTCTCTTGCCGTAGCCTTGTCACCCTTGGCATTGCAAGTATTCATGGCATTGCAGTTGCTTCTTTTGAAAAAGAAGATGCAGAGCGCCTACTTTTCTTTTTTTCTAGAAATGGAAAAGATTTGTCAAAGGAAGATGCAAACCTTTCTGGTCTCCCTATTTCATACTCCGTCACCAATAGTATATCAAGTGCTAGCCCTGAAATTGTGATTGATGGAAATTGGAAAGATTTCAATACTCAATGTTCGAATGTTAGCAAGAAACAAAATCAAATGACAAGAGGGGCTTACTTGCAGGGATTAAAGGTCGCTGCTATGAGGCCTATTCCTCGTTCTCGGAGGCAGAAAAATATTTGTTTTCCTGTTGCAGATACTGGAAAGCAGTTGAATCTTCAGGAACAAGCTGCAACCTCTAGAACATGTAAAAAGTTGTCTTCAGCTTCTCTGAGGTATGGGATTTTCTCACATGGCGGGGACCAATCAAAACCTTGGGAGCATTCAACATCTTCTAGAAAACATAATTCAGCAATACCTGGAAGCTCTGTATCAAAACCTGCCTCTTCAATGCAAATAAGTTCCACAACAAAGTCGGCTTCTTTTGTTAATGAGGATTCCACATCTATTCACAGATTAGCTTATTCTATTAAAAGAAGGTCAGAGGCTAAATCAGACCTTGCAAAGCAGAGAATTTCTTCAAATCCAATACCATTGAAGAGACATGAGTGCGATCGTTGTTCAATTCATGACTGCTCGGAAGTAAGCTTTTTTATAATGTAATTGTTTTTTTTAACATCTGTGTGGTTGATAATCCTTTATGTTATTTTCTAGGAAGAATTTCTGAAGGATTTGGTACAGTTTCTTATTCTTAGGGGACACCAACGGCTTGTTCCCCCCGGAGGACTTTCTGATTTTCCTGGTGCTGTACTCAATGCAAAGCGTTTAGACCTGTTTTGCCTTTATAAAGAGGTTTGTTTTCAGAAGTTCAATGATGAAATATTGCTTTCCTGCAGAAGGCTTTCCACTTGTAACATCTTCCTGCATGGTAATTTGAATTTCCTATTACAAATTTGCTGTTATGTTAATGCAGGTGGTTACCCGGGGAGGCTATTATGTTGGGAATGGCATAAATTGGAGGGGGCAGGTTTTCTCTAAAATGAGCAACCATTCAGTTAATAATAAAATGACTGTAAGTTCACATGTCAAATGGATATTCTATCATAGTTCTAATTTTAAAATGTATAAGATATGCTGATAGTTGTATTCATGAATCATAATGCAATCTATTATTGTCGATGAAAGGCTCATTGATTTTTTTTAATGAAAGGCTTTTTGATGTTTATAAATAAAATATTTTCTGGGTTTTACAAATGATAAGTGTGAAGGCCATTTGTTTTCTTAAATGTGTTCCTCAAAATTGATATCTAATGTACTAAAGAATTTGAAACTACTTTTTTGAATCACTAAAAAATGTTTTGCCTTTCAATTTTCGTGCATTGGAGCGAATCTTATGTTACCCAATTCAAGTTTTAGTTGGATCAGTTTAGAAAATTCATGATGGCGATTTTACAATAACAAGTGATTGGAAATATGGGATTGAAGTAATAGTAATACCAGCTAGATCACAAAAAAATGCTGAAATAAGTTTACAATTTTAAAAGAAAGATAAAGTCTTAAAGTCAGAAAGCTAAGCAAAATTATAATTAAAATTTCTAAGGTAGAAATTACCAATGTGACGTGACAAATGCTCGTCTTAAAACAAAATTTACCATGGTTGAAATTGGTCCAGTGGTAATGTTTCACCAATCAAATGAGCTGGATCTGCTACAATCTTTAGGGGTTAGCTTGCAACGTAATTTAATTTGTAGGTTATATCTGATAGGCATAAACAAGAAGATATCATGCATACAAAATATACGATGGGTTGCATGAATATCAAGGCATAATATACAAAGAAATTGCTATAACTAATTCAACCATGCCATTGATATACAAAAAAAGAATCCTTTTGTCTAGCAGATAAATGAACTGTTAACGAAACATGCTATAAAGATCATAAAATCACATTGTAATCCTGATAGCAATATATGCAAGATAACATTGATAATGAGCATTCACAGATGTATGCACGTATGTATGTTTATATGCACGTGTCTTGAATCTAAGTTGTCATTAGTCAATCCCCACTTTGTGCTGCTGGCTTGTTGGTTTGGTTAGGCATATTTAATGACGATCAAAATAGTACCATCATTGATCATATCATCAATATGCTAAAATATGCAATTTTTTATTATGTTGTAAGCAAAGTACAACACTAAGATATCGAAAGAGTATAAATGAACATGATCTGATCTCATGACTCTAAAGGGGATAAGTGAACGATAACTATACTATTAAATTATCCATGGTGACATAAATGACAAATATATTAAGTAAATTACATCATAGATTAATAAGTACAACATCAGTAAGACCAATAACAAATATCAATAGTAATGCACTTAATGTGGAGTAATATGTTTATCCACACAAAAATAAACCAACTAACTTAGGGTGCAATTCTTGTGTTACAACGCTATTGTGATTTAGGTTGCATTTAGGGCAGCTTTTTAGCTGCGGTGCGGCAGGTAGACACAGATTTTGGTGTTTAGATAAAAAGTTGTGGTTGCTTTTTCAGATTATTTGGGTAAATCGTTTGCCGCGGAGTTTGACCCAGCGGCCCGCGTTTTGTTCACGAAATATTATCAGATTGCTCCTCCTTTCATTCTATTCGACGCCCTCGTGTCTTGACCCGTGCAATCTTCTGCCCTAGCTCCTCCTCCTCCTCTCTCTCTATCGCGTTTCGATCCCGTGTGATCTTCTGCCCTAGCTCCTCCTCTCCACCCTATAACTTTGTTCGGCGGTTCCGATGACATTTCTCTTCTTTTGCCTTCATCCCTTCTGTCTGATATTCGATTCTGGTGGTACTCTCCCATTAATGGCTTTGGTTTTTTTACATTTTTGGTTTTTGTATTGTAGCCCGTGCTGCCTTTGCTCTATCGTCCTTCTATGTGAGCCTCTATGTGATTATGACAATTTTTTTACCTGTATGGCTTGTGCTCTCTCTTATATTTTGGAAGGGTATGTGGGAAGAACATGATTTGAAGATCTAAGCGAATGCTTACTTTTACGTTTTCTGTGATTCGGCTCTTGCGATTTTCTTTTGCCATTGTGTCCCTCGTCGCGCTGCCCACGATGTTCGCTCCAAACTCCTCGTAGTAGCACCTCCTGGTTTAGTTTTAGTTTTGAAAATGCTTCTAACCATTAGGTTATCCTAAACTAAGGCATATTGTATCAAAGTTACTAAGCATGCAGTGTGAGAGAAAAGTAACAATGCACTGTATAGTAAAGAGAAAAGACAATATAACATGCTGAGAGAAGAACATAACATGCTAGGGAAGCAGTATAATAGGCTATACATGAAATACAATAGCAGGTAGAAACAGAACAAGTGTAACATGCTTTACAGTACGGTAGCAGGTAGAAACAGGAAAATTATAACATTTTATGCAGGAAGAGCAACCGCAGGTAGAAGTAGGAAAATTAAGTGCTGTAAAATGTAAAGCAAACCTGTACGCGCCCGTGAGATCCGATGCTCCTTAAGTATAGCAAGCCTAAATGCATCTCAAAAAGCAAAATCTGGAAGAAAAACGTCGTCCAGGAAATCCGAGGAAAAGCGGAAAAACTCGAGAAAATCAAAGAAAGAGACTCAAGTGAAAGAAAATCCTCAAAACTCTTGGGGAAATCCTGAAAGAAAAGAAAAGTAACACGAATGCTCCGTCCCAAAACTTCGATAAAACAAAAGAAAATTTCAAGTGAAGGGGACCGCAAACACTCGTATGGGACTAGGCTCAGCTATGTTTATTCTCGAGGGTCCACGAAGGCTACTCGGTCACCCAAATATATAGAACCCGCCACTCGTCTAGAAGTGTGTCTTGAACCTCACTTAGAGGGCTATTTCCCAGCCTAAACAGGTATTCGTCAGGTGGACAACCAATTTTAAAATGTATTTTTAAAATTTATGTTTTTGACATACACACAACTCCTTAATCATGCAAAGAAGAGTTATCCATTTTGTTTCGTGGAGAAGTATATTTTGTTTGAAAGTAATTTATCAAAACTTATCTTTTCTCTTTTTTTTTTTTTTTTTTGGTTGTCCACGAGTCGATTACGCTACCAGGCATAGGACTGCCAACAACCTGAGGAGGTTCGAGCCGACTACCGCTAGACTTATGTCGGTGAAGGATACCATATCCTATTGTTCATCAAATGCCTGGATCTTGATGTTATAGGATAGGGTATCTTTCTGCTCTATCTTCGGTGTGCCTTTATCATCAACACCGTACGCCCCAAAACGACTAATCAAATGTCTGGATCTTGATGTTATAGGATAGGGCATATTTCTGCTCTATCTTCGGTGTGTCTTTATCATCAACACCGTACGCCCCAAAACGACTACTTGCGACCTTGCTTGATGGTTTTCACGTATATCCAAACAATCAAATGTCTGGATCTTGATGTTATAGGATAGGGCATATTTCTGCTCTATCTTCGGTGTGTCTTTATCATCAACACCGTACGCCCCAAAACGACTACTTGCGACCTTGCTTGATGGTTTTCACGTATAGCAAAAGGCTATAGGTGGACACTTATGCATCAGACATAAGCAAAAAGAGGGAACCAAGAAGCAAGGAAAGAAAAGAACAAAAACGGGGTGAGAGAGAGGAGGAACTAATCCATCTAAAACACCAAAAAGGAGAATAGATCAGTCCTCAAAACTCGTATCGAAAAGACCTAGAAAAAGAGGACCCAAGATCTTTCCTAACAAACATAAAGGGTCACTTTGCGCTGATTTTTCAAACCCCAAAGACGTAGGATTGATCAAATCCACCAAATACTTCTCCAAAATGAAGTTTAAAATCTCCCAAACCCCAAAATTAAGTGAAATTTCATGAATAAGCTTCGAATAGAGGGGCAACACAAGGGATAACATCAAAACCCCTAAAAACAGGCTCCAAAAGCCTTTGAGAGATTAAACTCCATGCTCAACATGTATCTCAAATAGGGAAGCAATGGCAAGGAGTGGAACCGAACCACCATATCAAGCTCCAAAAAGGCTTAAAACCAAAATTTTCATTCAACTTATGTTTCAAACATGAGAGGGCAGCAACATGAAGCAAAACCAAGCCTCCAAAGCAAACCCCAAAAAGGTTTAAAACCAAAATTTTCATTCAACTTATGCTTCAAACATGAGAGGGCAGCAACATGGAGCAAAACCAAGCCAACAAAACAGGATCCAAAACCAAAGCACTATGAGGCCAAGACCGCAGCCCAAAATATAATTAAAACATGTTAGAAACTGCAGCCACATTAAAAGCTTAGAACGAATGCTTCTACCTTGTTGCTCACCACAAGAACAAGTGACAAAATCCTGCCTACGAGAAAAGAGAAATTTACATACAAACCATGCAATTCTTAAGTATTTACATATGTAGCACTCACACATACCACCCAAATTTTTGATAGTCCAAAGAAATAACGCAATTGCATGCATAGACAAGATAACACATATGTGAGAATTGAAATTTGGGTGTTAGATATCTAAATATGCAGGAATTAGGGTGGTATGTATGTGAAATTCTTTGAAACAAATTGTTATACAACTGCATTAGATTTAGAAAAGTCTAAATAAAACTTTGCTCACATAGCTTTTCTCATATTCTAAACTCCTCTTTTCTCGTTGCGTGGCCACCCAACAACTTAAAACCCGAAATCCATCATATACGAACTTCAGGGGAGGAAAAAAAAAGAAACCACATGTATGTTCTTTCCTCTCTCAAAATTTCAGCTCACATTAAACAACATTTAAGCAAAGTTTCAGCTAGCTTACTTGTAAAGAAGTTGACAAAGAGAGAAATGCATAATAAAGGCTTAAGCATAACCAGAATTAATCTAAGTGAGACTAATGTTTTCCCCAAGCCGATCCATCTCATATCCCATGACAAACTTCTCAACTCATTTGAATGCCCAGCCAATAAACTAAATTTAAGAGGATAGAAGAAGACGATTCTTCATACTTAAACCAAGAACATCGGAACACTTTCACAGCATGAAGTATTTCACAAATAAATTCAAAAGAAAAGCAGTGAAATTCTTACTTCCCAAATGCCTGAAGAAAGAGGAAGGAAGAGGGATGCTAATAGGTTGGTTGGTTAAACCTTGCCACAAAAAGAACTTCCAACAAACAAGCATGCCAAGACATTAAGCAAAGGGTTTATACC
>JXCR01067676.1:29143-56266 GCA_002079205.1 Phalaenopsis hybrid cultivar
CACACAAGTTTTGTATAGCAGTTGCTTACTCAAAAGCCACTTGCAAGACTAAGAATCCCTCTGCAGGCCAAGCTGATCAAAATAGAGTGGAAAAGTAAAAAATCATTACCTCCTGATGAGTAAGAAAATCAAGCATAAGAATCTCTAGGCCAGAGAGAGCTCCAGAAATTCCACCGCAATGCCACAACCAATAAAGAACTCAGAATTTTTTTTTTGGCAGCACCTATGCCTTCTCCAAATTTTCGGCCAACCCTAGAACTCCTCCCCAAGTAAGGTTTATATAGCCAGGGAAGAGGAGATGTGTTTCCTGTTACTTACCTGGGCGGTGAGCCGAGCCAAGAGAAGTGACAAATCGCACGGGAGAAGACGACGAGAATCGCAGAGGCGTGGGAGGGGAAAGTCGGAGCGTGTCAGAGGGAGTAGGTGGAAGCTTTTCAGAGCACGAGGGGACCGCGGCTGATCTCTCGCGACGAAGAGAAGCTTCGGCTGAGGCGAATGCGGGAGGAAGAGGCGGACGCGTCTAGGGCTCGGGTGCGAACCATTTGGGGACCGGGTGCGTGAGTTAGGGATTTAGGGCTTTAAAGAGGGAAAGAAATAATTTGGTTTATATAAATTTAATATATATATAAATATATATATATATATATAAATATATATATTAAATAATATGTGATTTATTCATGCGCGACGACGTAACAAAATGGGTCTCATCTCTAGGCAAAATCGACGTTCCAGACGCACCAGCGCTGTCTGTTTTGCCGTCAGAGGTTGTTTTAACAAATTCATCGATTTGCGTGTCAATTTTCTCGTGTCGAAAATATGGCAATATGGGTGTCATTTCCTACCAAAATTGGTATCCCGGACGCGTTGGCGCAGTCCATTTTGTCGTCGGAGGTCATCCGGAGATGTTCACTTTTTCACCCGTCCTTTAGGCTTAATTAAAGTCCGATTTCGCGCAATTCATTGAATTTTGTGCATTTTGTGTGTGTATGTGATGAAAAAGTCATGACGATGTTTTCCTAAGGCTTACAGTCCTATCAGAAACTTTTCCGTTGAGTCTTCACAAAATAGCCCATAAGCGCTCGTTCATAAGACGATGGTCTTGTGCCAAAGATGCCAGACATCAAAGAAAAATAAGAATTGGCTAGAATTTTCTAAAAGTGTGGGTATCAATTCTAGTTTTCTAAGATGGTCAATAGGAACTCCTAGAGCTAGATCCTAAGACCCTAGAAAAGGAAATGACCTCAAAAATGAGGTCAACACATTGCTGGAAATATTTTTTTTTCTTCATAGTGTGGCTTGTTTATTTGGGGTTCTTCCCTCTATTTAATTTTTGGTTCAATTGGAGCAGTCTTGCTGCTCTTCTCATTAGTTAACCTTGTTGGTGGCTTACCCTCTTTGTTAAATTACGCAATGTTATATTGGTGGAGATGTTTGTAGCGGTGGTGTAGGTGATGTTTCTTTTGTGCTACAATGGTGTGTGTTGTTGGTGATGATATGCCATGGCGGTGTGTGTGCATGTTGGGTGTGGTTGTTTTGTGCCATGGGGTTTTGTTGACTTGGTGGTGGTACTGCTGGTGGTGTTATTAGTAGTGTGTGTAGATGTTGGAGGTGGTTCTTCAGCGCCATTGTGGTGGTGTTGTTGGTGGTGATGTGACATGGTGGTGTGTGTATTTTGGGTATGGTTGTTTTGTGTCATTGGATTTTGTGGGCATGACGGTGGTAGTGTTGTGGTGTTATTGGTGGTGTGTGTAGATTCTGATTGTGGTTCTTCAATGCCATGGTGGTGATACTGTTGGTGGTGATGTTGTTACATGGTGGGGTGTGTGTGTATGTTGGGTGTGGTTGTTTTGTGCCATGGGGTTTTGTTGACATGGTAGTGATGTTGTTGGTGGTGCGTGTAGATGTTGAGGGTAGTTCTTCCATGCCATCATGTTGGATTTGTTTGTGTTGTGCAGATGTTGGGGTGGCTCTTCAGTGTCATGATGGTGGTGCTTTTGGTGGTGATGTTGTGCCATAGTTGTTTATAGTGGTGTTGTTAGTGGCGATGTTGTTAGTGGAGATGTCAGTGGTGATGTTAATGGTGATGTTGGTGTTCGTGGTTTGTTGTGATGTTTCTTTTTAGTTGCCTTTTCAAGTTATGGTATTTTAAATGACACTTTGTTTTTCCTCTACTATACTTTTATGTTGCTTGATTTTTTTTCATGCTAGTATCATCATGGTAATGATAAAAGAAATTGGTTCGTCTGCCATGTGGGATGAAGATGTCAAAATAATATTTTGAGACCTGTCTTAAAGAGGTGGAATTAGGAAATAGACCAACCACTTATTTTAACAGGGAGGGATGACAATATAATAAAGAAGTTAAAGGAACAAACAAAAAGGGAATATGATAGTATGCAATTGATAAGCAAGTGGGATCAGCTAAAGAGATGGAAATAGTTGAAGCGTGGATCCATAGGCTTGGGTTGAGACCCGATAAAGCAAACCATCAATGCTTTTGAAGAATGATGGGCCTAGGGATTGGATATGAGAATTTATGAAACATGAAGTTCCTTTCTAATTATTTATTTCTTCAATTACATCAACATATGAATAATCCATTAATTTGTAGGTCGTTCCAAATGTTAAAAAGTTTTTGTTCAGTTGTATTGACCTTGAGCTTCAAGAAAAGTTGGATTGTATGTTTGGTGGAGTCGTTCCATGGGCGATCGTGCATGGACCCCTAGCGAGAGTAGGTTTACTGGCATAGTTGAGCATGTGGATGTCGAGCTAACTTTTAGTTCCGATGAAGCTAACCTTAATGAAGTTGAATCTACTAGTTGATCTATGCTTTCTAGGATTGAGAAAAAGAAAAAAAAGTGGTGTTTTTTATTAGAAACTAAATTTCATAGTTGTTTTGTGCAATAATGACCTTGACACATCGCGAGTAAATTTCTTTTAGCAATTAATACGAATTCTGGAAGTAACTCCAGAAATTTATGATATGTACCTATTCACTATGAAGTTGCTTGAATATCTGACCAAGAGAGTTCCTTATGGCATGACCCCTGACCTTAGGGTCAATTATTTATGTTATTTTTGTGACAATAGGGACACTTGAATTCAATTTTTATTGTTGGAGAATTTATATTTGTTTTTCATCGGGACACTGCCTATGCTACTTTGGATATAGTTTGGTTTTTTATGGCGGGCCATAATATTTGCTTTGCTTATGAGAAAAGTTGGATCGTACAATTTTTTATTTGCTTTTCAAAATTTATATATGATTGTTGTTTGTTTAGAATATATTTTGATAGTAACTAATTCCATGATTCTTATGTGTGCTAGCTGCATAAACAGTGAATAATATGTACAGAGAAAGACATAGAAGAAGAATTGCAGCTGCGTTGTATATGATGTATGAGTATTACTCGCCTACCATGACAACTTCATACATTAGCAATAAATGATTTAAAGTGTTGCTTGTAAGACACCCAACAATAATTAGTCATATGCTCCGTATGACAACCCATATTCATCGATCTCTTGGAAGACTTAGAAATTATTAACTTCGTGACTCCTCTAAGATGATTTCCAGCGAGATGTTAACAATAACGCTCTGCATTTTATCACAGAATGAATCTATATGATGAGTCATTGAGCGATTACATCAATCATCTGAAACAATAAGTAGATATTTTTCAATTAGGTTGAATGTTCTAGTCAGTTTCTCATCAGAAATTATCAAACCCGATGACTTAACTTTCTAAAGGACCCTCATAGAGATTTCACAATCGCGATATATGTAATATTTTAAGGTAATTTTATTTATTCATTTTTTCTAGAATTCAAATGAATACAATAATTTGGATACCCTTGTTAAATGCTTTAGAATTGTATCAGAGTGATCGATTGAACACACGTGGATGAACGTGTTTCAAATAATCAAAAGATTGCATTCATTGGGTGATGAAGCTCAACAATACAAATTGTCATGATTGTAATGCCTTTAACTTGTGCTTGACTTTTGTTATGTCCAGTTGAGAAGATAGTACACACNTATGTCTTTAACTTGTGCTTGACTTTTATTATGTCTAGTTGAGAAAATAGTACACACGACAGTTGTATATTAAAATTTGCCATAAGAATTCAAAGATACAACTTTCCGCAGCCATCCCGAGATGTTTTGCTTGTTTCAACTAATGAGAAAGTGTTTTCACTGCAATACTAGTTATTATATTTATGTCAGATAAATATTTTTTGGTCGATGTGGGATACTCCTTATAAAAGGGATTTCTAAAGTCATTTTCTGATACTAAATACCACATTCCTGATTTTAAAAGAGCTAAACACGTCGCTTGTGGTAGGAAAGAGATGTTTAATAAGAGATATTCATCCTTACGCGGTGTCATTCAAAAAGCATTTGGAGTTTGGAAGAAAAAATGGGTCATACTGCGGGATATGGCAACATATCCGTTTCTTAAACATGTGCAGATTGTGGTTGCTACAATGACTCTCCACAACTACAGTCGAAGACATGTTTCATGTAGGGACATTAACTTTAATAGGGCTGATGAAGATCATTCACATGTCCCTGTCGAAGTATGTATATCACCTAGGACAATCTTTATCACATGCTAAAAGTGATTTGCTCGAGACTTGCACCTAAGGTGGGGAAGGTGCATGGGAGATGGTAGACTTGAGAGAGCGAATTATAGATGCTATCGTTGGCGGTTGAATGAAGCGATTGTGTGTTTTTTTTGTTTTTTTATTTACAATGTATTGTCAAACCATTTGTTGTTTATTTTATTTATGTTTTATGCAATGATGTACATTTTGAATTTCAATGTTATTTCTAGTTATTTTACATAAATTTTCTCTCTTGGATGGTTGATGACGCAAGCATGAGTATAATATGTAATATAAGCTCTTATTGCATGTTTTATTTTTTTGTTTTGGAGGTCTATGATGAAACATTCGACCTTATGGGTCCTTCTGGATGACCTATATGCTGTTATTGGTTCTTGACACGTGTGAAATCACAATGAGTGCAACAAGTTTCTCTCCTTTTTTAGTCCTTATGAATTTATTTTGGATGACTTTTTTTTTATGCTATACATATGTGACATCTACGAGCTCGGTATTACTAGGTTAATGACAACTAAGAATTTTTTCTAAGGTTCACTATCTTCTTATAGTGATAGATTCGTTGGTGTATATTCTATTCTCTGAGACCTCACAGTTTCATAAAACTTGAATTGAACAATGTTCCATCTAAAAGTTTGTGCTTTGTGATTTTCAACCTTCAGAAAAGATGAGTCTAAGAATTTTCAGTACCTCAATTGCTTTGCTAATGTGGATTACAATGTTCCGTGCTTACCTCGCGATAACCACATAACTGTGAGAGACAATTTTACAGGTGTTCAAGAAAAAAAAAGAGAACTGTGACTTTTTTAGGTGGACGGATCGGTTTGAGGATTCCATTGTCGATAGTGATCAGACGTTGAGAGTTTTGTTGAAGGATTTTCTCGCGACATTAACCAACTGCATTTTAGAAATAATATTATGATGTTATTAATTATTATTTTAATAGTACTTTTTTAAAAAAATTTATTGTTTAATTACTGTTTTGTGAGGTGTCTGTTTTATTTTGTAATATTCAAATTGGATATTTGTTTTCAAATATGAAATGTGTTAGCGGCATTGGTTATGATATAAGCAACACTGTATTACACTGACAGAAAGATCATTTATTCAAAAGTAGATGCAATACAACAGCCGCAAAATTGCCAAAAAAAAAAACAGACAACTAGCTTCGCTGCAGCAGTTTTTTGGCACAGCTACTGTGCAGAGTTTTTTGCAGCTGCGCCAATCAAACTCTTATTATCTCATTCTGGTTGTGGATCATTCGAACTGCTATAAATAAGTAGTTTGAGCTAAATAAACATTTATATATATCTGCATCTAAACTAGATAAGTCAATACGATTTGATTTAACTTGATAAAATACACATGAAAATGTGGAACTAGATTGAGAGCATGAGTTACATCCAAAAATTCACGGTGCTAGCACAAAGTTCTTTAAAGCAAACCATTTTGGGAAAAATTTCGAATTTGGAATAATTTAGCTTAAATTAAAAATCATTGTTTTCTAATTTAACTAAATGTATAATCATCAAATTACTGATTACAACATTGGATTAACACCACATTATTGAACCCGATCCAAAATTTTAGTAGTTGGTAGAAGATAAAAAGATACTAAAAGAAATAATGAGTAAGAATAAGAGGAGGAGAAGATGATAATGGGGGATGAGATATAGTCGTCTTACAGTCTGCAAAGATAGTGAAGTAGTGGAAGAAAATGGCAGTGGTTGCGTGGTGGCTTCCACTATGAATTCATTTTCGACTGATTAGGAAGAAGAGCTTGTGATTAGTTCCTTCTGATTAATAAATTAAATAATTTATTGTTACACTTTTGATTAGTTCCTTCTGAAGAATAACTTGTATCATTCCTCCTGGCACCTTTTTGATAGGGAATCACATATGCTTTGAAAAGACATTATGAAACATATCTCCTGGAGTACGAGCTAGCTCATAATGATGTAACTATCAATCAATGTGTTCTTTGTCACAGGTATGCATCCCTTCTGTTTTTTTTTTTCTTACATTTTATTTTTAACTCTTCCTATGATTAACAATATATTAGCTTATATCAGTAGCACTCCTGGAGATTGGCTGAGTTGTGGAAGTTGCAGCAAATGGGTTCATTTAGGTTGTGATAAAACATCTCTTGCTGCTTTCAAGGTGTGTTATCTTTGCTAACTTCTTATCTATAAAAAATTAGATTTTTAATAGAAATTTATGTTTTTGTGTGTTTATCTGGTCTTTGCTTGAATCCCTGAGTTACTTTCCAACCCCTTGCTGTTAATCCATTTCTTCATAAAATTTGAAGTACATAAGTACATTCCTATAGATAAAATACTATTAACCTAGCACTATATGTATGATTTTTAGGATTACTCGAAGACAGATGGCTTGGAGTATATCTGCCCGCACTGTAGCTGAAAGGTGACTGGCGTACAGTAATTCATCGAAGACGAATTAGGTGATATATCTTTCATTTTACATTGTATTTTCTAAAGATGGTATGTACATCGAATCCTCATATTTGCATGGACTACAAAATTAGAAATGGAAGAATCAAGTAGAAGCTGAAGTTGATTTTCATCATTTGCTGTGTTTTCATTTCCTCTTTTTTTGTGCTTATTTTATTTTATTAACAAATCTTGTAACTTAAAAACGTACTTTTTTAAGCCAAGCTCATTAAAATGGTTCATATAGGATCTGAAATCAGGCTTGCTTGAGGAATTTCTATGTTGAATTGTGAATGATTATGGTGGCACCTTTTGACATCTTCTTTGCCTAACTTTTAAAATCAGTTTTTGACAGGGACAATAAAGAGAAGAGCACGTCTTACATGTAATTATTTTTTTTTAATTTTTTTATACTAGATGTAAGCAGGTGCCCAATTTTAAATGACAGCAGCTAAAAGCTTTGAAGGGAGTAAAATAGATGTATTCTTTTCTGTATTAGAAGACAACTTATGGTGGTTTTATAATCAATAATTATTCATGACCAAGGGATTATGATATGGACTGGGATGATTGTTGTTTGTTTTTTTTTGGATTTTTTGACCTTCAGATGTTATTGGCCCTTTGTTGTTTTTAGGGTTGTAAACGAGTCGAGCTTGAGCGAGCTCAGGTTTGGCTCGTGTTCGGCTCGTTCGAAATAGCTCGTGTTCGAAATCGGCTCGTNTGTGGAATGTCCCAAACATGACACCCAGCCCACACAAAAACCACCAAATCAAATGGTTCCAAAAAGGAGAAAATACAATAAAAAACATATGAGATATAAATAAAAAATCAAAAGGTGCCAAAATAAGAGTATCAGGTAGCTGGAGAGCGACCAAATTTTGCCTTGCCTCTGCGTTTAGTTCTAGGGAAGGAACCAACTAATAAATTGGTCAGATGAGTGCCATTGTCAGTAGTAATCAATGTATTATCCAATAGATTCCATAGCTCGAGTCGTCCTCCGTTCTTTTTCTTCCTCCTCGTGTAGACCAGTCATTTCTCATCCGAAGATTGGCTGACCTGATCAGCAAAATGGTCTGAAGTGTGCATGATATGTGTAGGTTGTTGAATTGTACCAGCTGATTGTCTATCGGGTCAAAGGAGCACTCTCGTGTGTCTTAACATGTAAGTGGGTCTTCTTCAATAACAATAAGTGGTATCAGCATATTTGGATCTGTACCTGTAGTAAGGTGTTCTTCATGTGGAACTGCGATTTTGGAAAGAGGATCGGATTAGACCTTCTCAACAAGGATGGTAGGTGGCTGATCTTTAGTGATATTCGGCTTTAGATGAGGATGCAAGCGATAACAAATAGTAGAACTATGACCAAACATACTATAATGAGAGCAATAAGGAGGATGTGGTTCTATTTCAACTTTTTCCAATACCCGTTGGAATAGTGCCAATCCATATCTCATCCGGAGCTGGTTGAGTGATATCTCTCTCAAATAAAACATAAGCCACAGAGGGTTTGGTGATAGCAAGCGTAGGACTATCCACCTTGAGAGACTTACCGTAAGCAGTTGCTAAAGAGTAGAAGATTTTTATGTTGAACAGATGTAATTTTAACCCTGAAAATTTTATCCAAACTGGAATGATAGGGGACTCCGCTTTTGGATCAAAACCGACAATTAACTTCAGAATTTTCATAAAATGATTGTCGATCTTGATAACTTTTTGAGAGAAAATGCGAATGTAATCGACATCCTAAGATAACTGAATAAGTATATATCGGCTGTCTAGTAGACTAATGTTCCAACTGTCCAATAGTTTCATAGAATCAAATTCTTTCCTAATGATCTTCAGTTTTGGGTGACCATAAAGGAATTTCCCCACTAGAGCAAAACACCAAGAAGACGCTAGAGCACCAGTTTCAATCTCAGTGAGAATAAGTGCAGAGTTCTCATTTTTTTTTCCAAGCTTTTTAATAAAAGTGTGATCACTGCCACCTTCAAGAGACTCGTGGTACGATTGTGGAACATTACATAACTTACCGATAGCAAAAACAGACTCTAAACGTGAAGGAGGGGCACGAGCAGGAATGGGCAAGTCGCCAACAAGGGCATTTGCATAGGAACGGAGCGTTGAGGTCATCTCCCTCGCAAGATGGTCACGGTCAAGAAAGAAACGGTCTGACGGGCTGCAAGGAAGCTAGGGCGTTAAATTGCTGGGCAGCGTCGAATAGAGATGACGCGAGCTAAGGGAGCTGCGAGCGACATAGGTTGCGAAGCAGGCAGAGGAGCTGTCGGGCGCAAACCAGGGAAGCAATGTCGAGCAGAGACGACATGAGCTAAGGGAGCTGCGAACGAATAGAAGCTGCGATCGAGACGCTGAGCAATATCGAGACGACGACGCGACCAATGGAGCAAATCTGCAAAAGAGACGCCGACGCAGTATGGAGCGAGAGTCGACGATGCGAGGTCCCCTCCCTTCGAGCGGTAGAATCAATTGCGACCGAAATCGCCATTGGAAGCCCTAGCGGAGCTCTGGACAACCATCGATATANCTGGTGCAACTTTTACCTGAATACCAAAGTTTGAAACCTAAGCTACTAATCTCCTTAGTCATTTCTTCAACTCATTTAGCTTCTTGAATACATAAGATAATTATCTTTATATGAATCATAATATAAACTAATTTCATTAATTTACTTATGAGATTACATATAATTCTAAGATCATATCCTAATATTAATTTCATAGACTAATTTTTTTACCTGCATCTGTCTGTAATATGGAAACCCTTGTTTATTTGACATCAGGGCGTCAATGTAGTAGCTCTTGCACTTTTTTCACTNGAAATAATAATCAATGTTGGGTATTTAAATTATCACTTCGAAAGACCTTACAATCATTACATTATTGACGATCACTTCTTCTCATAGGAAAATAATCAATTTGTGTTTTGCTTAATCCATTCTTACAAGTAATAATATGCTCATCTCTTTTCTTGAATAAAGTAATAACAATAAGAAAATTATATGTTAAAGCAAAATCTAATGTCTCTNAAATTGACAGCCCTAGTTGTTTTCATAACCATACATGTTTTCATAACCATACATCGGTCCTTTGTTTTTAGCTTTCTTTTGGAAGATTTACATATATATCACTCAATTCCTATGTATTTACATATCTGACACATATATACCACTCAATTCCTATGTATTTACATATCTGACACCTAAATTCCAATTTTGGCATGCATGCCACCTTATTGTTCATGAAAAGGTGTACGTATTTCACTTTTTAGATGTTAAAACTGGTGGTGTTTTTGATGTGATATGAAAATGTAAGAAGTAAACTTTAGGGGTGATATGTAAATACATAGGAATTGAGTGGGTATTTTATGTGTGTGGCCCTTTTCTTTTTTCTCTCGGATATGCTGTCCTAATGGAACCATCTTTTACTTTGAGCTACATCCTGCTGCAATTAATGTATTTTTACATCAACATAAATCTTGAGGATAAATAGTTGGAGAAATGACAAGGATTATTCGAGCAAATGATTGGTCGATGTCAAATGTCGCTTGAATGTAGAGAATGAACGACCTGAAAGCTTAACAAAGTTGCATCAGCACCAACCTCTTGAAACCAAGCAAGTAACAACTCTAATATACATATATTTAATAACTTGAATATAAGTCATATCAATACCTTTCTTCTTTGTAAGTCTCAAAAGGATACCTCTTGGAACCTTATCGTAAGTTTTTTTCTAAATCAATAAAAATCATATGCAGATCCCCGTTATTTTCTCTGTACTTCTCCATCAAACCTCTCAATCAATGTATAACTTCCATAGTAGACCTGTCTGACATAAATCGAAACTGATTATGAGAAATCTTAGTAATGTGTCTTAACCTATATTCAATTTTCCTTTCCCATAATTTAAAATTATGATATATCAACTTAATTCCTCTCTAATTTGCACATTCTTGTGCATCCCCTTTAATCTTAAAAATTGGGACCAAAATAATCATCCTCCATTCTTTAAGCATCTTTTTAGTTTTTAAAATAATATTAAAGAGTTTAGTAAGTCAATAAACTCTAAATTCTTCTAAATATTTTCACACTTTAATTGGGATATCATCAGACCTTACAAACTTTGCACCCTTGGTTTGCTATAAAGCCTCCTAAACTTTTTTTTTNCCAATAAACTCTAAATTCTTCTAAATATTTTCACACTTCAATTGGGATATCATCAGACCTTACAAACTTTGCACCCTTGGTTTGCTATAAAGCCTCCTAAACTTTTTTTTTACTAATGCAACAATAAAAATAAAATATTTTATTAGTATTATTTATATTAAGATCACTGCAGTCGATTGTATTTTCAGAAATTTCATTGAAATTCTTCTCAAAATTACTCCCCATTTAAGTTGAATATCTTTTTCTAAGAAATGCACTTGTTGATTTTCTTCTTTAATACACTTGAGTTTAATCTTTACTTGTCTTTTCTTTGTTTAGCTAGTTCAGGCATATATTTTCACCCTTTTTAGCATCTAATANTAATCTTTACTTGTCTTTTCTTTGTTTAGCTAGTTCAGGCATATATTTTCACCCTTTTTAGCATCTAATATAATATGAAGACCACGAAAAGCAGAATTTTTAGTGCCACATATTGGTCTCTTAGACTCCCTACAAATCATTTTATATTTTTCTCACTTATTTGAGCTTTTACATTTAAACCAATTTTTATAACATAAATTCTTATATTTTATCTTTTCATGCCTATTTCTATTCTATTAGCAACTATTTTTATTTATAAAAACATACTTTTCATTCTCAAAGTACATCTTCTGCAACTTGTTTAAAAATGTTTGTTTCTTTATTTCACATATAATTTGCTTCTTCATGAACATTCCAAATCTCGAAAACTTGAAGTTTACTTATTAAAATAATATTATCTGTCTTTTAGGTGCTCCCATATAAATCTATGTCAATTGTTTCTAATATTCTTTATTTTACAACTCTTCATTTTAAAATCTAGAAATAATAATCAATGTTGGGTATTTAAATTATCACTTCGAAAGACCTTACAATCATTACATTATTGACGATCACTTCTTCTCATAGGAAAATAATCAATTTGTGTTTTGCTTAATCCATTCTTACAAGTAATAATATGCTCATCTCTTTTCTTGAATAAAGTAATAACAATAAGAAAATTATATGTTAAAGCAAAATCTAATGTCTCTACAATCTTCACTAATCAGTTGAAAACCATAACCGTCATGAATAATTCTAAAATCTTCCACCACTCTATTGACATGTTCATTTAAATCTTCTCCAATAAAAATCTTTCTTCAAGGGATATCATTTGTACTAAATCTTCTAAGATCATTCTAGAATTTTTCTTGGGAAATTATATCTAAACCTATTTGAAGAGCATAAACACTTATAATATTTAAAATCTTAGTATCAACAACAATCTTAAGAGCTATAATTTTATCTCCAATTTTATTAATTTTTACAATATTAACTTCCAAACTCTTATATATATAATTACACCTACACCATTTATGGTGCAACTTTTACCTGAATACCAAAGTTTGAAACCTAAGCTACTAATATCCTTAGTCATTTCTTCAACTCATTTAGCTTCTTGAATACATAAGATAATTATCTTTATATGAATCATAATATAAATTAATTTCATTAATTTACTTATGAGATTACCTATATTCTAAGATCATATCCTAATATTAATTTCATAGACTAATTTTTTTACCTGCATCCGTCTGTAATATGGAAACCCTTGTTTATTTGACATCAGGGCGTCAATGTAGTAGCTCTTGCACTTTTTTCACTTTATTCAGGTCATACATCGTGCTGCTTCCAGGGGACACCCTAGCATTTACATAATGATTAAGAGGATTCATGTCATGATATTTTGACAGATTTTATGCTGGTTGTCGAATACCTAACACAACCCTCCACTTTTCACATATGAGGCTTGGGACTTGACAATGACAGTGTTTCTCACTAAAAGATAAAAAGTGTTCAAATTTTTCTTCTCTTTTATTTTCATATGGCTAACACTATTTCTTAGGCGTGATCCGCAGGATAATTTCAGATCCAACATCCTGAAAAGTGAGGTGAGCATGGAATCATGCATTTTACAAGACGAGGAGCATATCATGGTGAAGGGAAGAATCAAGGAGAAACTTACAACATGGATTCAATTCGAGAATTCGTACAGCAACAAATATTGATACTCCATGATCGGATGGCCAGGCAAATTGTTGAGCTGGCCCGAGCGTTGGCTAAGGGAAAGGCGCAACCTATCCTGCAACCTGATCCACCAACACCTGAACAACCAGTTCAACAAGCAACTCCAACAGCTGAGCGAGGAAAAGTTTCAGTATCAGGACAGTGCAAGATCCGCGTAAAGGGGAAAATTGCAAACAGAGGCGATATAAGTTTATTTTCGGATGAATAATGCATTCATCCGACATATTATGGAGGCCATGACATTGGATAAGTTTAAGGTTTCTACCTTGGAACCATATAAGGTTGGAGCGACCCTACTAACTGTATTGTGTCTTTTGAGTTAGCAATCTGTATTCTCGAGACCTTTGATGCATTGAAATGTCAATTGTTCTATACCACGCTGAGAGATTCCACTCTCAGGTGGTTCAATGAATTTTTCATAGGACTTATTAAGTATTTTGAAGACTTCAAGAAGTTATTTTTTGCTCAGTTCGCTAGCATGCATGAACCACAAAAGGATTCAGATTCTTTATGGTACATAAAATAAGGACCAAATGAGAGTCTTCAGTCATATGTTACCAGATTCCAAAAGTAGATGCTTGAAGTCCAAAGTCTGGATCTGATAGTTGCCAATGCAACACTTGCATAAGGACGAAAAAGTTTGCGGTTCGATACTTTTTGGGTCTATAGAAAGCCAAAATTTTGGCTGACTTTCTAGAGTTAGCCAACGAACATGTTGCGGTCGAAGAGTATATAAACCAGCCGATTTCCAAAGGTGAGAAGTTAGATCTATTGATATGAAAGCAAAACACGAAGGATGACAGTTGGAGAGAGAAAGATGGCTCTCGTCCAAGANGTTAGATCTATTGATATGAAAGCAAAACACGAAGGATGACAGTTGGAGAGAGAAAGATGGCTCTCGTCCAAGATTTGAGAGAGGTCGTTCTTTAGAGACTGAGGGGCCTATATGCTTACACCACTTTGACTTTCTATGACGAAACTCGTAGATGCAATAAAAAGACAAGGAGTATTTCCTAAAGGCGACTCCATTGAAAATTGGAGCTTCCCTCCAGAACCTCAACAAATATTGTAAGTACCATCGAGGCCATGGGCATGAAACTGATGAGTGCAGACACCTCCGTAGCCTGGTAGAGAAGTTGATCCAAGCCAGAAAGCTCAAGGAGTTTGCAGCTTCAGAAGCTCACTCGAAGGAAAGGCAAGGCTCCAACAGAAAGCAAGTCGAGTGGGTCGACTCGAGTTAATGCTATTCACATAGCACGAATTTTACCAACAATATAGGCAACAATTTATATGTCAGGGCCGACCAAAAAAGAAGTTAATTGAGAAATTAATGTGTTGTGATGTCTGCTCCAAAAATAAAAGCTCATCCCCCGATCATTTTTACTGACACAAATCTAACCATAACTGGAAATCCATACAATAAAGTTATTGTTGTCACAACACTTATTAGTATTTATCAGGTAGGCGGTCTGGTCGATACTGGGAGCTCAAAAAACATATTATTCTATACGCGTTCGAAAAGATGAATCTGACAATCGATTAACTAACTCCACTGACAAGCCCACTATACAGTTTCTCTGGCGAGCGAAAGGAGGCACTCAATGTAATAGCGCTCTCTGTCACTTAGGAAGAACGTGATTGTCGATTTGTCAATATGACAGATTTTTTAGTAGTTGATGCACTGCCAACCTATAATGTAATATTTGGTCTCCCTCTTCTCAACAATTTTTGAGCCATGGTATCAACTTACCTTGTNCGGTGATCTCTCTGTCATTTCTACAAAGTTCAAAACCAAAGGAAGAACTTTCAATCTACCTGGGAGTCGGTCCGAAGGCTATTAGCTCAGTCATCATCCGAGAAGAGTCGGGGAAGCAATTTCCCATTTATTATACNTGGTGATCTCTCTGTCATTTCTACGAAGTTCAAAACCAAAGGAAGAACTTTCAATCTACCTGGAAGTCGGTCCGAAGGCTATTAGCTCAGTCATCATCCGAGAAGAGTCGGGGAAGCAATTTCCCATTTATTATACAAGTCGAGTCCTTAGAGGAGCCAAAATAAAGTATCCTCTAATGGAAAAACTAATGTTTGCTCTTTATTTTCTCAGCTCGTAGGCTTCAACTATATTTTTAGACCCATTTAATTAAGATCATTATTGACCATCTGATTAATTCTATACTCGACNGAAATAAAGTATCCTCTAATGGAAAAACTAATGTTTGCTCTTTATTTTCTCTGCTCGCAGGCTTCAACTATATTTTTAGACCCATTTAATTAAGATCATTATTGACCATCTGATTAATTCTATACTCGACCAAAACATTCGAGCTGATTATTAATATGGTTTGTGGAGCTCTATGAGTATGACCTTACTTACGTCTCTCAAACATCAATTAAAGCCCAAACTGTGATAGATTTTTTGGTGGATTTCTCTGAATCAGACGGATCAAGCAAAGAGTACGGGGCAAAATTGCAAGCATGGATCTTTCACGTAGACAGAGCTTCAAGCCAAACTAAAGTAGGAATTGGGCTGGCTTTAAGCAGTTTGACTGGGGAGCATATTTATGATTCAATCGTCCTTGATNGTCAAATACATTTGATAAGTTCAATACCTCTCCTGGGTATCGTTTATGGTGCAAAAGTCCAATGCTAAATTGAGAATGCACGCAGATTTCACAAATTTGAACACTTTTTTGCCCAAATGACGGTTATCCACTACCTCGGATCGTTGCTCTGGTCGACTTTTCAGTCGAATACTCGGTCATGAGTTTCCTCAACGCTTTCTACGGATATCATCAAGCCAAAATGCATCCGCCCGATGTAGAGAAAATGGCTTTTACTACTAGTGATGGATTATATTGTTTTACTGTATTGCCCCTTTGTGCTTCAAAACGATGTCACAACATATCAACGTTTAATGGATGTAATTTTTTCTAAACAAAAAGGATGAAACATTGATGTCTATGTGGTTGACGTGCTAGTGAAAAATAAGATGTCTGAACAAGATATGTATGATTTTAAGGAAACCTTCCAAACACTTAAGAAGTTTAACGTGAAATTAAATCCATTAAAATGCATTTTTGGAGCCTTCACAGAGAAATTCTTGGGATACCTTTCGAAAACTATAGGCATTAAGGTCAATCCTGAGAAAGTGAAAGGCACTCCTAGATACGCCTTCTTCTCAGAACACCAAAGAAGTGCAAAAGCTTACCGGTCGAATTGCAGCTTTGAGTTGATTTATTTTCAAGTTAGGAGACAAATGTGCCGCCTTCTTCTTTATAGTAATAAGAAAAGCGAAGAAATTTGAATGGATGAACGAATGCAAATAATTTTTCCTAAATTTTAAGCAGTTGGTGATCTCTCTGTCATTTCTACGAAGTTCAAAACCAAAGGAAGAACTTTCAATCTACCTGGAAGTCGGTCCGAAGGCTATTAGCTCAGTCATCATCCGAGAAGAGTCGGGGAAGCAATTTCCCATTTATTATACAAGTCGAGTCCTTAGAGGAGCCAAAATAAAGTATCCTCTAATGGAAAAACTAATGTTTGCTCTTTATTTTCTCAGCTCGTAGGCTTCAACTATATTTTTAGACCCATTTAATTAAGATCATTATTGACCATCTGATTAATTCTATACTCGACCAAAACATTCGAGCTGATTATTAATATGGTTTGTGGAGCTCTATGAGTATGACCTTACTTACGTCTCTCAAACATCAATTAAAGCCCAAGCTGTGATAGATTTTTTGGTGGATTTCTCTGAATCAGACGGATCAAGCAAAGAGTACGGGGCAAAATTGCAAGCATGGATCTTTCACGTAAACAGAGCTTCAAGCCAAACTAAAGTAGGAATTGGGTTGGCTTTAAGCAGTTTGACTGGGGAGCATATTTATGATTCAATCGTCCTTGATTTTCCATCACAATTAATCAAGCAGAGTATGAAGTGTTGATAGTTGGGTTTCATTTTGTTCAAGAAGTGGGTGCATGACATCTAATTGTAAGATCTGATTCTCAAATATTTGCCAACCAGGTTAATAGAGATTTCAAAGTTTGAGATGAAATGATGATAAAATACTTGAATAAAGTAAAAGTAGAAAGGAAAGTTTATAAGTTTCCGCATCGAACACGTTGGACAGGAAGAGAATCAAGTGACAGACCTCTTATCAAAAGATACATGTGTTGGGAATAAAGCAACCCCAATAGCTTCTTTGACTATTCATTGAAGAACCATAAGTAATGGAAATGGAAGCAAATGATGAAGGAAGTTGGGTGGAGCCTTATATCCACTATTTCAAAACAGACAAAATTCATGAATCAATGACTGATCCGCAAAGTTTCAAGTTTGAAGTCGTTCAATACCATAAAGGAAAATTCTTTCAGTGGTCGTGAATTATTTTTCAAAGTGGATAGAAGCTAAAACACTCGCTCAGATCAACACAGATGTGGTCCAAAATTTTATCTGGATGGATATAATTAATCCGTATGGTTTACTCCTACCACTCATTATAGATATTGAAACTCAATTTCTTGATCAGGGGGTAAGAGTTTTCTGTTAGAGCCAGGGAATTAATTTGAAATTCTCATCCACGCATCACCCCCAGACCAATGGTCAAGCTGAAGCTGCAGACAAGATCATTCTAAACTTATTAAGGAAAAAGGTCGAAAGTGCAAAAGGTTAGTGAATGAACATGCTTCCTTCAATTTTTTTGGCCGTCTGAACCACTCCGAAGAAATCAATCAGTCAAATTTCATACATGATTTCCCACGGAATGAAAGTTATGTTACCGGTTGAATATAATCACACAGTCAAAAAGTCATCACTGCAGCATCTTTTGTCAAGGAGGAGCTCAATGACTGGCAAGTTGTGAATGAAGGAGCTTTGCTCGCTCTTTATTTACTAGAAGAAATTAGAAAGGATATTTCTCTAAGATAATAGAAAAATAAAAAGGGCATCCCGATATTACAACAAAAACGTACAATAATAGACATTTATTGTGGGTGATTTGGTTCTAAAGGTCAATCCAGCCATCAGAGCTCAATCAGTTGTCAAGCTTGATCAGACATGAACCGATTCATTCATCATTGGTCACCAAGTTTTCCCTGGCGCATATAATTTAAAAACATACAAAGGGAAAGTTCTTCCACAAACGTGGAGTGGGGATGACCTCAAACATTTTTTTCCATAAATAAAATGATTTAATTTGTATATGTAATCATATTTGAGAAACACTATTATTATTAAATGAAACATTTTTATTATCTTGGTTGGAATGTACAAAACATCAAGCTAACATAAAATACAAAAAAATACACCCATTACAAATTTCCTATTATAAGAACAATCTCTTGAGGAGAGGGCAAAGACCCTATGTTGAAGCTCAGCTGATGGGTCCCACCAAGAACACTTGTTTCCTCTCTCTCTCCGCATTTTCATATTTTCCTCACAATGGAAGAAAACCTGGAGGTGAGGGAAAGAGGGAGGAGGATGTTTGCTGTTAAGAGGCTTTCAAGTCCTAATAGCACTAATGGTAAAATCTCACTCTTGACAGAGATTGTGAACATATGTATTGCGCTCCCTCATAACATGTGCTCAGCACAACCTTTCCCCATGATTCACACATCTGTTTGGAGGGAGGATTTTCTGCAAGTGGCGAGTCTCGACTTTATCACATTCGACACCCGACTTGGAGAAAGTACCTCCCTCCGACACTTGAATTGAAGAATAACGGAGCAAATGCTTCACTTCTGTCAACGAAAAGCCTTCGCCTCTAACTTTACATTAAGTTGATAAAACTCTCACATTTTATACTAACTCGCTAAACTTTATCTTGAACATGAGTGCAATAAAAAAATGCCCCCTCCCCTTTCTATGGGTGGGAGGGTCAACGATTGTAACACGAGTTTCCCGACAAAAGCCTGCTAAGGACCCACCATGATAAGACAGTTCCACACCATGACAAGGCAGCTCAACGACTAATTTCCCAATAAAGGAAAAGAAAAATCATATCTTAAAAGTTGACCCACCATAGATCATGAGATAAAAACAAGGTTGCTACTCTAATAGACCAATCTTTAAGGATTTCTTCGACATTAAAAAACTCGACCAGATCAAACGATGTTCAATGGTCATCTCTGATGCTCGGGGAACTTGAACACCTCGAGTGAAAAGTTAGACATCAAAAGCACATTATAATGCTAATGTGTTGATTGATAAATCGTGGACTTTTGAGGAACAACCGATCAATTTTAATTTTTATTTTAAATCTTGTTTCCGTTCATTTTTCTTTTTTTTTTATTTTAAAAGGAGTTGTCAGCTTTTCGATTGTCATATACTTCCCCCATTCGAATAAATCTCCCTCCTGAACCACAGAAACGATTCAAATAGGAGATGAACCAAATAAAAAGGGAAATACGACAAAAAGACAAATAAGAGAAAAAGTAAAACGTGGAGAGTCTACATGCGATAAACTTCATAAAGATAGGTTAAGAATGTCCGCCCAAACAAGATCGAGTGGATGCACCTTAAACCAATATCTGCGAAAGAAGTACCTACATAGACTACCCATGATCAGAGAGTCAGGTGTATGTACCTGTTCTGAGGTCAAGAGCGCTCCCAAAGGAACGTGTTCCTACTGGTTAATGACATCTTGGGGGATACCCAAGAATACTCTCGATAAAAGGAGTTTTACTTCATATTATCATAGGTCTGGGGTATAGGCAATCAAATGAAGGTTATTCCGTGTGGGAATAGTCCCAATACTTCAAAGCTCATACTAAGCCATCGGACAGAGAGTGAGTCTCTCACATCCCGAATGAGTAGTGGCTAATCAGTACACGGGGCCCACAGACTAACCTAAATCATCTTGACGGGGATATCCCAACACGTCAGAGCATGTCCGGGCCATAAGGGCAGATGACAAGTCATCGTATCCCAAATGAGTGGCAACTCATCAATATCGGGTCGTCAAGGTGATATCAACGAAGTCAAGGAGCGATAGGGCTCAAAGGGGCTCAACAAAAAGGAAGGTAGAGTGATCCTAAAAGGTAGAGGTAACTTGGTCGGGGTACCACAGACCTGTCATACACAGCTACTAGGACCCTAAGTCTACCTGATCGTGAAGGTAGTCGACCCAACACGTCCTGAAATCCCCAGTCAGCAGTCCGTGAATTGCATCATCCACGGGAACCTCGATAGCCATAAAGTCAAAGGAAGGAAACTCTATCCTATGAATATAAGCTGGAGCTCCAAGAGGTGGGACTTATACTTGCCGAAGTGGCAATGATGCCTCTAGATAGAAGAGAAAGCGGAGGTTCATCTACAAAGCTGTAAGCACTCCAACAAAAGGACTTACACCCCGTCTGGGTCGGGGAGCCTTCTAACACCCTAGGCGCATCCAAACAAAAGGACTTACACCCCGTCTGGGTCGGGGAGCCTTCTAACACCCTAGACGCACTACTAAACAAAAGGACTTACACCCCGTCTGGGTCGGGGAGCCTTCTAACACCCTAGGCGCACTAGATCCAAACAAAAGGACTTACACCCCGTCTAGGTCGGGGAGTCTTCTAACACCCTAGGCGCACTAGACAACCACCTATATGAAGGCATGCTGGTGGGGACTCCTCCTCGGGACATGCAAATATGAATGCAGTTATCTAGAGCAGTCGTAAGTATTGTGGAGGCCCTATTAATATATGCAGGAAAGTAAAAGTTGTAATAAGTTCAGACATACAATATGATGTAAAAAAGCAAAGCAAGCCAAATCAAAATAATATAAGGCCGGTGCCGCTGGGTCGGTAACAAATCTCATAAAGGAAAAAGGTAGCCAGACTACACACATACATATCTGGTCCTAATTCTATACATCAATATAAAATGCAGAATAAAGATATGGGGCGCGAGCATCTACTGCTGGTCCCGTCTACGTGGTTCCGGCGCTAAACATCTTGGAACCCGTGCCTGTATCTTATTACTGTTACAGGACTCTCATAAACTCTAAAAATACATAGAGAAAAGAAAAAAGACTCAATCCTGCATGAAAACGAATGTCAGCTGGAAAAACTCACATGCACATAACATATCATGAGCCATGCCTTAAAAGTGGGGGAAGCTAAAAGCACCTGCAAGCAAAAGGGTGAGAAATCATTACTTGCTCCCCCCATAGCGGTACCTGTATGTGTAAGAAAATACACATGGCTCCTTGATGAAGAACGCCCTAACACACTACCATACATATGGAACATGTAGTCATATCATAAGCTTAATGCAAAAGANATGCTCATAATTATTTCCAGAAAATGCTTCTCCTGATCGAAACAAAGGTATGCAGGACGAAATTACTTATTTAACAATAAAATTTTTATATTTTACATCGGTTCAAAATAATTTTTTAAGATATCCAACTGTGCTCATATATTTATCCATAAATTACTTTTCCTGATTGAAGAAGATGAAAGTGAAAAGAAATAACATATTTAATATCTAAATTTATGTTTGCATCAGCTCAAAGAAATTTTTTATATATAATATTTTAAAGAACTGAAAGCGCTTATTGTTTCCAATTTAAACGTTGATATATATATATAGGCTCAAGAAAAATTTTCAATTTAATTTTTTTCTAAAGAACCAACAGTACTCGTGTTTATTTATAAAATTTTTTTCTAATTGAAGAAGAGGAAAGTAAATTGAAATAACTTTTCTAACATTTAAACTTGGTGTTTCCATCAGCTTAATTTCTCAGTTATTTTTTTTCAAAATAACAAATAATGCTCATATTTTCATCATAAAATGCTTTTCCAGATAGAAAGGAAGGCAAAAAAATGCAATTACTGTAATGCAACTTATTTAGCTTATATAGCAACTCAACTTTCATTTTTCCATTGGCTCAATGCAATTTCTCATAAAACCAAAGAGAACAAAGGAAAATGATGGTAAAACGCAAACCATTAAACCACCAGTAGGCAAACCTAGAAGATGACCATCAAACCATCAAATCATTAAACCACCAAAAGGAAAAGATGGTAAAACGCAAACCATCAAACCACCACTATGTTTGGATTTTATAGAATTTAGTGTTGAATATTGTTATATAGTAAAATTTTATGTAGATAAAATAAAAAGAAAAAGAAAATAAAAACAATATCAAAATCACATAACGAGAAAAGTAATAATAATAATAATATAACTATTGTCTTGAAACTCATGCAGGCTCTTTATCATTCAGCTTCATTTGCTGTCCTTGTGTGAATGTATAAATCTCGAACACTCAAATACTCGTACACTTTCCAATTCGGTGGGAAAATTTGNGTGCTCATAATTATTTCCAGAAAATGCTTTTCCTGATCAAAACGAAGGTATGCAAGACGAAATTACTTATCTAACAGTAAAATTTTTATATTTTACATCGGTTCAAAATTATTTTTTAAAATAACAAACTGTGCTCATATATTTATCCATAAATTACTTTTCCTGATTGAAGAAGATGAAAGCGAAAAGAAATAACATATTTAATTTCTAAAATTTATGTTTGCATCAGCTCAAAGAAATTTTTTATATATAATTTTTTAAAGAACTGAGAGCGCTTATTGTTTTCCAATCTAAACATTGATATGTATATAGGCTCAAGAAAAATTTTCAATTAAATTTTTTTCTAAAGAACCAACAGTACTTCTGTTTATTTATAAATTTTTTTTCTGATTGAAGAAGAGGAAAATAAATTGAAATAACTTTTCTAACATTTAAATCTGGTGTTTCCATCAACTCAATTTCTCAGGTATTTTTTTTCAAAATAACAAACAATGCTCATATTTTCGTCATAAAATACTTTTCCAGATAGAAAGGAAGACAACAAAATGCAATTACTGTAATGCAACTTATTTAGCTTATATAACAACTCAACTTTCATTTTTCCATTGGCTCAATGCAATTTTTCAGAAAAACAGAGAGAACAAAGGAAAATGATGGTAAAATGCAAACCATTAAACCACCAGTAGGTAAACCTAGAAGATGACCATCAAACCATCAAATCATTAAACCACCAAAAGGAAAAGATGGTAAAACGCAAACCATCAAACCACCACTATGTTTGGATTTTATAGAATTTAGTATTGAATGTTTTTATATAGTAAAATTTTATGTAGATAGAATAAAAAGAAAAAGAAAATAAAAGCAATATCAAAATCACATAACAATAAAAGTAATAATAGTAATAATATAACTATTGTCTTGAAACTCATGCAGGTTCTTTATCATTCAGCTTCATTTGTTGTCCTTGTGTGAATGTATAAATCTCGAACACTCAAATACTCGTACACTTTCCAATTCGGTGGGAAAATTTGCTATTTAGTGCTTGTGCACGTTTTTCCAGCATGATATAGATAAACTATGACTCAAGTACTCGTGGGTGTTGTTTCATCGCAATAAGGAAATTTATGCTTCTCTTGTGCAAATACTTGAAGGACTATGCATGCTTTTTTAAATATGCTAGGTATGATGATCTCCGATCATGATGTCGCAAGACATCAACCATGCAAGCTTGTTAAAGCGCGATGGGAAGATCTAACACACCCCTCGATGCAACACCTTAAGTGGGGATGACGTTGGGAGGCTGTTAAAATTTTGAATTGACAGGAGATCTAAATAAAATATAAATTGAACTAAATGAAACTGAAACTGAACTTAAAATGACATCCATGAATTCTGACTAACCAAAAAAATAATTAAATAAACGAAATATAAATTGCTAAGAATAAAATGGATGTTAAATGATATAAAACTTATAGAGGATTCTTAAAGATTTTGAAGACGAATATAATTTTTTAGTACGACCTTTCAACTCAAATTGCTTACGTAATAAATATCAAACATGAAAGGGAATGGACTTGTCATTCCTTATTTATAAGAAGAAAAAGAACCTTACGTGGGACTAACCCATTAAAGTCCAAATCATATAAAGGTTTTAAAAATGACATCCACTTACATTCAAACATATAAGAACATTCTGTCAATGTACTCATAAGATTCTTTTTCGTTTTAACTCATTACTGAATTCACAATATTCACATGAGCATGCAAAAGGTGAAATTTAGAAAATTTAAATTGAAAACTTGCATGCATATCAAAGCAAAATATAATATTTATTTAAGCTTTTAAAATTCTAGAAAATTTTGAGATCTACATGTTTCTTGAGGCTTCTANGGATAAACTATGACTTAAGTTCTCGTGGGTGTTGTTTCATCACAATAAGGAAATTTAATACTTGAAGGACTATGCATGCTTTTTTAAATATGCTAGGTATGATGATCTCCGATCATGATGTCGCAAGACATCAACCATGCTAGCTTGTTAAAGCGCGATGGGAAGATCTAACACACCCCTCGATGCAACCCCTTAAGTGGGGATGACGTTGGGAGGCTGTTAAAATTTTGAATTGACAAGAGATCTAAATAAAATATAAGTTGAACTAAATGAAAACGAAATTGAACTTAAAATGACATCCATGAATTCTGACAAACCAAAAAAAATAATTAAATAAACGAAATATAAATTGCTAAGAATAAAATGGATGTTAAATGAATATAAAACTTATAGAGGATTCTTAAAGATTTTGAAGACAAATAGAATTTTCTAGTAGGACCTTTCAACTCGAATTGCTTACGTAATAATTATCAAACATGAAAGGGAATGGACTTGTCATTCCTTATTTATAAGAAGAAAAAGAATCTTACGTGGGACTGACCCATTAAAGTCCAAATCATATAAAGGTTATAAAAATGACATCCACTTACATTCAAACATATAAGAACATTCTGTCAATGTACTCATAAGATTCTTTTTCGTTTTAACTCATTACTGAATTCACAATATTCACATGAGCAGGGAAAAGGTGAAATTTAGAAAATTTAAATTGAAAACTTGCATGCATTTCAAAGTAAAATATAATATTTATTTAAGCTTTTAAAATTCTAGAAAATTTTGAGATCTACATGTTTCTTGAGGCTTCTAAGCTTGAACTCAAATGTATTGTTACAAAAACATGGGAGCAACTTAAAATCTGCACATATTAATGAAATGACCATATGTTCTTCAATGATAAGCCTAATTTTTCTAAACTTAAGCGTTTGAGAATACTACATTGTTTAACTGTATGTTAGGCAAAAAATTAAATTTTCCTCGAGAAAAATGGACACCTTCCAAAGCTTTGCAAATTTTTTTCTTAAATATCAATTTTAAAACTATTAAATATTTATGCTCTAAGCACACCACNGAGATTACTACATTGGTTAACTGTATGTTTAGGCAAAAAATTAAATTTGCCTTGAGAAACATGAACACCTTTCAAAGCTTTGCAAATTTTTTTCTTAAATATCAATTTTAAAACTATTAAATATTTATGCTCTAAGCACACCACTTTGCCTATAGGGCAATTTTATAAGTCATACTTCTTGCTAGTCTAATCCTACTCCTGATCAGGAACGAAGTTGATATGATTGAGTTTTTGATACATTAATTTGATCATCCTCCTCACATGCACCAGAGTCGACAAGATTAGTATTTTTAATGATGTTTAAGTAATAACTTATATTTGATGATGAGCATATTCATTACACATTTATCGTCTTAAATTTTATAATTAAAAGTATTCACATGAAATCTATTACCAAATGCTTAATGCAAAATTCATCTCTCCACAACTATTTGTCGATGTTGCAAATTTTAGATTAACTTAAGCTTACAAAGAGCAATCTTTATATCAATTATACTACTAAATTTATATTCAAAACACTCTCATATCAGTAAAAAGGTGACCTGAGTCATCTCTCTGCATGATTTAGTAGACAGTTCCACAAAAAAAGCAGTTCTCAACAGATCCCTCTGACTGAATGACTTGACTAATAAAGACAATAAGGTGGTTTTGTCAGTAGGCTCCGTTATATTATGATCACAAGTGTAGTCCGTATGTTTCTCAATGATATTCTATTCATTTGAGTTATGAATCATATAACATATCTGATAAGATACTAAACCCTCTTTAAGTTAATATTGACTTAAATTAGTACCTTAGACAAAAATCCATCCCAAGTCTATAAGACGAAGCAACCTATGGTTACTGGCAACGATTATTTTACCAAGTTGGGCAAGCTACTTCTTTTGAGTAAGTAGATCAGAGACCAAGACAACTTGAGATGACGGAACATTGTACTCTTGCTGTCATTCACCCTCAGTTCGAAGTGATAATTTTATAATTACAAAACTTTAATTTGCTGTCATTAAATGTTAGTTTTGGATACTTTACGCCTAATGACTAGACTTAATCGAAAGTACTCTTGCTATCGAAGGGGTAATTAAACATAAGGGCTTGCTCCTATGGGAAATCTTGAATCCTAGATCTTACCCTAAGTAATGTCCTTACTACTGTTTCATCATTATTTTGAAAATTTGACCTGGAATCTCGTAGTAAAGCCTCTCATATTTTTTTCTTCGAGAGAGGCTGGGGCGTTGAAATTTTGGGATCATAATTATGACCAATTTTTCTTTGTCCTTTTGACTTTAAGCTGTCTGTTTTGCTTAAATCACAGTTTTAAGGGCGTGCTTTTTAATTTGTTAAACTAAGACATCATATTTATGATGACTAAGTTTGAAAGGGCTTCAGGAAACACATTGATCTATGACATGTGTTTAAGTGCTGTAATATGTGCAGTTTTTTGTATGCTTATCTCACATTCTATCATTTTTTTTTGCTTTGTTAGTATCGTGACTTCAGAACTGAAATTCTAACTGAAATGATC
>JXCR01067676.1:56357-90354 GCA_002079205.1 Phalaenopsis hybrid cultivar
GCATGAAATACATTTTGCCATTGATCCTCATAGTAGTTCTAAAAAACAGGTAGTCCTTTGTTATGTGGTGTTTTCCATTAACTTTTTAACAATGGATGATGTCAATGAATTATATTTTGGATTGTACTTTATATCCTTCGTTAAATTACGTTTTCTTGACAGATATCTTAAAAACATTAAATTTATTTTTTAGCTCTTATTTCAATCAGCGGTTATTTTCATATTTCTTAAAAATTGCATTTCATCCTCATTGGTTGCACAAGCTTCCTTAAAACAGTTATTTGGTCAGCATCCTTTGCATAAGATGCATTAATTTTTTGATATACTAATGGATACCTTTTTGGGATTTGAATTAAAGTTGAGTTTGACATGCTCCTTTTCCTTTGTCCTGTTTAGTTATTTTACTGGTCATATCTTGCTCTACCTTAGTTGTTCTTCTTTTTCTTCCTCGCCTCATTTTGAATGTCAATCAATGTCAAATCTGTATTTATATAGCATATCTCCACAAAAGGAATTCCAGACTATTTCTGTATTGATTGGACAATTAAGCTTTCTTTTGCCCGTCAGAAAGCTATTTCAACCTTATACACACATTGAGAATCATCCTTGAGTACAAAAGACGCCAATTCAAAAAATCATATCCAATGCCATGGATTCTAATAGCGAGTTTTTTGTTTTCACATTAGAGCTCGTGAGCATCTCTCCTTCCTTATAAGCAAAATTTTTAAAGAATCACTCCTTTGTAAATCATTTCACATATAATGGTGTCTTTTGTGATCTGTAAGGGAGGCACTTAGTCTTAAAGATTGCTCTGTTCATATATAATGACAATAAAAGGCATTTTTGTTTATACATTTAAGCTAGGCCGGACCTTCATTTGTAGGTCTTTTTTAAATAGTTCTATTGTAGGTTAAACGTATGCAGAACTTTAAACTGCAGGGCTTGAATAGTTCTACTGCTTAACTTTTGGCCTACCAGTGTTTAAGAGTAGGCTTGATTATAAGACCTCTCTTTAATCTATAGTTACCGGTACCAGATGTAGTTAGAAAATCAGCGGAAACAAAAATAGCTTTTATTAATATTGAAATAGAGTTACAACCCAACACAAATGGAAAGGGGAAATACAACAACAAACCAATCTCCAGCTAGGAACAGAAGAAATATGAGGGCGGAGGTGGCGTTGGTGAAGTGGTAAGGGGAAAAGGGAAGGGTTGAGGGATATCTGATATGTTGGAAGGGCGGTTGGTGGTTGGTTTGGGGGTTTGGGTGAGTGGGGTGGTAGGTAAGGTGACAGGAAGGGTGGTGAGGGGTGTTGGGTGATGGCGAGGTGTGCCCGGCAGCTAGGGAAGCTGCTGTGAGGGACCTGGTAGGATGCAAGGGGCGGTTGAGAGGGCTGGACAGTAAGGCCAACAACAGGTTGGAGGGGAATAGGGTGCTGAGAGGCAGAGTGGAAAGGGTGGACAACAAGACAAAGACAATGGCGGAAAAGAGACTGCAGGATAGCTGGGATGGTACTGGGATGGCAGCTGACTAATGGATGGGAAGGAGAAGGGGTGGAGAGGAGGATAGAGGAAGATACATCACCACCTCGGAGTTGAATACAAGCATAGCACCACCACCTCTTTAGATACAACCCTAGAATAGGGAGAACAATCCCACAAAGGAATCTGAAAGCAACTCACACTAAAACTGCCCCTGCAATCAGGGTACAACAATTTATAGACTCTCATTGACGAAGAAAAGGAAAGAAATAAAAAATGAAACTCCCACACAAAAGGAAGGAGTTGGGAGGCAAGAAAAATCTAGAGAACCATTAAGAACTTCCCATATGAAGAAGATCACCAATGGAAGGGATGCAGGCTGTTGCATCGCGATCTTCTTTCCGCCATCGTGACTCCCTCCCGCTTCTCCTGCTCTCGCGAAGGTTTCCCTATTATATTATATTTAATATATATGATACAATTCATCTAAAAAGTCAGGTTAATTTAAGCATATTAATTTTATATGTTTTTGAGTTATACTTTTTTTTTTTAAAATTATATTGCATTTCAGATTAATTGATAGTAAGAAGACAATTGTAATAAATGAAGAACATTTTAAAGTTACAAATGAGCTTGGGTCGGCTTGGGCTTGGACTTGGACTTCACTTTAACTAAAATTAAAATTTCCATTGATTAAAATGAAAATTTAATTTAATAAACCTAAATTTAATTTAAAATTGAACTAAATCCAACTTAACATAAAATGGACCAAAATTTATCATTGTTTCTCCGACTCTTCGTAATGCTCGGTGTTTTATTTCGTAAGCTACGTTGTATTTGCGGTCATGAAGAAATAGCTACGAGTTTGACGATGATTTGACACTAATTTTATGTGGATTTGCGTGCTTCAACTTTTAATGTGTAATACAGATCTAATTTTCACTTGAACTAAAATCAAAATTAACCTTAATTAAAATGAAAATTTAACTTAATAAACCTAAATTAAAATTTAAAATTGAACTAAATCTAACTTGACATAAAATGAATCAAATTAATCACGGTTTCTTCAACTTTTCGTAGTGCTCCAGATTTTATTCCTTAAGCTATGCTGTATTTGTTGTCATGCTTGGAGTAATATGCTACGAGTTCGACGATGATTTGACACCAATTTATGTGGATTCAAGTGCTTCAACTTTTTATGCATAAAGTTTTCTTCCATGTAAAAATTTTTCATCGGAGTGTCATTACGTCGGGGTGATCAAAACCATTTGGGCTAACCATTCAGATTTTAATCCTTTAACTTGACTGCATGAAAATTCTTGTAGCATATCTGAGAGACATTTAGACATGAAGCATATGTATACCTATGTATCATGTAAGATTTCATTTTGATAGGGGGGAAAAAACATTATTCTACATAATTCTTAGGTAATTATATTTCTAACCCCCACTCGAACCAGCATGCACAGCTCTAAATTCTTATGTAATTACATTTCCAACACCTAAGCACTCAAAGCTACATGTATAAAAAAAATTACTTGCATTCTACATTGTTTTTACGTAATTGCATTTCTAACACCTAAACACTCCAACCTGCATGCATTCCACTCAAACCTGCATGCATTCCACTCAAACCTGCATGCACACCACTCAATTCTTATATAATTACATTTCTAACACCTAAACACTCCAACCTACGTGCATTCCACTCAGACCTGCATGCACATCACTCATTTCTTAAGTAATTGCATTCCTAATATCTAAACATTTAAGCTGCATACCTACCACATAATTCTAACGAATTTACATATCTAACACTTGTATTTCAGTTACATACATGCCATTTTACATGTCACTAAACTATTGTGTATTTACATACTTAAAAACTGGATATATTGGGTCGGCTACATGATTTCTCCATTTACAACAACAAGAAATTTTTATTCCACTATATTGGGTCGGCTACATGATTCCTTTTTCTCCAATGCGTCGTATTGAGTGTCATATATTCATTTAATTCTAATAAATTTAGGTCAATTTTTATACAACTTATGTCTTTTTAGGTCTACCTCTACCTTTCTTAACATAAGTCGAAGCTAAAACATATACTTTCCTAACCGGACCATCAGATGGTCGACGTTTAATGTGACCAAACCATCTAAAACGACTTTACCTTTCATGGATACATTCGTTTTGCATTTTACTAATTGTCACCTAAGCATTTTCATCTTAGCAACACTTTTCTTGTTTTTATGCTTCTTTTTTAAAGGCCAACATTCTACGTCATAAAATATTGCAGGTCTAACCACCATCTTATAAATTTTTCCCATAAGTCTAAGCAATATTTTTCTATCACACAATAGGCACAATGCATTCCTCCACTTCAACCATCCAACTTGAATTCTACTAATAACATCCCCATCTATATCACCATTTACTTTGAACAATAGACCCGAGATATCAAAATCGCACACTCCTTTTAATGATTTGATCACCCATTGTTAGAACCCTATCACTAGATTTTCTACTGCTAAAATTCCATTCCATGTATTCAGTTTTAGATCTACTCAAACGAAAGCTTCTAGACTCTATTGCAAACCTCCATAATTGACGTTTTTTTTGAACTCTTTCTCTAGTCTTATCCACAAGAAGGATGTTATCAGCGGAAAGCATACACCAAGGTACATCCTCCTATAAATGTCTAGTTTGAGCATCCAAAACAAAAGCAATAAGATATGGGCTGATGTAATCCAACTGAATAATGAAAATACTTGGTCAATCTTCTTTCTGTTCAAACACAACGTAGCTAGAAACTAATAGATCTAGGAAAATTCAAAATACCCGGTTCACCTATTAAACAAAAACTAAGAAACCTAAACAAATCAAAGTTAAAAGATTAAATATAAGAAAACAAACTAAAATTCACCAACTTGAATAATTTGAAGCCACACTTAGGTGGATAAACTATAAACCATAAGTTAGTCAACATAGAAATAAAACCAAGATCCATACATTTCTAGATTAGTCTAGTTCAAAAGTTTAGATTAGGTTGCTAGGTACCTTTAGTTTGCTTTTAAGGAGTGAGATCTATAAAACCCCAAAGCCTGTAAACCTCTTTTATTATGCAAGTGTCATAGGATGAAGTAACTCACAGTTACTGAAGATTGCACCTCTAACCGCCAAATGGTTAAGTATGACTATACTTGCAATCGCTATGGTAATAGTGAAAATCTCTGATATCTTATTATATCTTATTGGTTACTAGTTTTAAGGCTATCAATGAACTCAGTATGATGAAATATCGTGAAAATTTTGATTGGGGACGCCATACCCAATTTTTGGGTTTATTTATACCTATTTAATTCTCCATAGGACTTCAACTTCCTTATAAAAATCAAATCCAACTGATAATGTCCTTTCCATCTGAAAGTAAAACCATTTAATTTTTATTAGAACTTCTCAAAGACAATTAATTTTATTCGAACTCCTCAAACCCAACCAATTCTCTTAAAACTCAAACTCTTTTGATCCTATTCAATTAAGCTTCTAACCTCACCCCATCTCTACCAAATCTAATTCTCTCATAGGGTTGATTGATCCCTTTCACCGGGCCTTTCCACGAGACATCGTCGCTAGACTGTAAGTAACAATTTTTCTAATAAATTGTGCAATTTTAACTTCAATTAAAATTGAATACCCCTTGCCAAAATGTTAGAATTGGTTGGAGGGCTCACTGGGCTCCTTGGTATTTAAACACTCTTTGCCCTTCTGCCCTTGAATATCATAAAATCCCTTTAAATTTTGAACATGTCCCTTTTGAAGCTCCCGAAACGCCAATCATAAATAAGACAATATTACTTTCAATTGAGATTTTTCTCGTTAGTTCACCATTCGGATGTAATCAACTAAAGGGTCTTGCCTCATTTGGGATACTAGATCCCAAAATTAAAATAAATCCTACCCCTTCTGGTTTGGGGAAAAATTGGTTCGTAGCTCCACGGAGTAGTGAAACAATCACTTCGGGATTGGATCCATCGTATGGTAGTATTCTTCTCCCTAGGAAAATATATTGACTTGATGTCGTATATGATAACAAGTAAGAAATTTAAAAATCCTCGTGTGACGTCCTCAAAAAACAAGGATCAGTTCACTATGAATTTTGAATCTCATAGATTATTCCAATTTTATGAATGTTTACATATACTCTAATTTTTATTCTAGTCGCTAGTGAAGTTGTACTATGATTTGATGTCGTATTCAATCACAAGTGAGAAATTTTAAAATTCTTGTGTGGGGTTCACGAAAACATGCATCGACAATAAAAACACGGATAAGTTCACTATGGGTTTTGAATCTCATAGAATATTTAAATTTTATGATTGTTTACCTAGACTCACATTTCTATTTTCTATTTTATATCAATATTTCAGATTAGTATTTGTGATTTTGATCTTTATTATAATAAACTAAATCAACATATTAACGTTTTATATCATATTTATGATTATTTTTTTATTTTATGAGGTCATTTTCTTTTAGAGTCTTACACCTAGTCTCGCTGGTACAAAAACGCCTCGATTCCTGATTTCATCTTTTTAAACTTTACTAATAATACAAGTTGGCCATATTTTCTAACATATTTCTGTATGAAATTTTTGTTGTTAGAAGTAGATGAATTGGATGTTCCTCTTATTGTTGAAACGATGATGTCTCTATGTTCATATTATACTTCTTTTCTTCCTGATTTTGTAGGCTTTAGAAGTTATTAAAGAGCTTCAAGAACATTTTCCAATAAAAAGAGCACCTATGAGATTGCGCCTTATTGTACCAGACATATACCTTTCTAGTCTAATGGAAAAGCTTGGAGAATGGAATGCGAATGTCATATTAAAGAATGCATCAGGTGGCATGCCAACAATTGTAAGTTTTGAAATTTGCAAATTAAATTGAATGAGCGCACAAATTAAGGATTGTACTTGTTATGACCATTTAAGATATTTTATGCCCCGTGCTTCACTTTTATTTTTGTTATGATTTTTTAATCATTCACTGGTAAGGTTTGAGTTTGATATTAGGGCTCTGCTCTATTAGTAGTCATTCCTACGTTAGGTTGTTCCTTATTGAATGGTAGAGGGTCCTATGGAGTTGTGTCCACTTCATCAGTTGTTTATTTTAATTCACTTTTTCATTTATTTCCAGCTTACCTTATTATTGAATTATCTATTTATTTTATTTTTTTCACTTCATGTCAAATCATCATTTTAGTACTTAAAATGTTACTTTTTTGCTCTCTTACCTCAAATTTGATTTTAGTGCAAATTCCTTATACAATGACATTTGATTTTCTTTTATCATGTTTTCCATTTCAAATTTAAGGCATTTTTATTGCATGGGCTTTTTTTCTTTTACTTTTTAATGGCTTTAGTTCTACATTGCCATCATAGTACATAACACTTTATGTGTTGCGTTTTGCTTTAATTTTGATTTTGATGTAGACTGTACAACAGTGACATTTGATTTCTTTCCTATTCATTTTGAAATTAAAATATATTTCCTGCACGGACTGTCTTTTGTTTGCTTTTCCATGGCCTTCTCCTTATCATGTTCCCATAAGTTTCGATCACTTCTTAAGTTGACAAATCCCTAGCTTCACCCACACATAGGTCTCTCCGCTCATCTAGTATCCATGTTAATGCAACAAAAATAGTTCCTTCCATGGGAAAGGTTGCACCCATTTGGCAGCCCAAAAAGGGTCTAGGAGATTCCTACAATTATATTATCCCTTCAATCAAGTCATCATTTTAACACATAAAACTTTCCTTTTTGTTGTTCTACTTCAAATTTGGCTTCAATGCAGAGCTCACAACGGCAATTTATTTTCTTCTTTTATGTTTTCCATTTTAAATTTTTAATATATTTGTTAGAATGGCCTTTTTTATTGTTTTTCCATAGCCTTCTTCTTTTCACCTTGTCACAATCATTTCTCATGTTGATGTTTTCCTAATTTTGTTCACACATTGGTTTTCCACCCATCCAACCACCCTTATCAGAGCAATATAAATGATTCATTCAATGGGAAAGATTAGGACCATTAAGCCGACTCCACTTATGTTGTTCTCCCTGGTGGAGAATTGCTATTGAGCTCTAGCCCGGCATTTGTGACTTGTTACAAACAGACATGAAGGATTGGATACTTCCAATCAGATATTGCTAAGCAGCCATGCTGTAATCCATTACTCTCTGTCCTTGTCCGCTTCACTAGTAACTTGTTGTAGTCTGGTCACCTTTCGACANAGTCATACTTCTTGCTAGTCTAATCCTACTCCTGATCAGGAACGAAGTTGATATGATTGAGCTTTTGATACATTAATTTGATCATCCTCCTCACATGCACCAGAGTCGACAAGATTAGTACTTTTAATGATGTTTAAGTAATAACTTAATTTTGATGATGAGCATATTCATTACACATTTATCGTCTTAAATTTTATAATTAAAAATATTCACATGAAATCTATTATCAAATGCTTAATGCAAAATTCATCTCTCCACAAGTATTTGTCGATGTTGCAAATTTTAGATTAACTTAAGCTTACAAAGAGCAAATTTTATATCAATTATATTACTAAGTTTATATTCAAAACAATCCCATATCAGTAAAAATTTGACCCGAGTCATCTCTCTGCATGATTTAGTAGACAGTTCCACAAAAAAAGCAGTTCTCATCAAAGCCCTCTGACCGAATGACTTGACTAATAAAGACAATAAGGTGGTTTTGCCAGTAGGCTCCGTTATATTATGATCACTATTGTAGTTCATATGTTTCTCAATGATATTCTATTCATTTGAGTTGTGAATCATATAACATATCTGATAAGATACTAAACCCTTTTTAAGTTAATATTGACTTAAATTAGTACCTTAGACAAACATCCATCCCAGGTCTATAAGACAAAGCAACCTATGGTTACTGGCAACGATTATTATATCAAGTTGGGCAGATTACTTCTTTTGAGTAAGTAGATCAGAGACCAAGACAACTTGAGATGAAGGAATATTGTGCTCGATTGGGTTTGGCACCATTTTCCCATCATTCACCCTCAGTTTTAAGTGATAATTTTATAATTACAAAACTTAAATTTGGTATCATTAAATGTTAGTTTTGGATACTTTACGCCTAATGACTAGACTTAATCGAAAGTATTCTTGTTATTGAAGGGTAATTAAACATAAGGGCTTGCTCCTATGGGAAATCTCGAATCCTAGATCTTACCCTCGATAATGTCTTTACTACTGTTTCATCATTCTTTTGAAAATTTGACCTGGAATCTCATAGTAAAGCCTCTCATAATTTTTTCTTCGAGAGAGGCCGGGGTGTCGAAATTTTGGGATCATAATTATGACCAATTTTTCTTTGTTCTTTTGACTCTAAGCTGTCTGTTTTGCTTAAATCACAGTTTTAAGGGCGTACTTTTTAATTTGTTAAACTAAGACATCATATTTAAGATGACTAAGTTTGAAAGGGCTTCAGGAAACACATTGATCTATGACATGTGTTTAAGTGCTGTAATATGTGCAGTTTTTTGTATGCTTATCTCACATTCTATCATTTTTTTTTGCTTTGTTAGTATCGTGACTTCAGAACTGAAATTCTAACTGAAATGATCGGTTGGTCACCATCACCACCATCATTATCCTTATTGCAATTTTGTGGCGAGCTTGATGAATCTTTGTTTATCCATTTATTCATCAAGTTTAACACGAGGTTAATAATCTAGTTTGCACATTTTTTTCATTTAAATTTTACAATTTAATGTTCGTTATCGCTATTTACTTCTTCCTAGTGATTCTATTTTTTTAACTTGTGATTGATCTTAATTTATTAGAACTAAATGAAAATATGACACTAAATAGGACGCAATGGAGAAAAATTATTCATATGGCCGACCAAAGTAAATGAAAATATGACACTAAATAGGACGCAATGGAGAAAAAGGATTCATGTAGCCGACCCCATGTAGTGGGATTAAGGCTTTGTTGTTGTTGTTGTTGTTGATTGATCTTTTGTTCTCATATTGTACTTTGCCAACCTCGTAAGTTTAAATAATGCTGTTTTTATCTTTAAATGTTNTGGGCTTGATGAATCTTTGTCTATCCATTTATTCATCAAGTTTAACACGAGGTTAATAGTCTAGTTTGCACATTTTTTTCCTTTAAATTTTACAATTTAATGTTTGTTATCGCTATTTACTTCTTCCTAGTGATTCTATTTTTTTAACTTGTGTTAGATCTTTAGTTCTCATATTGTACTTTGCCAACCTCGTAAGTTTAAATAATGCTGTTTTTATATTTAAATGTTTTACAGAGAAAAAGATCTGGATGAAGTATTGCAGTCACATACTGTATATTCAAATGTTTCTAAAGGAATTCTTGCAAAGTCAAAAGATTTATATGCAGCTTTTAAAACTACTGATCAATCATTCATATGCAAAGAGGTAAGATGTCCATTTATCACGCCTTTTTGATGAACAATCTCAAATTTTATTTCCAATTGAAACACTTATTTAGTTAGCTCTTCCGTTTTTCAGCTTTATTTTATTAATTCTGCAACTATTTATGTTTTGTTTAGAATTTAAAAACATCCTTTGCTCATTCTTGCACTCTTTCGTGATTTATTGATCCTATTCCATTTGCAATATTGTGAATGGCAGCCTTGAGTTTACATGAGCTTGTTTGCTTAGTTCTTTTTTAACGCCCAGTCTTAGAACACATCCTTTTGCAGTTTGATTCTCTTACAGATTTGATGCTTTGCATGTTNTTTTATTTTATTAATTCTGCAACTTTTTATGTTTTGTTTAGAATTTAAAAACATCCTTTGCTCATTCTTGCAGTCTTTCGTGATTTATTGATCCTATTCCATTTGCAATAATGTGAATAGCAGCCTTGAGTTTACATGAGCTTGTTTGCTTAGTTCTTTTTAACGCCCAGTCTTAGAACACATCCTTTTGCAGTTTGATTCTCTTACAGATTTGATGCTTTGCATGTTCAATTTTTAATTCTTCCTAATGATGGAACTATCTGCTTTGATAATTAAATGGATATGCTCTTTTTCTCTAAGATATTAATACTATGTTTATTTGACTAATGGTTATTCAACCATTGAAATTCCTTTTAAATGTTTAGGAATATTAGTTTGATCATGATGAGTTTGAAATCACCAGATTTTGGAGAAGGGAGAACTTCAAGTTGCTGGAANAATGGATATATTATTGCTCTTTTTCTCTAAGATATTAATTCTATGTTTATTTGACTAATGGTTATTCAACCATTGAAATTCCTTTTAAATGTTTAAGAATATTAGTTTGATCATGATGAGTTTGAAATCACCAGATTTTGGAGAAGGGAGAACTTCAAGTTGCTGGAAAGGAGAGGGAATCCCAACTATCAAGCCAGTTTCGGGATATTGCAACAATTGTAATGCAGAAGACTATAAATCCTGAAACCCAACATCCTTACACTATCAGCATGATTGAGCGGCTGATGCATGAAATACATTTTGCCATTGATCCTCATAGTAGTTCTAAAAAACAGGTAGTCCTTTGTTATGAGGTGTTTTCCACTAACTTTTGAACAATGGATGATGTCAATGAATTATATTTTGGATTGTACTTTATATCCTTCGTTAAATTACGTTTTCTTGACAGATACCTTAAAAACATTAAATTTATTTGTTAGCTCTTATTTCAATCAGTGGTTATTTTCATATTTCTTAAAAATTGCATTTCATCCTCATTGGTTGCACAAGCTTCCTTAAAACAGTTATTTGGTCAGCATCCTTTGCATAAGATGCATTAATTTTTTGATATACTAATGGATACCTTTTTGGGATTTGAATTAAAGTTGAGTTTGACATGCTCCTTCTCCTTTGTCCTTTTTATTTTAGTTATTTTACTGGTCATATCTTGCTCAACCTTAGTTGTTCTTCTTTTTCTTCCTCGCTTCATTTTGAATGTCAATCGATGTCAAATCTGTATTTATATAGCATATCTCCACAAAAGGAATTCCAGACTATTTCTGTATTGATTGGACAATTAAGCTTTCTTTTGCCCGTCAGAAAGCTATTTCAACCTTATACACACATTGAGAATCATCCTTGAGTACAAAAGACGCCAATTCAAAAAATCATATCCAATGCCATGGATTCTAATAGCGAGTTTTTTGTTTTCACATTAGAGCTCGTTAGCATCTCTCCTTCCTTATAAGCAAAATTTTAAAGATTCACTCCTTTGTAATCATTTCACATATCATGGGGTCTTTTGTGATCTGTAGGGGAGTCACTTAGTCTTAAAGATTTCTCTGTTCATATATAATGACAATAAAAGGCATTTTTGTTTATACATTTAAGCTAGGCCGGACCTTCATTTGTAGGTCTTTTTTAAATAGTTCTATTCTAGGTTAAACGAATGCGGAACTTTAAACTGCAGGCCTTGGATAGTTCTACTGCATAACTTTCGGCCTACCAGTGTTTAAGAGTAGGCTTGATTAGAAGACCTCTCTTTAATCTATAGTTACTGATACTGGATGTAGTTAGAAAATCAGCGGAAACAAAAACAACTTTTATTAATATTGAAATAGAGTTACAACCCAACACAAACGGTAAGGGGAAATACAACAACAAACCAATCTCCGATTAGGAACGGAATAAATATAGGGCGGAGGTCGCGTTGGTGAAGTGGTAAGGGGAAAAGGGAAGGGTTGAGGGCTATCTGATATGTTGGAAGGGTGGTTGGTGGTTGGTTTGGGGGCTTGGGTGAGTGGGGTGGTAGGTAAGGTGATAGGAAGGGTGATGAGGGGTGTTGGGTGATGGCGAGGTGTGTCGGGCAGCTAGGGAAGCTGTTGTGAGGGACCTGGTAGGATGCAAGGGGCGGTTGAGAGGGCTGGACAGTAAGGCCAATAGCAGGTTGGAGGGGAATAGGGTGCTGAGAGGCAGGGTGGAAAGGCTAGACAACAAGACAATGGCGGAAAAGAGACTGCAGGACAGTTGGGATGGTACTGGGATGGTCGCCGACTAATGGACGGGAAGGACAAGGGGTAGAGAGGAGGATAGAGGAAGATACATCACCACCTCGGAGTTGGATACAAGCATAGCACCACCACCTTTTTAGATACAACCCTAGAACAAGGAGAACAGTTCCACAAAGGAATCTGAAAGCAACTCACACTAAAACTACCCCTACATTCAGGGTACAACAATTTATAGACTCTCATTAACGAAGAAAAGGAAAAAAATAAAAAAAGAAACTCCCACAAAAAAGGAAGGAGTGGGGAGGCAAGAAAAATCTAGAGAACCATTAAAAACTTCCCATATGAAGAAGATCACCAATGGAAGGGATGCAGGCTGTTGCATCGCGATCTTCTTTCCGCCATCGCGACTCCCTTCTGCTTCTCCTGCTCTCGCGAAGGTTTCTGGGTTCAGCGCCTTGCATCAGTTACATTATTAATTATTCATGCTTTGAGGCATGCCTCGAACTAATGTTATAAGGCACTCACCTCAAGGCTTTATGCCTTTGGAGTTTTAGCCAGCGCCTTGATCGACATGTGTAAAAAATTATAGTTTATTATAGTATTGACATATATTATATTCTATTATATTATATTTAATATATATGATATAATTCATCAAAAAAGTCAAAGGTTAATTTAAGCATGATTATTTCCATATGAAGAAGATCGCCAATGGAAGGGATGCAGGCTGCTGTATTGCGATCTCACCTTCGCGATCTTCTTTCTGCCATTGCAATTTCCTCGCTTCTCCGGGTTCAGCGCGTTGCATCAGTTACATTATTAATTTTTCATGCTTCGAAGCACGTCTTGAACTAATGTTATAAGGCACTCACCTCGAGGCTTTAAGCCTTTGGACTTTGAGGCAACGCCTTGATCGAGTTATATAAAAATTATAGTTTATTATAGTATTGACATATATTATATTTAATATATATGATACAATTCATAAAAAAGTCAGGTTAATCTAAGCATGGTAATTTGATATGTTTTTGAGTTATACTTTTTTTTAAAATTATATTGCATTTCAGATTAATTGATGGTATGAAGACAATTGTAATAAATGAAGAACATTTTAAAGTTACAAATGAGCTTGGGCCGGCTTGGGCTTGGACTTGGTCTTCACTTGAACTAAAATTAAAATTGCCATTGATTAAAATGATAATTTAATTTAATAAACCTAAATTTAATTTAAAATTGATTTAAATCCAACTTAACATAAAATGGACCAAAATTTATCGTTGTTTCTCCAACTCTTCATAGTGGTCGGTGTTTTATTTCGTAAGCTACGTTGTATTTGTGGTCATGAAGAAATATGCTACGAGTTTGACGATGATTTGACACTAATTTTACGTCGATTCGCGTGCTTCAACTTTTAATGTGTAATACAGATCTAATTTTCACTTGAACTAAAATCAAAATTAACCTTAATTAATTGAAATTTTAATTTAATAAACCTAAATTAAAATTTAAAATTGAACTAAATCTAACTTGATATAAAATGAATCAAATCAATCACGGTTTCTTCAACTCTTCGTAGTGCTCCAAATTTTTATTCCTTAAGCTATGCTGTATTTGTTGTCATGCTTGGAGTAATATGCTACGAGTTCGACGATGATTTGACACCAATTTATGTGGATTCAAGTGCTTCAACTTTCTATGCAAAAATTTTTCATCGGAGTGTCATTTCACAAAATAGGTTGCGCGAGTACATCCGGGTGATCAAAACCATTTGGGCTAACCATTCGGACAAAGTTTGATTTGGTAAAAAATCTTTTAATACTAACACAAAGGTTGTACTTCAATGAAATAATGATTTTTTTTATGAAAGACACATCGCAAGAGTTTAGGATAAAATTTCTCTTTTTTAGAAACACAAACTCATATTGGAATGATTTTCAAATCAAAAAGTTCTATGAAGGTTGGGTTTCTAGTATCATTTATATCCGAATATGAGCAATCTTTATCCTGCAATGAAACACTAAGAAAATTTAGAAAGTTCCATATAGTTACTTGTTGAAAGTGCACTTTATAGGGGTTTTTTTTTTTAATTTTAGTGGTAAAATTGCTTGAAGACAATTCTAAAATTACTGAAATTGCCTTCTTCTTTTTCTAGTCCTTATTATTGACATATTCTTCCACTTAATATGAACAAGCTTCTCGAGCTTTTAGGTCATAACCTACTTATATTTGTAAATCAATATTTTTAAGACCCAATAGATATGACCTTATAGTTATAAATCCTGACAAGAGTTCAACATGCTAAATGCTCTTCATTATCCGACATCAAATGACCCATTTTTGAATGAGAAAATTTTGTTCAATTTTCAAGCATATACTTCAAAGAACTTTTTTTGTATTACACTACGTTAGGTTGTTCTTTGAGTTTAAGGAATCACTTTTGGGTCAGTCTCGATGGATAGTGAGAACTTGTATGATAATATTCCCAGAGTTTTAAAGATAATCTAAAGAGGCTTTTTTTATTTTACTTGAAAGTGAAAATTAAAGGGCAAGTCAATGATTGTATCCCTCTTTGAGTTAATTTCTTTTAGCTCATTTCATTGTTGTTGTGTTTTTCTTTAAGAAATTCCTTAAATTCTTTGGATTTTGATGCTCAACTTTAAGTTTGAGATTCACTTCAAAATTCTAAAGAAATTGAGTATTAGGATGCTTTTATTTGGTGATTCAGCGGACATTGTATGGTAGGGTGACTTTAACTTTCAACTTTGTAAAATGGTTTGAATATGATAAAGTCGGAGCAAAAATTATCATATTGGATAATCTCTTGATCGTGAATGACTTAGATCTAAATTGTCTTATGATCTTATCTTTATTATCATCTATTTTTAGGGATATGTTTATCAGTTTATGATCAATGAATGATTAAGTCTACTATGATTATAACTCTCTTTAACTTTTCTTTGATGTTTGACTTAACATCAACATATTTTATTATAATTATTTTTGTAAACTTTCTTTTTTCTTTTTTTCTCCTCTTTTTTCACTTTTCTTTTCTTTCCTTAAGATTTATTAATTTTAAGAACCATCTAAAAAGATTTCAGAGTATGTTTCTAAATTAAAAAATATTTTTATTCTAGTTCAAAAAATTCAAATTTGACTTGATATGTGGATGAATATGCTTGAATCAACAAAAATTCAAGATGGATTGAGTGAGCAACATTTACTGGAGTGTAAAGTGGGCAAATAGATAACTATAATGAAGGAGTAAATTTTTTGCCAAAGGAGAGACATTTCAAAATTTTTTTAAAATAATGTTGTTCCTTCTTGATGGGCTAAATAATCATATTTAACCTTGTTCATCTACAAGTATGTCCTTTATAGGAACATTTCGTAAAGGTGTAGGTTTTTTGGTATATCGAACAACCTTATTTTGTATTTTAGCTTCTATATTATGCGATAAGATGTTTGCCACTGTGAAGTTTGACTTTTGTTATTCTCTCCGAGAAAATTGTGGTATATCTATTCAAGCCTAATGGTACTTGAAGTTTTTCCTTTTTTAAGTGTCAGAATTATGAGAATTGTCAGTGTTTGGTATACACTAACAGTAGAATTATATCATTTCAAATTTATTTCATTTTTTTCTTAAGTTGTTTTTAGGAAATCATGGATTAATTTTTAAGAAACCGGTTTAAAAAATTATTATAGATAACTAAATTGAGAGATTTCAATCTATATCCTTGATATTTCAGGTGGTGGTTAATTTTATGGAAGATTTTTGGACAATCACAAGGTTTAGGAAGAGTAAAGTATATAATTTTAGTGTCTTAATGTTTGGCAATAATTTTATCTTCTAAAAAGCAAAATGATTATAACTAATTATTTTGCAGTTATCAAAGCCTCAATTAAGTTTACTGACAGAGTCATTAATAATGCTGGAATTAAGACTTGGCTGGAAGGAAGAGTTCGGTTGTACAAAAGATATCTTTTTGTAACTGAATCACAAGTGGAATGTCAACGACTGATCGATTTAGATTTTCTGGGTTCATTCCATTTTCAAATGAGAAAATCAGCTTAAGGGATGACATAATTCATGTAATTGCATTATAAAGAAATGTCAACTTGAAGTCTACTCTCAAATCTCTGAATTTTAGTGAAGTTAAAGATCAAATTTTTTTTGAAAGAGAATTCAATCAAAAAAGAATTTCTAATTGAGAAAGGGTGGACCCTATCCATAAGGTGAACTAGGGAAAATATTTTTAGGTTTAAAGATATTTGGTTTTAGTTTAAAGTTTTATTATTATTTTTTCTGAAGAGTTTTAGATTTAAGGATTTGTTTTAAGAAGGGAACAATAAATGATAAAGCCACAGTTGAAAAGTTAGGTCAGGAGGCCCTTAACCTAAACCAAGGCATGAAACCACATGCAAGGAAGTCCGACAAAAATATCTTAAAACTTGCTCATTAGACATGATTTATATGAGAGGCTGGGAGAACTAGGATTCAAAGATGTTGGGTGGACCCATTCAATGATGAGATGAATGAAAAACTGAACAAAAAAAAAGGTGGTAGTCATGGTCTGTAAGTAGTACAGACACTACTGATATATAATAATACAAGTCAATTCTAGAGATGGAGGGAGATCATCCCCAACAAAGTCTCCAGAAAAATTGTCAGTGTATGTTTTCACCACACATAGGAGATTTGAAAATTTTCACTTTTGATGGACTACGACATCAACGTATAATTATGTCATCAATAGGGATGAAAATACTATCCTACCATGAATCCAATCCTGAAGTGATTATTTCACTACTCCATAAGACTACGAACCAATTTTTACCTTGTCCGGAAGGGGCATGCTTTATTTTAATTTTGGGTTCTGGCACCTCTAAAGAGACAAGCCCCGTTTAATTAATTATATCTCTGAAGTTGTGAACCTCCAAAAAAAAAAAAACTCTCGATTAAAATATTTGCCCATCTGATTTATAATTTGAAGGTTGGTGTTTCAAGGTTAATGTTTTAGGAGTTTCAAATGGGACAATTTCAGAACTTGAAAGGATTATTGATGGAATTCAAGGGCAGAAGGGTAGAGAGTGTTCCAATATCGAGGAGCCCAGTGGCCCTCCACCCTATTCTAATGCTTTGGTAAGGGGTATTCTTTTTTTAACTAGAGTTAGAATTGCATATTTTAATAGAGAGAATTAGACTTACAGTCCAATGAGGATGTGTCTTAGAAAAGCCTAGTGAAAGGGATCATTAAACTCTAGGAGGGAGATGCATCCTAAAGAATAAAATTGATTGATTATTGAAGGGAATTAGATTTGATAGAGTTGGGATGAGGTGAGAGGAAATTCGATTGAATAGTATCGGTATGATTTGAGCTTTGACAGAATTTGTTGGGTTTGAGAATTTCAGACAAAATTGATTGTGTTTGAGGATTTCAGATACAAATTATTTGGTTTTGCTTTATAGATGGAAGGGACATGATTAGTTGAGTTTGATCTATAGGTGAAAGTTGATGTTCTAACCCCTAAAGCAAGTCTACGCTCTATAACGAGACTTAAATAGGTATAGGCTATAACTAAAAAAATGGGTATGACATCCCTGGTCCGGTCAAGATTCTCACTGAGTTTCGTCATCTCGGATTCGTTGGTAGCCTTAAACTATTAAGCTAGATAATGAAAGGTCTTCACCATTGCCATAGTGATGATCCTACTTAACTATTTGGTGGTTAGCTCTGCATTCGTCAGTAAAGAAGTTGCATGTTCGGTAAAAAATCTGAACATTATTTCTGATTCATGACTTCCAATTCATATTGAAATCTAATGGATATGCTGCATGTTCTGTAAAAAAAAAATTATTATTATATGGAGCTTAAATCTATTATAATTGTTTATTTTAATCCTTTAATTTGACTGCATGAAAATTCTTGTAGCATATCTGAGAGACATTTAGACATGAAACATATGTATACCTATGTATCATGTAAGATTTCATTTTTATAGGGTGGAAAAAAACATTATTCTACATAATTCTTACGTTATTATATTTCTAACCCCCACTCAAACCAGCATGCACAGCTCTAAATTCTTATGTAATTACATTTCCAACACCTAAGCACTCAAAACTACATGTATAAAAAAAATTACTTGCATTCTACATTGTTTTTACGTAATTGCATTTCTAACACCTAAACACTCCAACCTGCATGCATTCCACTCAAACCTGCATGCACACCACTCAATTCTTATATAATTACATTTCTAACACCTAAACACTCCAACGTACGTGCATTCCACTCAGACCTGCATGCACATCACTCATTTCTTAAGTAATTGCATTCCTAATATCTAAACATTTAAGCTGCATACCTACCACATAATTCTAACGAATTTACATATCTAACACTTGTATTTCAGTTACATACATGCCATTTTACATGTCACTAAACTATTGTGTATTTACATACTTAAAAACTGGATATATTGGGTCGGCTACATGATTTCTCCATTTACAACAACAAGAAATTTTTATTCCACTATATTGGGTCGGCTACATGATTCCTTTTTCTCCAATGCGTCGTATTGAGTGTCATATATTCATTTAATTCTAATAAATTTAGGTCAATTTTTATACAACTTATGTCTTTTTAGGTCTACCTCTACCTTTCTTAACATAAGTCGAAGCTAAAACATATACTTTCCTAACCGGACCATCAGATGGTCGACGTTTAATGTGACCAAACCATCTAAAACGACTTTACCTTTCATGGATACATTCGTTTTGCATTTTACTAATTGTCACCTAAGCATTTTCATCTTAGCAACACTTTTCTTGTTTTTATGCTTCTTTTTTAAAGGCCAACATTCTACGTCATAAAATATTGCAGGTCTAACCACCATCTTATAAATTTTTCCCATAAGTCTAAGCAATATTTTTCTATCACACAATAGGCACAATGCATTCCTCCACTTCAACCATCCAACTTGAATTCTACTAATAACATCCCCATCTATATCACCATTTACTTTGAACAATAGACCCGAGATATCAAAATCGCACACTCCTTTTAATGATTTGATCACCCATTGTTAGAACCCTATCACTAGATTTTCTACTGCTAAAATTCCATTCCATGTATTCAGTTTTAGATCTACTCAAACGAAAGCTTCTAGACTCTATTGCAAACCTCCATAATTGACGTTTTTTTTGAACTCTTTCTCTAGTCTTATCCACAAGAAGGATGTTATCAGCGGAAAGCATACACCAAGGTACATCCTCCTATAAATGTCTAGTTTGAGCATCCAAAACAAAAGCAATAAGATATGGGCTGATGTAATCCAACTGAATAATGAAAATACTTGGTCAATCTTCTTTCTGTTCAAACACAACGTAGCTAGAAACTAATAGATCTAGGAAAATTCAAAATACCCGGTTCACCTATTAAACAAAAACTAAGAAACCTAAACAAATCAAAGTTAAAAGATTAAATATAAGAAAACAAACTAAAATTCACCAACTTGAATAATTTGAAGCCACACTTAGGTGGATAAACTATAAACCATAAGTTAGTCAACATAGAAATAAAACCAAGATCCATACATTTCTAGATTAGTCTAGTTCAAAAGTTTAGATTAGGTTGCTAGGTACCTTTAGTTTGCTTTTAAGGAGTGAGATCTATAAAACCCCAAAGCCTGTAAACCTCTTTTATTATGCAAGTGTCATAGGATGAAGTAACTCACAGTTACTGAAGATTGCACCTCTAACCGCCAAATGGTTAAGTATGACTATACTTGCAATCGCTATGGTAATAGTGAAAATCTCTGATATCTTATTATATCTTATTGGTTACTAGTTTTAAGGCTATCAATGAACTCAGTATGATGAAATATCGTGAAAATTTTGATTGGGGACGCCATACCCAATTTTTGGGTTTATNACCAAATGGTTAAGTATGACTATACTTGCCATCGCTATGGTAATAGTGAAAATCTCTGATATCTTATTGGTTACTAGTTTTAAGGCTCTCAATGAACTCAGTATGATGAAATATCGTGAAAATTTTGATTGGGGACGCCATACCCAATTTTTGGGTTTATTTATACCTATTTAATTCTCCATAGGACTTCAACTTCCTTATAAAAATTAAATTCAACTTATAATGTCCTTTCCATCTGAAAGCAAAACCATTTAATTTTTATTAGAACTTCTCAAAGACAATTAATTTTTTTCAAACTCCTCAAACCCAACCAATTCTCTTAAAACTCAAACTCTTTTGATCCTGTTCAATTAAGCCTCTAACCTCACCCCATCTCTACCAAATCTAATTCTCTCATAGGGTTGATTGATCCCTTTCACCGGGCCTTTCCACGAGACATCGTCGCTAGACTGTAAGTAACAATTTTTCTAATAAATTGTGCAATTTTAACTTCAATTAAAATTGAATACCCCTTGCCAAAATGTTAGAATTGGTTGGAGGACTCACTGGGCTCCTTGGTATTTGAACACTCTTTGCCCTTCTGCCCTTGAATATCATAAAATCCCTTTAAATTTTGAACATGTCCCTTTTGAAGCTCCCGAAACGCCAATCATAAATAAGACAATATTACTTTCAATTGAGATTTTTCTCGTTAGTTCACCATTCGGATGTAATCAACTAAAGGGTCTTGCCTCATTTGGGATACTAGATCCCAAAATTAAAATAAATCCNAATTTGAAATTTTTCTCGTTAGTTCACCATTCGGATGTAATCAACTAAAGAGTCTTGCCTCATTTGGGATACTAGATCCCAAAATTAAAATAAATCCTACCCCTTCTGGTTTGGGGAAAAATTGGTTCGTAGCTCCACGGAGTAGTGAAACAATCACTTCGGGATTGGATCCATCATATGGTAGTATTCTCGTCCCTAGGAAAGATATATTGACTTATGTCGTATATGATAACAAGTAAGAAATTTTAAAATCCTTGTGTGGGGTCCTCAGAAACAAGCACCGACAATGAAAACACGGATCAATTCACTATGAATTTTGAATCCCATAGATTATTCAAATTTTATGATTGTTTACATATACTCTAATTTTTATTCTGGTCCCTAGTGAAGTTGTACTATGATTTGATGTCGTATTCAATCACAAGTGAGAAATTTTAAAATTCTTGTGTGGGGNTCTCCCTAGGAAAATATATTGACTTGATGTCGTATATGATAACAAGTAAGAAATTTAAAAATCCTCGTGTGACGTCCTCAAAAAACAAGGATCAGTTCACTATGAATTTTGAATCTCATAGATTATTCCAATTTTATGAATGTTTACATATACTCTAATTTTTATTCTAGTCGCTAGTGAAGTTGTACTATGATTTGATGTCGTATTCAATCACAAGTGAGAAATTTTAAAATTCTTGTGTGGGGTTCACGAAAACATGCATCGACAATAAAAACACGGATAAGTTCACTATGGGTTTTGAATCTCATAGAATATTTAAATTTTATGATTGTTTACCTAGACTCACATTTCTATTTTCTATTTTATATCAATATTTCAGATTAGTATTTGTGATTTTGAGCTTTATTATAATAAACTAAATCAACATATTAACGTTTTATATCATATTTATGATTATTTTTTTATTTTATGAGGTCATTTTCTTTTAGAGTCTTACACCTAGTCTCGCTGGTACAAAAACGCCTCGATTCCTGATTTCATCTTTTTAAACTTTACTAATAATACAAGTTGGCCATATTTTCTAACATATTTCTGTATGAAATTTTTGTTGTTAGAAGTAGATGAATTGGATGTTCCTCTTATTGTTGAAACGATGATGTCTCTATGTTCATATTATACTTCTTTTCTTCCTGATTTTGTAGGCTTTAGAAGTTATTAAAGAGCTTCAAGAACATTTTCCAATNGTAATAATACAAGTTGGCCATATTTTCTAACATATTTTTGTATGAAATTTTTGTTGTTAGAAGTAGATGAATTGGATGTTCCTCTTATTGTTGAAACGGTGATGTCTCTATGCTCGTATTATACTTCTTTTCTTCCTGATTTTGTAGGCTTTAGAAGTTATTAAAGAGCTTCAAGAACATTTTCCAATAAAAAGAGCACCTATGAGATTGCGCCTTATTGTACCAGACATATACCTTTCTAGTCTAATGGAAAAGCTTGGAGAGTGGAATGCGAATGTCATATTAAAGAATGCATCAGGTGGCATGCCAACAATTGTAAGTTTTGAAATTTGCAAANCACCACATAATTCTAACGAATTTACATATCTAACACTTATATTTCAGTTACATACATGCCATTTTACATGTCACTAAACTATTGTGTATTTACATACTTAACAACTGGATATATTGGGTCGGCTACATGATTTCTCCATTTACAACAACAAGAAATTTTTATTCCACTATATTGGGTCGGCTACATGATTCCTTTTTCTCCAATGCGTCGTATTGAGTGTCATATATTCATTTAATTCTAATAAATTTAGGTCAATTTTTATACAACTTATGTTTTTGAGGTCTACCTCTACCTTTCTTAACATAAGTCGAAGCTAAAACATATACTTTCCTAACCGAACCATCAGATGGTCGACGTTTAATGTGACCAAACCATCTAAAACGACTTTACCTTTCATGGATACATTCGTTTTGCATTTTGTCTCTAATTGTCACCTAAGCATTTTCATCTCAGCAACACTTTTCTTGTTTTTATGCTTCTTTTTGAAAGGCCAACATTCTACATCATAAAATATTGCAGGTCTCACCACCATCTTATAAATTTTTCCTATAAGTCTAAGCAATATTTTTCTATCACACAATAGGCACAATGCATTCCTCCACTTCAACCATCCAACTTGAATTCTACTAATAACATCCCCATCTATATCACCATTTACTTTGAACAATAGACCCGAGATAACAAAATCGCACACTCCTTTTAATGATTTGATCACCCATTGTTAGAACCCTATCACTAGATTTACTACTGCTAAAATTCCATTCCATGTATTCAGTTTTAGATCTACTCAAACGAAAGCCTCTAGACTCTACTGCAAACCTCCATAATTGAAGTTTTTTTTTGAACTTTTTCTCTAGTCTTATCCACAAGAAGGATGTTATCAGCGAAAAGCATAGACCTAGGTACATCCTCCTATAAATGTCTAGTTTGAGCATCCAAAACAAAAGCAAAAAGATATGGGCTGATGTAATCCAACTAAATAATGAAAATACTTGGTCAATCTTCTTTCTGTTCAAACACAACGTAGCTAGAAACTAATAGATCTAGGAAAATTCAAAATACCCGGTTCACCTATTAAACAAAAACTAAGAAACCTAAACAAATCAAAGTTAAAAGATTAAATATAAGAAAACAAACTAAAATTCACCAACTTGAATAATTTGAAACCACACTTAGGTAGATAAACTATAAACCCTAAGTTAGTGAACTTAGAAATTAAACCAAGATCCATACATTTCTAGATTAGTCTAGTTCAGAAGTTTAGATTAGGTTGCTAGGTACCTTTAGTTTTCTTTTAGGAGTGAGATCTATAAAACCCCAAAGCCTGTAAACCTCTTTTATTATGCAAGTGTCATAGGATGAAGTAACTCACAGTTACTGAAGATTGCACCTCTAACCACCAAATGGTTAAGTATGACTATACTTGCCATCGCTATGGTAATAGTGAAAATCTCTGATATCTTATTGGTTACTAGTTTTAAGGCTCTCAATGAACTCAGTATGATGAAATATCGTGAAAATTTTGATTGGGGACGCCATACCCAATTTTTGGGTTTATTTATACCTATTTAATTCTCCATAGGACTTCAACTTCCTTATAAAAATTAAATTCAACTTATAATGTCCTTTCCATCTGAAAGCAAAACCATTTAATTTTTATTAGAACTTCTCAAAGACAATTAATTTTTTTCAAACTCCTCAAACCCAACCAATTCTCTTAAAACTCAAACTCTTTTGATCCTGTTCAATTAAGCCTCTAACCTCACCCCATCTCTACCAAATCTAATTCTCTCATAGGGTTGATTGATCCCTTTCACCGGGCCTTTCCACGAGACATCGTCGCTAGACTGTAAGTAACAATTTTTCTAATAAATTGTGCAATTTTAACTTCAATTAAAATTGAATACCCCTTGCCAAAATGTTAGAATTGGTTGGAGGACTCACTGGGCTCCTTGGTATTTGAACACTCTTTGCCCTTCTGCCCTTGAATATCATAAAATCCCTTTAAATTTTGAACATGTCCCTTTTGAAGCTCCCGAAACGCCAATCATAAATAAGACAATATTACTTTCAATTGAGATTTTTCTCGTTAGTTCACCATTCGGATGTAATCAACTAAAGGGTCTTGCCTCATTTGGGATACTAGATCCCAAAATTAAAATAAATCCTACCCCTTCTGGTTTGGGGAAAAATTGGTTCGTAGCTCCACGGAGTAGTGAAACAATCACTTCGGGATTGGATCCATCGTATGGTAGTATTCTCCTCCCTAGGAAAATATATTGACTTGATGTCGTATATGATAACAAGTAAGAAATTTAAAAATCCTCGTGTGACGTCCTCAAAAAACAAGGATCAGTTCACTATGAATTTTGAATCTCATAGATTATTCCAATTTTATGAATGTTTACATATACTCTAATTTTTATTCTAGTCGCTAGTGAAGTTGTACTATGATTTGATGTCGTATTCAATCACAAGTGAGAAATTTTAAAATTCTTGTGTGGGGTTCACGAAAACATGCATCGACAATAAAAACACGGATAAGTTCACTATGGGTTTTGAATCTCATAGAATATTTAAATTTTATGATTGTTTACCTAGACTCACATTTCTATTTTCTATTTTATATCAATATTTCAGATTAGTATTTGTGATTTTGATCTTTATTATAATAAACTAAATCAACATATTAACGTTTTATATCATATTTATGATTATTTTTTTATTTTATGAGGTCATTTTCTTTTAGAGTCTTACACCTAGTCTCGCTGGTACAAAAACGCCTCGATTCCTGATTTCATCTTTTTAAACTTTACTAATAATACAAGTTGGCCATATTTTCTAACATATTTCTGTATGAAATTTTTGTTGTTAGAAGTAGATGAATTGGATGTTCCTCTTATTGTTGAAACGATGATGTCTCTATGTTCATATTATACTTCTTTTCTTCCTGATTTTGTAGGCTTTAGAAGTTATTAAAGAGCTTCAAGAACATTTTCCAATAAAAAGAGCACCTATGAGATTGCGCCTTATTGTACCAGACATATACCTTTCTAGTCTAATGGAAAAGCTTGGAGAATGGAATGCGAATGTCATATTAAAGAATGCATCAGGTGGCATGCCAACAATTGTAAGTTTTGAAATTTGCAAATTAAATTGAATGAGCGCACAAATTAAGGATTGTACTTGTTATGACCATTTAAGATATTTTATGCCCCGTGCTTCACTTTTATTTTTGTTATGATTTTTTAATCATTCACTGGTAAGGTTTGAGTTTGATATTAGGGCTCTGCTCTATTAGTAGTCATTCCTACGTTAGGTTGTTCCTTATTGAATGGTAGAGGGTCCTATGGAGTTGTGTCCACTTCATCAGTTGTTTATTTTAATTCACTTTTTCATTTATTTCCAGCTTACCTTATTATTGAATTATCTATTTATTTTATTTTTTTCACTTCATGTCAAATCATCATTTTAGTACTTAAAATGTTACTTTTTTGCTCTTTTACCTCAAATTTGATTTTAGTGCAAATTCCTTATACAATGACATTTGATTTTCTTTTATCATGTTTTCCATTTCAAATTTAAGGCATTTTTATTGCATGGGCTTTTTTTCTTTTACTTTTTAATGGCTTTAGTTCTACGTTGCCATCATAATACATAACACTTTATGTGTTGCTTTTTGCTTTAATTTTGATTTTGATGTAGACTGTACAACAGTGACATTTGATTTCTTTCCTATTCATTTTGAAATTAAAATATATTTCCTGCACGGACTGTCTTTTGTTTGCTTTTCCATGGCCTTCTCCTTATCATGTTCCCATAAGTTTCGATCACTTCTTAAGTTGACAAATCCCTAGCTTCACCCACACATAGGTCTCTCCGCTCATCTAGTATCCATGTTAATGCAACAAAAATAGTTCCTTCCATGGCAAAGGTTGCACCCATTTGGCAGCCCAAAAAGGGTCGAGGAGATTCCTACAATTATATTATCCCTTCAATCAAGCCATCATTTTAATCCATAAAACTTTCCTTTTTGTTGTTCTACTTCAAATTTGGCTTCAATGCAGCCACAAAGGCAATTGATTTTCTTCTTTTATGTTTTCCATTTTGAAATTTTTAATATATTTGTTAGAATGGCCTTTTTTATTGTTTTTCCCTTGTCACTCATGTTGATGTTTCCCTAATTTTGTTCACACATTGGTTTTCCACCCATCCAACCACCCTTATCAGAGCAATATAAATGATTCATTCAATGGGAAAGATTAGGACCATTAAGTCGACTCCACTTATGTTGTTCTCCCTGGTGGAGAATTGCTATTGAGCTCTAGCCCGGCATTTTTTGACTTGTTACAAACAGACATGAAGGATTGGATACTTCCAATCAGATAATGCTTAGCAGCCGTGCTGTAATCCATTACTCTCTGTCCTTGTCCGCTTCACTAGTAACTTGTTGTAGTCTGGTCACCTTTCGAGCAAATCTACTTAACCAACTTAGCTTAACTCGGCCCTAATTCATCCCATCCCATTAGAGTAGTTTGGCAAGTTGGATCTAATACCTCAACATTATTCTTTGTATAACTGTGCAAACAAAACCTGGATTAAGTTGTTTGTATGGAATACAAACAATACATACTTAAAAAGTTCAAATAAAAGACTGTACGGCTTAATAATAAATTGTATAAACTCAACTATCGCTTGTGCATACAGAGTGTGCTGACAACACCCTAAGGATATTCCACCCGTAAGAGTATCTTGATTATTTTCTATAGATTGACTTAGCAAACTAAGGCTGCTCACTCCAGCTGATCAAAATTATGGTCTGATTGGTCTCCCATGTGCAAATTAGAAATGCTTGTGCTGATTCAGATAGATTTTGGGATTGAAAGTTAGATAGGAATGAGGCTGAAAGGGGACACATTACTCCTCCAAGCAAGATCAACAAAATTTCCATCTCAATTAAATGTAAGAGGGCCTCACTATGCTTGCAAGGAACATGTGCTGTCAGAGCACCTTACATGTTATCCTTGAAGAAAGAAAATCATATAGGATACTAAAAAATTAAATTCGCGATCCGTATTTGCAGTGAAAAATATATTGTATTTTTAACTCATTTATGGAAAAAGTATCATTGATCATACGTACACTTTTATCATAGCAATAGCATATTTGTTAGGGGTGTCAAAAATTGATATGACACTCCAACATGACTCGAACTCGACTCGAAAAAATCTGGGCGGGTTCGGGTTGAACCCAAAAACCCAAATATAACCCAAATAAGCACGAAAGTTTGGGTCGCGTTTGGGTTAGCAGGTCAAGCTCAGATTCGGGTCTTAGTTTTCGACCCATTTATTATTCGGGTCAGACTCGGGTTGACCCTATTAGGGTCGGGTCATTTTCCCGACTTGCTGCCCGAATTAACACCCCTAATATTTGCAATGGCTACTACACACTATAATGCAAAGGTCACTGTGGAACACTATTGCTTAATGCTTGAGCGTGGGGCACGACATTTTAAATGTGTTACAAAATATTTAAAAATTATGAGATATCTATTTAAAATATTTAGAAATTATGAGATATTTATGGAGAGTGGTGGGGGAGGTCGAGATACTCGCGACAATCATTAATGAGGAAATTACCCTCCTAAAGTTCAGATCGAGCTTAGAGAATACTTACATGCAATATCTCTTAAGAAAGAACAAGTATAAACATTTCAGGCACAAACTTCATCAAAGCCTCAAACTTTAAAAAAATTATTAACTTCTTTCACACTCGAATCTTCTTATATAATTAAGAAGCTCATGTAAAATAGTTTGGAAATTAATCCCAAAGATAGCATATTAAGACTACATTGTTTTTAACAAAAAGATATTTGGGGAAGACAACTTTCCTGATGAATCCCATCTCACTATAGAAGTCTATGAAAAAATATTAATTTAACTAAAATGTATAGATATACACCATAGCCTCGATAAAACAAATCAAGATATTTTGTATAACAAATGTGTTTTATAAAATATTATCCATCATCGTAATTAGGAAGTTAATCCATATCAATATAGGACAATTTTTCTATTATTTAATCCATAACATCACATTTTCATCAATTACTGGAATTATGTAAATGCTATGATGAAAACATTCTTTATAGTGAATTCCAAATCAAAACACTCTTGAATGTTTATTTTAAATAATAAAATTTTTAAATAAAGATATTTTTGTCTTGTTCTACAAATGGTGGAATTATTTTGGCGTAAATTAGATATTATGTCCAACAAAATAAAATATAAGTATGATATTGGGTTGATTTATACCTAAATTTAAAAAAAATGTAAAAAATGAGGATTTGGCTGAGGTAAACTTTAATTCATTTCTTTATTGACTGTCAAATTTCTTGAATCTGGTCTTGGAGAATTTGTCCAAGAAAAGACCAATTTAACTTGTTATGTCTACAACAATAATTTTTAATAAAATGGCGGCATCAAATTAATGAGGAAGATAAACTTAAGCAGATTAATGATATTCTTAAAAAATATGAACTCACGCAAATCTCTACAACCAATTTTATCTAGACTTATTTTGCAGAGATATCTGAGTGATTTAAGCATAAATATTCTCATGAATCAAAGGATCAAATTAAAAAGAGAATGATTGCAAGTTTTGATAAATAATTTTATAAAAATCTTCCAATTACTGCTCATCTAAAAAAACGACGACGAATCCACGAGAGACTATAAAATTTGGGCAAATGAAGGGCTATCCCAAATTATTGCGCATAGTCCAAAAAATCAATGTCAAAATTCAATGATGAAAGAACGTGATAACAGACAAATGATGCCTATTGTTAGTACTTATAAGTCCTAGCCACCATTTAATGCTTAATATGATGTCATTTTTTTCACTGAAGGCCTATTTTCTCCACTTATAACAGTGTTGATGGGAATTTCTTTCCACTTTTACTCCTTTTTATCTGCTAATAATAACTGATTATTGTTATTTATTATTTTCAGTTTACTTTTCAGATGTGTTTTTCTTTAGGCATCCACTTTATATTGTACTGTATAATTTTGAATTCTACCTTTAGCTAAAAAGAATGGGCTTGTATTGTTTGTAACTGTGCGAATTTTTTAAAAGTTAGTGTTGTAAAGTTTGTAAGTCTTTGAGCTAAGTCTGAGATCTATAAGTATTTATTAATAATATATTATGGTTTCTATACCTGGGTGTTTTGGTATCAGACCCATATTAGCTTTTGGCTAAAAGTATAATAAAAAACTTTTATAAATGAATAGTATAATACACTGATTATAAGTGGTTATATTATTTCTGATAAAAACAAAGTTGAGTTAGATTTGTGATGAATTTTATAAATCCTTGACTGGTTATTTGAGATATTCTATAACTCTCTTTAAACTATTATGTTTTAAGATAAATAAATATTGTTTTGATATATAAGAAATATTTTGAACTAACCAATTGGATGACCGTTAGTCCCTTTTTTGAGTTTTTGTACCGTAAGTTCTTGTATTGCAGCTAGTTTAATTCCAAAGAACTTTTCTATTATTCGATTGATTATATTTACTTACTTTATAATATAATCTTAAACTGCATCTACTCAAATTATTATACTAATTTATCTATAAAAGTCCCTACATTAGATGCATGGCATGAAGTTTTAGTAGTAAAACTAGTTCTTCAATTTTAAATTCTGTTTTGAGTAGAACGTTCTCAATGAGAAAACATCATCTAAAAAATGTTGAACTATCAGAATATTCTCTTAATGAAGAGGATTTGAATAATTGAACAATTGAACAATTACCAAAGTTAATATTTTAATATATAAAATATGCACATTTGATTTCAAAGGAAAAAATAATTAAAACGGTTAAACAATCAATCTCTATAGATGAAAATGAAAAAAATAATTTATCTTATAAATCATGAATATTTGCAAAAATATTTGCAAGAATATAAGTATCTTCATATTGGTTTAATCCAGATTGGTTTGAAACCTTTAATGCTATTAAATACATCTATTCTTGTTTTTCTGAGAAACAAATATGCTTAAATCAGACACAATTCTTCATGGGAGATATTGAAACTAGTCTTTGTTATGAGCCAGTTTATTTTAATACGTTTTTAAATTTCAGTATATCTTTAACACATATAAATCTATTTGAAGTAATTAAACTTCAAATTTAGTTACACATATATGATTTTTTAACTGGATCAGAAATAGAAGCTCTGATTTATAAAGTCTAGTTTAAGTTAATAGACATTTTATATCATAAAACTAGTTAAAATGGTCAACTGATAGAAAATACAACAATAATTGAAACTAATCTGTTAGCATCAAATATTGTTACAAATAAAACCATTAGATGAAATTAGATTTCATTTACAGAACAATGGTCATTAACTAGAACACTCCCTCCAAAGTTAGTAGTTCATCGAGATATTGACCAAATAATTTAAACATCTTAAGGAGTTGTTGAAGTAAATATTTAATCCTAGAAGATCTATAACCCTTCCAAGAATTTGTTTACCCTTCACTTCTTCAATAGAAAAAAATTCGGTAGAAAGTTCGATAGAAAATATAAATATTATCCAAATGAATAATAATGAGATATTTCATCCCGTGAAAGAAAATTATTCTCCCACTCATTTTGAAATAAACTTTACTTTTAGATGAATTATTACAAAGTCGGAAGTAAAAGTAAGGAAATTATAATTAGGGATTTTAAAACATTAAAATATAACATCTTATAGATTATATAAATACTTCTCTCACAGGATGCAATATTTTGATATGGATTAAGTCTCTAATCACGATGATGAATAATATTTTGTATAACACATTTGTTATACAAAATATGTTGATTTGCTTCATCAAGGCTATGATGTATATCTACACATTTTAGTTAAAATATAATTAGGGATTTTAAAATGTTTAATTAGGATTTCCCTACTTTCATTTCTCGTAATAATTCATCTAAAATTAAAGTTCATTTCAGAAGGAGTGAGAGAATAATTTTCATTCACAGGATGCAATATCTGATTACTGTTCATTTCAACGGTATTTATATTTTCTATCAAACTTTTTACCGAATTTTCTCTTATTGAAGAAATGGAGGGCAAACAACTTTTTGGAAGAGTTATAGATATTCAAGAATTAAGTCTTACCTTAACATCTCCTTCAGATATTTGAATTAATTGATCAATATCTTGATTAACTATCGGCTTTGGAGGAATTGTCGTAGTTAATGATGAATTTTCTTGAAATGAAATTTCATTCTATCTAATCGTTCTATTTGTAGCAATATTTGATGCTAACATATTAGTTTCAGTTATTTTTGCTTTTTCTATTGGTTGAATATTTTTCTCAACTCTAGGACATTAGGTGTTCATTACTTTAAAATGGACTCTATAGATCAGAGCTGATCAAGGTCAAAAGTCATACCCGTGCAACTGAATTTGATGTTTAATTGCTTCAAATAGATTTATATATGTTAAAGATAGACTGAAATTTGAAAATATATTAAAATGAATTAGTTCATGACATAGACTAGTTTCAATAACTCTCATTGAATAATTGTGTCTGATTTAAGCATCTGTTGTTTCTCAAACAAACAAGAATAGATGCATTTAATCCTTTCAACATTAAAAGTTTGAATGCAATCTAGATTAAACCAATATAAAAGATATTTATATTCATGCAAATATTTTTGCGAATCTTCATGATTTATAAGATGAATTAATTTTTCATTTTCATTTATAGAGATTGATTGTTCAACCTTTTTAATTGATCTTTTTTTCCTTTGAGATCAAATATGCTTATTTTATATATTAAAGCTTTATCAACTTTGTGAATTGTCTAATTATTCAAGTCACCTTTATTAAGAGGATGCTCTGATATTTCAATATCTTTTATATGCTACGTTCTCATTTTGAACGTTCTACTAGAACTTGATGTCATGCATATATCATAGGGGCTCTTATAGATAAATTAATATAATAGTTTGAGTAGATACAGTTAACAATTATACTGTAAAATAAACAAATATAATTAATCGGATAATTTAAGAGTACTTTAAAATTAAACTAGCTACAATACAAGGACTTATGACCCATAAACTAAAAAAAGAAACTAACGATCATACAATTGTTTAGTTTCAAAATATTTCTTATATATCATAATGTTGTTTGCGTATCTTAAAACATAACAATTTAAAGAGGGCAATAGTTCCCATAATAACCAATGAAGAATCTAACCTGACTTTGTTTTTATCAGAAATAACATAATATTTCTTATATATCATAATGTTGTTTGCGTATCTTAAAACATAACAATTTAAAGAGGGTTAAACAATAGTTCCCATAATAACCAATGAAGAATCTAACCTGACTTTGTTTTTATCAGAAATAACATAATTAAATCTACTCAGAGTATTATATTATTCATTTATAAGAGTTTCTTACTATAGTTTTAGCCTAAAACTAACATGGTTCTAATACCAAAGCACCAAAGAATTACAAAACAAAATTATAGAAAACAAAATATATTTTTAATAAAATATTTCATATCTCAAACTTAACTTAAAGGCTTACAAGCTTTACACCTTTTAACTTCTTTTAAAAACTCACACTTACAAACAATACAAGCCCCTTCTTTATAGTTGAGGGAGGAACTCAAAATTATGGAATACAACATAAAGTGGATGTCTAAAGAAAAAGATATTTCAAAAGTAAAATGAAAATACATAACAGTATTCCACAATTATTAGTGGATAAAAGAAGCAAAAGTGGAGAGTGATCCTCATCAACACTGTCACAAGTGGAAAGAATAGACTTTTGGTAGAGAAATGACATCACATCAAACATTAAATGATGGTTAAGACTCATAAGTACTAACAACTGTTAGTAGACGCCAACTGGCTAGTATCACGTTCCTTGGTCATTGGATTTGACATTTAATGTCTTGACATATGAGTAATAATTTGGGCTAGCCCTTTGTCGGCCGTTTTATCGTTCAGCTTAATTTTCGTGGTTTGAAAAGGTGATGATTTTGTGATTTTGAAAATAATATAAATATAAATACAACTTTTTGAAATGAGTAACATTTTAAATTTTTTAAAATAAGTGAGACCAAACGAGTCTCACATTTTAAATAGTTTAGATGACTTAATACAATACTACAAGCAATATATTTATCCCGAAGAATAGATATATCACTTGTAATAGGGATTCAATCATCT
>JXCR01067676.1:91118-124005 GCA_002079205.1 Phalaenopsis hybrid cultivar
GGGTTGTTTAAACTAAAGAAAATGTGTAGGTGATGTAAAAATGTTTCATTGTTGCAGATCCACCTGGAAATTACTCCTCGTTGCGCTGCCCACGATGTTCGCTCCAAATNCACCCGTAAGAGTATCTTGATTATTTTCTATAGATTGACGTAGCAAACTAAGGCTGCTCACTCCAGCTGATCAAAATCATGGTCTGATTGGTCTCCCATGTGCAAATTAGAAATGCTTGTGCTGATTCAGATAGATTTTGGGCACGCTTGTGTTGAAAGTTAGATAGGAATGAAGCTGAAAGGGGACACATCACTCCAAGCAAAATCAACAAAATTTCCATCTCAATTAAATGTAAGAGGGCCTCACTAAGCTTGCAAGGAACATGTGCTGTCAGAGCACCTTACATGTTATCCTTGAAGAAAGAAAATCATATAGGATATTAAAAAATTAAATTTGCGATCCGCATTTGCAGTGAAAAATATATTGTAATTTTAACTCATTTATGGAAAAAGTATCATTGATCATACATACACTTCTATCATAGCAATAGCATATTTGTTAGGGGTGTCAAAAATTGATATGACACGCCAACATGAATCGAACTCGACTCGAAAAAATCTGGGTTAGGGTTGACCCAAATATTTTTCGAGCGGGATTCGGGTTGAAGAATTCAACCCATTTATTATTCGGGGCGGGTTCGGGTTGAACCCAAAAACCCAAATATAACCCAAATAAGCATGAAAGTTTGGGTCGCGTTTGGGTTAGCAGGTCAAGCTCAGATTCGAGTCTTAGTTTTCACCCCATTTATTATTCGGGTCAGGCTCGGGTTGACCCTATTAGGGTCGGGTCATTTTCCCGACTTGCTGCCCGAATTAACACCCCTAATATTTGCANCTAATTAGGATTTCCCTACTTTCACTTCTCGTAATAATTCATCTAAAATTAAAGTTCATTTCAGAAGGAGTGAGAGAATAAGTTTCATTCACATGATGCAATATCTGATTACTGTTCATTTCAACGGTATTTATATTTTCTATCGAACTTTCTACCGAATTTTCTCTTATTGAAGAAATGGAGGGCAAACAACTTTTTAGAAGAGTTGTAGATATTCAAGGATTAAGTCTTACCTTAACGTCTCCTTTAGATATTTGAATTAATTGATCAATATCTTGATTAACTATCGGCTTTGGAGGAATTGCCGTAGTTAATGACCAATTTTCTTGAAATGAAATTTCATTCTATCTAATCGTTCTATTTGTAGCAATATTTGATGCTAACAAATTAGNAGTGGTGGGGAAGGTCGAGATACTCGCGACAATCATCAATGAGGAAATTACCCTCCTAAAGTTCAGATTGAGCTTAGAGAATACTTACATGCAATATCTCTTAAGAAAGAACAAGTAGAAACATTTCAGGCACAAACTTCATCAAAGCCTCAAACTTTAAAAAAATTATTAACTTTTTTCACACTCGAATCTTCTTATATAATTAAAAAGCTCAAGTAAAATAGTTCGGAAATTAATCCCAAAGATAGCATATTAAGACTACATTGTTTTTAACAGAAAGATATTTGGGAAAGAAAACTTTCCCTGATGAATCCCATCTCACTATAGAAGTCTATGAAAATATATTAATTTAACTAAAATGTATAGATCTACACCATAGCCTCGATAAAACAAATCAAGATATTTTGTATAATAAATATGTTTTATAAAATATTATCCATCATCGTAATTAGGAAGTTAATCCATATCAATATAGGACAATTTTTCTATCATTTAATCCATAACATCACATTTTCATCAATTACTGGAATTATGTAAATGCTATGATGAAAACATTCTTTATAGTGAAATCCAAATCAAAACACTCTTGGATGTTTATTTTAAATAATGAAATTTTTAAATAAAGGTATTTTTGCCTTGTTCTACAAATGGTGGAATTATTTTGGTGTAAATTAGATATTATGTCTAACAAAATAAAATATAAGTATGATATTGGGTTGATTTATACCTAAATTTAAAAAAAAATGTCAAAAATGAGGATTTGGCTGAGGTAAACTTTAATTCATTTCTTTATTGATTGTCAAATTTCTTGGATCTGGTTATGTCTACAACAATAATTTTTAATAAAATGGCGGCATCAAATTAATGAGGAAGATAAACTTAAGCAGATTAATGATATTCTTAAAAAATATGAACTCACGCAATTCTCTGCAACCAATTTTATCTAGACTTATTTTGCAGAGATATCTGAGGGATTTAAGCATAAATATTCTCATGAATCAAAGGATCAAATTAAAAAGGGAATGATTGCAAGTTTTGATAAATAATTTATAAAAATCTTCCAATTACTGCTCATCTAAAAAAACGACGACGAATCCACGGGAGACTAAAAAATTTGGACAAATGAAGGGCTATCCCAAATTATTGCTCATAGTCCAGAAAATCAAATGTTAAAATTCAATGATGAAGGAACGTGATAACAGACAACTGCTGCCTATTATTAGTACTTATGAGTCCTAGCCACCATTTAATGCTTAATATGATGTCATTTTTTTCACTGAAGGTCTATTTTCTCCACTTATAACAGTGTTGATGGGAATTTCTTTCCACTTTTACTCCTTTTTATCTGCTAATAATAACTGATTGTTGTTATTTACTATTTTCAGTTTACTTTTCAGATGTGTTATTCTTTAGGCATCCACTTTATGTTGTACTGTATAATTTTGAATTCTTAGCTAAAAAGAATGGGCTTGTATTGTTTGTAACTGTGCGAATTTTTTAAAAGTTTGATGGTGTAAAGTTTGTAAGTCGTTGAGCTAAGTCTGAGATCTATAAGTATTTATTAATAATATATTATGGTTTCTATACCTGGGTGTTTTGGTATCAGACTCATATTAGCTTTTGGCTAAAAGTATAATAAAAAAACTTTTATAAATGAATAGTATAATACTCTGATTATAGGTGGTTATATTATTTCTGATAAAAACAAAGTTGAGTTAGATTTGTGATGAATTTTATAAATCCTTGACTGGTTATTTGAGATATTCTATAACTCTCTTTAAACTATTATGTTTTAAGATAAATAAATATTGTTTTGATATATAAGAAATATTTTGAACTAACCAATTGGATGACTGTTAGTCCCTTTTTTGAGTTTTTGTACCGTAAGTCCTTGTATTGCAGCTAGTTTAATTCTAAAGTACTTTTCTATTATTCGATTGATTATATTTACTTTACAATATAATCTTAAACCGCATCTACTCAAATTTTTATACTAATTTATCTATAAGAGTCCATATATTATATGCATGGCATGAAGTTTTAGTAGTAAAACTAGTTCTTCAATTTTAAATTCTGTTTGGAGTAGAACGTTCTCAATGAGAAACATCATCTAAAAAATGCTAAACTATCAGAATATTCTTTTAATGAAGAGGATTTGAATAATTGAACAGTTACCAAAGTTAATATTTTAATATATAAAATATGCACATTTGATTTCAAAGGAAAAATAATTAAAACGGTTAAACAATCAATCTCTATGGATGAAAATAAAAAAAAATAATTTATCTTTTAAATCATGAATATTTGCAAAAATATTTGCAAAAATATAAGTATCTTCATATTGGTTTAATCCAGATTGGTTTGAAACCTTTAATGCTAAAAAGATTAAATATATTTATTCTTGTTTTTCTGAGAAACAACATACGCTTAAATCGGGCACAATTCTTCATGGGAGATATTGAAACTAGTCTTTGTTATGAACCAGTTTATTTTAATATGTTTTTAAATTTCAGTATATCTTTAACACATATAAATCTATTTGAAGTAATTAAACTTTAAATTTAGTTACACAGGTATGATTTTTTAACTGGATCAGAAATAGAAGCTCTGATTTATAAAGTCTAGTTTAAGTTAATAGACATTTTATATCATAAAACTAGTTAAAATGGTCAATTGATAGAAAATACAACAATAATTGAAACTAATCTGTTAGCATCAAATATTGCTACAAATAAAATCATTAGATGAAATTAGATTTCATTTACAGAACAAAGGTCATTAACTAAGACACTCCCTCCAAAGTTAGTAGTTCATCGAGATATTGACCAAAGAATTTAAACATCTTGAGTTGTTGAAGTAAATATTTAATCCTAGAAGATCTATAACCCTTCCAAGAATTTGTTTACCCTTCACTTCTTCAATAGAAGAAAATTCGGTAGAAAGTCCGATAGAAAATATAAATATTATCCAAATGCATAGTAATGAGTTATTCCATCCCGTGAAAGAAAATTATTCTCCCACTCATTTTGAAATAAACTTTAGTTTTAGATGAACTATTACAAAATCAGAAGTAAAAGTAAGGAAATTATAATTAGGGATTTTAAAACATTAAAATATAACATCTTATAGATTATATAAATACTTCTCTCACAGGAAGCAATATTTTGATATGGATTAAGTCTCTAATCACGATGATGAATAATATTTTGTATAACACATTTGTTATACAAAATATGTTGATTTGCTTCATCAAGGCTATGATGTATATCTACACATTTTAGTTAAAATATAATTAGGGATTTTAAAATGTTTAATTAGGATTTCCCTACTTTCACTTCTCGTAATAATTCATCTAAAATTAAAGTTCATTTCAGAAGGAGTGAGAGAATAAGTTTCATTCACATGATGCAATATCTGATTACTGTTCATTTCAACGGTATTTATATTTTCTATCGAACTTTCTACCGAATTTTCTCTTATTGAAGAAATGGAGGGCAAACAACTTTTTAGAAGAGTTGTAGATATTCAAGGATTAAGTCTTACCTTAACGTCTCCTTTAGATATTTGAATTAATTGATCAATATCTTGATTAACTATCGGCTTTGGAGGAATTGCCGTAGTTAATGACCAATTTTCTTGAAATGAAATTTCATTCTATCTAATCGTTCTATTTGTAGCAATATTTGATGCTAACAAATTAGTTTCGATTATTTTTGCTTTTTCTATTGGTTGAATATTTTTCTCAACTCTAGGACATTAGGTGTTCATTACTTTAAAATGGACTCTATAGATCAGAGCTGATCAAGGTCAAAAGTCATACCCGTGCAACTGAATTTGATGTTTAATTGCTTCAAATAGGTTTGTATATGTTAAACATAGACTGAAATTTGAAAATATATTAAAATGACTTAGTCCATGACATAGACTGTTTCAATAACTCGCATTGAATAATTGGGTCTGATTTAAGCATCTGTTGTTTCTCAAACAAACAAGAATAGATGCATTTAATCCTTTTAACATTAAAAGTTTGAATGCAATCTAGATTAAACCAATATAAAAGATATTTATTTTCATGCAAATATTTTTGCGAATCTTCATGATTTATAAGATGAATTATTTTTTCATTTTCATTTATAGAGATTGATTGTTCAACCTTTTTAATTAAACTTTTTATCTTTTGAGATCAAATATGCTTATTTTATATATTAAAGTTTTATCAACTTTATGAATTATCTAATTATTCAAGTCATCTTTATTAAGAGGATGCCATGATATTTCAATATCTTTTATATGCTACGTTCTCATTTTGAACGTTTTGCTTAAAACAAAATTTAAATTTGAAGAATTAGATTGACTACTAGAATTTGATGTCATGCATATATCATAAGAAGCTCTTATAGATAAATTAATATAATAGTTTGAGTAGATACAGTTAAAAATTATACTGCAAAATAAACAAATATAATTAATCGGATAATTTAAGAGTACTTTGAAATTAAACTAGCTATAATACAAGGACTTATGTATGACCCATAAACTAAAAAAGAGACTAACGATCATACAATTGTTTATTTTCAAAATATTTCTTATATATCATAATGTTGTTTGTGTATCTTAAAACATAACAATTTAAAGAGCGTTAAACAATAGTTCCCATAATAACCAATGAAGAATCTAACCTGACTTTATTTTTATCAGAAATAACATAATTATTTCTACTCAGAGTATTATATTATTCATTTATAAGAGTTTCTTACTATAGTTTTAGCCTAAAACTAACATGATTCTAATACCAAAGCGCCAAAGAATTGCAAAACAAGATTATAGAAAACAAAATATATTTTTAATAAAATATTTCATATCTCAAACTTAACTTAAAGGCTTACAAGTTTTACATCTTTTAACTTCTTTTAAAAACTCACACTTACAAATAATACAAGCCCCTTTTTTATAGTTGAGGGAGGAACTCAAAATTATGGAATACAACATAAAGTGGATGTCTAAAGAAAAAGATATTTCAAAAGTAAACTGAAAATACATAACAGTAATCCACAATTATTAGTGGATAAAAAAAGCAAAAGTGGAGAGTGATCCTCATCAACACTGTCACAAGTGGAGAGAATAGACTTTCGATAGAGGAATGACACCACATCAAACATTAAATAATGGTTAAGACCCATAAGTACTAACAACTGTTAGTAGACGCCATCTAGTATTACGTTCCTCGGTCATTGGATTTGACATTTGATCTCTTGACATATGAGTAATGATTTGGGCTAGCCCTTGTCTGCCCAATCTTCTAAGTCTTCCATGGATTCGTCATCACTGTTTTTCAGGAAGAGCGGTGTCTGGAAGTTTTTTTTATAAACTTTATCACAACTTTTCATCACTCTTTTTTATTTGCTGATTCATGAGGATATTTACATCTAAACCCCTAAAAAATCTCTGCAAAATAAATCACAATAAAATTAGTTGCAGGGATTTGTGTGATTTCATATTTTTGAAGAATATTATTAATCTATTTAAATTTATCTTTATTATTTTTGATACTTTTAAATTTTGGATATAAATCAACCAAATATTCATATTTGCCTTTTATTTTGTTTGGCGCAATGTCAAATTCAGCTCCAGAATAATTTCACCATCTGTAGAACCAGGCTGGAATATCTTTATTTAAGATTTCTTTTTTAAAATTAACATCCAAGTGTGTTTTGATTTGAAATTTGCTATATAAAATGTTTTCATCATGACATTTAAAGAATTCCAATAATTGATGGAAATGCGATGTTATGAATTGATGATAAAAAAATTATCTTTTCCTTATATGAATTAAGACTCCAATCACTATGAAGAATAATATTTTATATAACACATTTGTTATACAAAATATATTCATTTTTTTTATCAGGACAATTGTGTATATCTACAAAGTTCATTTAAATTAATATTTTTTCATAGAGTTCTCTAGTGTGATAGTTAGGAAAAATTATTTTTCCCAAATATCTTTCTGTAAGAAGGACGTAACTTTAATATGATTATCTTTCGGATTAATTTTCAAAATATTTTTGAGATTTTTAAAAATATAAGAAGATTCAGGTGTGGAAGAAATTAATACTTCTTTTAAAGATTTAATATCTGAGGGAGCTTGTGCCGCAAATGTTTCTCTTTGTTCTTTTTAAGGAGAAATTACATATAAGTATTCTCTTAGATCGATCTGACCTTTAAGAGGGTAATATCCTCCTTGATGATTGTCACGAGTGCCTCGGTCTCTCCCTCCATGTAAAGAGGGAGCACGTGATCCCTGCAAAAATTTCCAGTTTAGAAAATCAAAGAAATAATTTGATTTGACGGGAATAAATTGAATAAAAGAATAAATAATTGTGCAAAAGAAAAGGACAAAAATTTGTATTGATGCAATATTTGAAATAATTTTGAGTAATATGTTTTAAGGTAAAGAAATCAATTACAATTAATAGATGATTGTGCTTGCCAATGGACAAAAATTTATTTTTACGCAAAATTTGACATCCTGTTGAATAATATGTTTTACAGTAAAGCAATCAATACGCAACAAAAAAAATTTGATTGAGAAGATCATTTTGAAATTTAGAAATGCATTTTAATATTGAAAGCATTTCTTAAATATAGAATATTTAGATTGCAGGGCAGTCCGTCTACCTGAAGGAAATTTAAGTAATTTTTCTTTAAAAGAGTTAATTTGTTTTAAGATACCTCTTTATCCGAAATTAGAAGCATTCGTTTCAACAATTATTTTACTTGTAGGGTTTGCTAAATTAAGGCAAGGAAGATGTTTAACTCTTTGCTTAGTGAGAAGAACAACATTAGTATAGGAGGTGCTGTGTTGATAGCTATATTTTGATAAAAATCTGCAACATAATTTAATGCTTCTAAAAATCCTTATAATTGTTTTTTTATCTTGAATTCTATCAAGGAATTTATTAGCAAATTCGATATTTCTATTTATAGGGATAATTAAAGCATTAGAGATATTATGTCAAAGGAATCCAATATTTTCGTGAAATAATTTCATTTTAGTTGTTGATACAACTAAATCATTTTTATGAGTCAAATATTTAAATATATTTAAATGCTTAATATTTTCATCAATATTTTGAGAAAAAGATTAAAACATCATCTATATAAACTAAAATATAGTTGAGATATTTATTGAAAATATCATTTATTATATTCTGGAATATTGAGGGTGCATTTTTAAGCCCAAAAGGCATTATGTTCCATTTCTAAAGGCCGTTTTATAACGATCTATTTCTTTAATTTGTATTTGTCAATATTCTGATTTTAATCAAATTTAGAAAAGATTTTAGCTTCAGCTGATGTATTTGATAAATCTATTTTATTAGGAATTGGATATCTAATCCATTTTAAAATCTTATTTAATAGTTTATTGTTTATAACTAATTGAGGTTTCACTCTTTTCTTTTCAACAACATTTATAACTTATAATACAGTACAACTGCAAGGAGAGTAAGAATTTTTGATTAACTTTTTACTAATGAGATCATTAAATATGCTTCTTTTGTTTGAGAAGACTTATTATTTGTTAACATAATTTTCATAAGGTTTGCCTTAACTCTTCTATTTTTTAATTTATTTAGTTTTTTCTTGGTTAAGCATTTATTTGCATAATGATCGATTCTGTCACATTTATAACATTTAATTTCTAAAAATTTTCACTTTAATTTTGATAATTTATGTTTTAAATGAGTAATTTTAGAATGAGAGGGTTCTCCCTCTTTGTATATTTTCTCTTGGAATTTCTTTTTTTGAAATTTTTTATTAAGTTTTTTTCTTTTTGTTTGAAGAAGTAGGTGTATTGCAAGCAAATTGCTCACAAAATTGACTTAATTGCTCTTTTTCTTTTCATAATGCAACAATTTATGATTTTACCATAAGTCAAAGATTCATATGAAATCATTTCAGAAGTATCTTTAANAATTAAGTTTTTTTCTTTTTGTTTGAAGAAGATATATTAGGTGTATTGCAAGCAAATTGCTCACAAAATTGACTCAATTGCTCTTTTTCTTGTCATAATGCAACAATTTATGATTTTACCATAAGTCAAAGATTCATATGAAATCATTTCAGAAGTATCTTTAAGGGTTCTCTTTACCCTTTTTATGAAAAGATTAGGAAGCTCTTGAATAAATTTTTGCTTTTAATGGGATGACTAGCTTTACCAAGTTGCATTACTCGGCTGATAAACACATCTTTATACCATCTAAAATTTATTTTAGTTGGACATCTCAACTTTTGTAATAATGTGATACGCTTCGACATCGAAATCATCGAACAAACCACAACGAAATTGCAGTAAATAAGTGGAAAAACACAACTAAGGGCTGCCCTTACAAAAATCAAAGGAAAAGAAACAAGATGTGAGGCTGATCTNCAATGGGATGACCAGCTTCACCAAGTTGCATTACTCGACTGATAAACACATCTTTATACCATCTAAAATGTATTATAGTTGGACATCTCAACTTTTGTAATAATGTGATACGCTTCAGCATCGAAATCAGCGAACAAACCACAACGAAATTGCAGTAGACAAGTGGAAAAACACAACTAAGGGCTGCCCTTACAAAAATCAAAGGAAAAGAAACAAGATGTGAGGCTGATCTACTATTCAAGAGGTAGATTGTCTCTCCCATATCCTAGAAACCGTTACGAACACCACAAGAAGAAAACAAACAACATTCACAAAAGAATATGCATGAAAATATAAAACTAACCATAGGTTCCCCCATAATAGAATTGTCATACGGCATTTGAATACTTTCCTTCTAAACATCCCTCCAAACTCTATTCAATTTCTCCTCTTGGAATATGTGATTATGGCCCTAGACCCCATCCTTTCCTTTCTCTGCGCCTCACCCGACTCCCTCCCATTCTTCTCGCAACAAGGGCCTACTCGTTTGTGGGCAGTGGGATTGCAATCGGCCTGTCCATTAGGGGTCGGCTGCGTACTGAACGTAACATTACCCCCTCCCAAAACAGTACCTTGTCCTTAAGGTGCAAAGATGGAAAGTGCTTGTGGATCATTTCGTAAGACTCCCATATTGTTATTTCCACTTAACCAATACCTCCTTCGCTCCCCTTACTCCTCGGCTCGCTCCTTCGATCTCTAATGGCTCCACAATCACCTCCAAGTCCTCCGTCTGCGTTGGCGGTTTTGATGATAAGGGTGTGTAATCTCCAATCACTCGTCTCAGCTAGGATACATGGAAGACCTGGTGTTGTGTGGATGATGATGATAACCTCAATCGGTAGGTCACTGCTCCGATGCGTGTCTTCACCTCATAAGACCCAAAGTATCTCGGTTAAAGTTTTTCACCCCTTCTCCTGGCCAATGTCTTCTGTCGGTACAGCTTCAACTTCAAGGAGACCATATCCCCTAATTCAAATTGCACCCTTTTTGTGTTTATTCGATTTCTTCTTCATGATTTGTTGAGCCCTCAAAAGATGCCCCTAAGCTCTGCTAGTATCTTGTTGTTGTCCTCTAAGTACTGATCTACGTTGGATACCAGTGTAGTGCTATGCCCATAATGTATCAAGCAAGGAGGATCTCGCCCATACAACATCTTGAAATGCGGCGTGATACGAAGTATTATACTAGTATTCGGCCTATGCAATCCACTTAGCCCATAACTTCGGTGTATCATATACAAAACAACACAGGTATGTCTCCACACTCCTGTTGACCCACCCCCTCCATCTGCTCATCGGTCTAGGGATGATATGAGGTGCTCCTTTTAAGGACTATCCCTTGCAACATAAATAGTTCTTTCCAGAAATGGTTGAGAAACATCTTGTCTCTATCGAATATATTAGATTCCGACATCCAGTGGAAATGGACTACTTCCTGGATAAATATCGTCGCGTTTGAGACCGCATTGTAGGGATGTCGTAATGGAATGAAATGTGCATACTTTAGCGATCCAAAACCNATCTAAACATCCCTCGAAACTCTATTCAATTTCTCCTCTTGGAATATGTGATTATGGCCCTAGACCCCATCCTTTCCTTTCTCTGCGCCTCACCCGACTCCCTCGCCTTCTTCTCGCGACAAGGGCCTACCTGTTTGTGGGCAGTGGGATTGCAATCGGCCTGTCCATTAGGGGTCGGCTGTGTACTGAACGTAACATTACCCCCTCCCAAAACAGCACCTTGTCCCTTGAGGTGGAAATATGGAAAGTGCTTGTGGATCATTTCGTAAGACTCCCATATTGTTATTTCCACTTAACCAATACCTCCTTCGCTCCCCTTACTGCTCGGCTCGCTCCTTCGATCTCTAATGGCTCCACAATCACCTCCAAGTCCTCCGTCAGCGTTGGCGGTTTTGATGATAAGGGTGTGCGATCTCCAATCACTCGTCTCAGCAAGGATACATGGAATACCTGGTGTTGTGCGGATGATGATGATAACCTTAATCGGTAGGTCACTGCCCTGATGCGTGTCTTCACCTCATAAGACCCAAAGCATCTCGGTTAAAGTTTTTCACCCCTTCTCTTGGCCAATGTCTTCTGTCGGTATAGCTTCAACTTCAAGGAGACCATATCTCCTAATTCAAATTGCACCTCTTTTGTGTCCATTTGTTTTCTTCTTCATGATTTGTTGAGGCCTCAGAAGATGCCCCTAAGCTCTGCTAGTATCCTGTCGTTGTCCTCTAAGTACTGATCTACGCTGGATACCAGTGTAGTGCTATGCCCATAATGTATCAAGCAAGGAGGATCTCACCCATACAACATCTTGAAATGCGGCGTGGTACTAATTATTATACTAGTATTCGGCCTATGCAATCCACTTAGCTCATAACTTCGGTGTATCATATACAAAACAACACAGGTATGTCTCCACACTGCTGTTGACCCACCCCCTCCATCTGCTCATCGGTCTAGGGATGATATGAGGTGCTCCTTTTAAGGACTATCCCTTGCAACATAAATAGTTTTTTCCATAAATGGTTGATAAACATCATGTCCCTATCCAATATAATAGATTCCGACATCTAGTGGAAATGGACTACTTCCTGGATAAATACCGTCGCGTTTGAGACCGCATTGTAGGGATGTCGTAATGGAATGAAATGTGCATACTTTAGCGATCCAAAACCACTGTAATCACTGCAAACCCTTCTAGTTGGGGTAACCTCTCAATTAAATGTATTGTCACATCTTCCCAAACCTTCTCCTGTAAAGCTAATGGTTGTAGTAACTCTCCCTGGTGTTGTGGTTAAATATTTGTGTTCCTGACATACATCACATTTTGCCAATATGTCCTTGTCTCTGCGCATCCCTATGCAATAAAGCTCTGCCACCAGACGACTGTAGGTTTTCTGCACCCTTGAATGTCCCTTGATCACATTGCCATGGAACTCTTGTAATAATTTGAGAATATACTCTGACGATTCGGGTAGCACGAATCGCCCCTGGTATAGAAGTTGTTCCCTCAATGCATATCCCGGATGACTGTTCGAATTATGTTGTAATTTAGCTCTTAGTCCCTTCAGCTATTTATCCTTTCGCTCTCATGTATCAAAGCCTCCCAATCTAGGACCAAGGGTATCGATAGTGTCGTTAATTAAGGTTCCTCTACCTTTCTCAACAGCGTGTTAGTTGCCCTGTTCTCCAGTCTTGACCGGTACTGAATCTCGAAATTATACCCAATAGCTTGGATAACCATCTCTGATGCTCCTCAGTCACCATCTGCTGCTCCAGAAGATGCTTTAAAGTCTTATGATCTTTCCTGACTAAGAAATGTCGTCCCAACAGGTGGGGCCACCAATTTTGAATGGCCAAGACAATTTCCATCAATATTCACTCATATATTGACTTTAGCTTCGCTCTAGATATAAGACCCTAGCTGAAGTAGGCAATCGACTGCTGATCATGCATGAGCACTACTAATCCTTATCCTGACGCATCTGTCTCCACTACAACTGATTTATTGAAATATGGAAGCACTGGTATCGTCACACTAGTCATGACCCTCTTCAAATGCTCAAATGCTTGTGCGGCTGCTTTCTTCCGATTGAAATTGCCTTTCTTCAAGTGCTCCGTCAAGGACAATGCTATCGTGTCATATCTTCCCACGAACTTTCGGTAGTAGCCTTTGAGTCCCTAAGATTCTCCCAACACCTTCAAATTCCCTAGTATGGGCCAATCAATCATAGCCTCGATCTTGGACTGATCCACTGTTACTCCCGTCTTGGTCACAACATGTCTTAGGTATTCCACATGTAACTGAGCAAAAAAACATTTCTTCAAGTTGGCATATAACTGGTGTTCCTCGACGTCTCCAAGGCTGTCATCAGGTGCTCCACATGCTCTGTCTTTGTACGACTGTAGATCAAAATATCATCAAGATATCTGTCTTTGTACGACTGTAGATCAGGTGCCCCACATGCTCTGTCTTTGTACGACTGTAGATCAAGTGCCCCACATGCTCTGTCTTTGTACGACTTTAAATTCCCCGGTAAGGTTCAATCAACCATAGTCTTGATCTTGGACTGATCCATTGCTACCCTCGTCTTGGTCACCACATGTCCTAGGTATTCCACTTGTAACTGAGCAAAAAAACATTTCTTCAAGTTGACATATAACTGGTGCTCCACAATGTCTCCATGACTGTCATCAGGCGCCCACGTGTTGTCTCTGTACGACTGTAGATCACTATATCATCAAAGAAAACCAGGGTAAATTTTCGGAGATATGGTTGAAAAACCATAATTGTGAGGGATTGAAATGTCATTGAGGCGTTGTTGAGGCCAAACAACACCACTAATAACTCATAATGTCTTTCATTTGTTTTGAATGTTGTCTTGTGCATATCCGTTAGCTTCATCCTGATATGGTGGTACCCTGATTTAAGATCAATTTTTGAGAAAACGACTGCCCCATAAAACTCATCTTACAACTTATCAATCACAAGAATAGAAAACTTGTCCAACATCGTTTCCTTGTTCAAAGCCTGGTAGTCCACGTAGAATCTCCAATTATATCTTTTTTCTTCACCAACAGAATGAAACTGGAAAAATGGCTCACACTAGGCCTGATATTCCCAACCTCGAGTATCACCTGGATCAGCTTTTCTATTCTTCTAAGTCTGGGGGTACTTTTATGGTTTGGCGCTGACAAAAGAAACACCCTCCTTCAATGTAACAGCATGCTCGTGCTCCCTCTGAGATGGTAACCCGCTTGGCTACTGGAAAACATCAGTAAACTGTTATAGTAGCTGCTGGACCCCCTTAGAAACTCTGCAAACTCTGAATCTCGAATCTCCTCAATGCTCTGCAACTCCTCCTTGCAACTCCTGTCAGCACCACCTTTCTACCCTCCACTTGGAACTCCACGTCAAGGACTTCCAATCTACCTTCATCTCTCCTAATGTTCGCAGTCATTTCATTCCCAAAATCACATCTTTGCCCAAATCTAAAGGAAGTCTTCCACCATATGTAGGTCATGTAGTGTTAGAACCAACATCTTGTAAATACCTCGACTTTTCTCCTTCCCTGTCCTTAGCATGACGCTATGTAGTCACTAGCTTTAACCCTAGTTTCTCCACGATCTGATTTGAGATAAAGTTATGTGTGACCCCGCTATCCACCAACACCACAATTGGTTGTTTCTCGTTCCATCCCCTATCCTTAATGGTTTGATTCAGGGTAAATATCGTCACCGTATTGAGGGACACCTCCGCTACATCCAAATGCAGATGCTCCTGCTCGCTACTTTCTCTTATGATTCCTCACTCCTTGTATCTTCCTTGTAAACTAAAAGAACATGAAGGGTGTGCTCTCTGCAAGGTGTTTAGGGGCGTATTTCTCATCACAACGGTAAAAAAATCCTTTGGTTATTTTGTTCTGCACTTCTGCATTTGTGAGGCGCTTAAAACTACCCCTAAGCCAGGGTCTATTACTCTTCTCCTTTGTCTCTTTTTGAAATGACACCGCTGGGTCCTCGGCGTTGTGGTTGTCACAGTACTCTTGTAGAATCCCCCGATGTTGTCGACTTTGCCTATCTTTTTCACATGTTTCTTATTCTCCATCATTTGGGCGAGCTCCATCATTTCCCTCAATCCATGTGGTCTCAAGGGGCGGATGACCGCTCGTATGTCGAGTATCAGGCTTTTCAATAAGTTCTCTTCCAAGCCTGTTGCAGAAATCCCCCTAAATCTCTCTAACCAGAGCTCGATCTTCTCTTGGTACTCCGTAACCGTTCCCTCCTGAGTCAGAGCATAAAATTACTCGTGTTGGTCTCTTTCCCAAATAAATTCGAAAATGTTCCAACAAGCAATCCTTAAAATCTTCTCATGAGTGTATCAGATACATTGTCTCCATCCATTGGAACCATGCTAAAGCATTCCCCTCCAAGTATAATCCCGCTGTCATGAGCTTCTCTTTCTCAGTTAACCTGTTGATCACAAAATATCGCTCTAGTCGATACACCCATCAATATGCATCATCCCCTTCGAAGATTGACTTATTCAGGGTCTGTTTGGGGCAGCTTGTGCGTTTCAGGATAAGCTGCTTATCCTGAAACGCGGCTCGCGGGCCGACCGCAGGGGTCGACCCGCGGCCTGCGTTTAGTGTAAAAACCCAAACGCAGTTTCAGATAAGCTGGTGAAACGCCCGAACCAAACAGCACGGCGGCTTTTTCAAAACGCCGCCCGCACTTATAAGCTGCCCCAAACGGGCCCTCAATCTCTTGACCCTAACATCTCCACCCCAACCTCCTCTTCCTCCAGTATTTCCCCTATGTGTCTGGGGTGGAACTCCTTTCTTCGGTTATAGGCATATCCCATTCCCAAATCCCTCCATCGTGCTCTTCCGTGTCTCTTACACCATTCCTCTAATTTTGGGCTCATCCCCCTCCATCGGAAGTCTTCATTCCCCCTCCTCTCGAAGTTCTAAGGAACGACCTTATAGGTAGATGAGGTCTTCTTCGCTGTCTTCGCGCTCGATCTTCTTCCCTTTCGACCTAGCCAATGATTCCATGATCAACCCTTAGTTAGAATTGGTAAATTGAGCAATTGGCATGGCCTTTGCTTGCATCTCCATGAGATTTTTCATCATCTTCTGCATTTCTCCTATGCTTTCAATGAAAGAGAACCTTTCCTCCTTGTTGGTGAATCTCTCTTCCATTTATGATTTGATTTGCTGAATCTCACCTTCTAGCACATCAACCAATTTGATACGCCTTGACACTGAAATCAACAAACATTCCACGACAAAATCGAAGTAGATAGGTGGAAAAACCCAACTAAGGGCTGCTCTTATAAAAATCAAAGGAAAACAAGCAAGATGTAAAGCTAATCTACTATTCGAGAGGTAGATCGTCTCTCCTATACCCTAGATGTTGCTAGGAACACCACAAGAGGAAAGCAAACAACAGCTACAAAAAAACATGCATGAAAAAAAAAACAGATCCTAGGTTCGCCTTTAATAGAATCCTCATAAAGATTTTGAAAACTTTCCTTCCGAACTTCCCTCCAAACTCCCCTCAATTTCTCCTCCTTGAATATGTGATTATTACTCTAGTGGATCCCACCCATTCCNCATACATCACATTTTGCCAATATGTCCTCGTCTCTGCGCATCCCTATGAAATAAAGCTCTGCCACCAGACGACTGTAGGTTTTCTGCACCCTTGAATGTCTCTTGATCACACTGTCATGGAACTCTTGTAATAATTTGAGAATATACTCTGACGACTCGGGTAGCACGAATCGCCCCTGGTAATTTCCCCTCAATGCATATCTCGGATGACTGTTCGAATCCTGTTGTAATTTAGCTCTTAGTCCATTCAGCTCCTTATCCTTTCGCTCTCATGTATCAAAGCCTCCCAATCTAGGACCAAGGGTATCGATAGTGTCGTTAATTGGGGTTCCTCTACCTTTCTCAACAGCGCGTTAGTTGCCCTGTTCTCCAGTCTTGACCGGTACTGAATCTCAAAATTATACCCAATAGCTTGGATAACCATCTCTGATGCTCCTCAGTCACCATCTGCTGCTCTAGAGGATACTTTAAAGTCTTATGATCTTTTCTGACTAAGAAATGTCGTCCCAACAGGTGGGGCCGCCAATTTTGAATGGCCAAGACAATTTCCATCAATTTTAACTCATATGTTGACTTTAGCTTCGCTCTAGATATAAGAACCTAGCTGAAGTAGGCAATCGACTGCTGATCATGCATGAGCACTACTCCTAATCCTTATCCTGACGCATCCGTCTCTACTACAACTGATTTACCGAAATATGAAAGCACTGGTATCGTCACACTAGTCATGACCCTCTTCAAATGCTCAAATGTTTGTGTGGCTGCTTTCTTCCGATTGAAATTGCCTTTCTTCAAGTGCTCCGTCAAGGACAATGCTATCGTGTCATATCTTCCCACGAACTTCCTACAGTGGCCTTTGAGTCCATAAGATTCTCCCAACACCTTCAAATTCCCTAGTATGAGCCAATCAACCATAGCCTCGATCTTGGACTGATCCACTGTTACTCTCGTCTTAGTCACCACATGTCTTAGGTATTCCACATGTAATTGAGCAAAAAAAATATTTCTTCAAGTTGGCATATAACTGGTGCTCCTCAACGTCTCCAAGGCAGGTGCTCCACATGCTTTGTCTTTGTACGATTATAGATCAAAATATCATCAAGATATCTGTCTTTGTACGACTGTAGATCAGGTGCCCCACATGCTCTGTCTTTGTATGACTTTAAATTCCCCGGTAAGGTCCAATCAACCTAGTCTCGATCTTGGACTGATCCATTGCTACCCTCGTCTTGGTCACCACATGTCCTAGGTATTCCACTTGTAACTGAGCAAAAAAACATTTCTTCAAGTTGACATATAACTGGTGCTCCTCAATGTCTCCATGATTGTCATCAGGTGCCCACATGCTCTGTTTTTGTACGACTGTAGATCACTATATCATCAAAGAAAACCAGGATAAATTTTCGGAGATATGGTTGAAAAACCCTAATTGTGAGGGATTGAAATGCCATCGAGGCCTTGTTGAGGCCAAACAACACCACTAATAACTCATAATGTCTTTCATTTGTTTTGAATGTTGTCTTGTGCACATTTGTTGGCTTCATCCTGATATGGTGGTACCCTGATTTAAGATCAATTTTTGAGAAAACGACTGCCCCATAAAACTCATCTTGCAACTTATCAATCACAGAAATAGGAAACTTGTCCAACATCGTTTCCTTGTTCAAAGCCTGGTAGTCCACGCAGAATCTCCAACTGTATCTTTTTTCTTCACCAACAGGATGAAATTGGCAAAATGGCTCACACTAGGCCTGATATTCCCAACCTCGAGTATCACCTGGATCAGCTTCTCTATTCTTCTAAGTCTGGGGGTACTTGTATGGTTTGGCGCTGACAGGAGAAACACCCTCCTTCAATGTAACAGCGTGTTCGTGCTCCCTCTGAGATGTTAACCCGCTTGGCTATTGGAAAACATCAGTAAACTGTTGTAGTAGCTGCTGGACCCCCTCAAAAACTCTGCAAACTCTGAATCTCGAGTCTCCTCAATGCTCTGCAACTCCTCCTTGCAACTCCTCTCAGCACCACCTTTCTACCCTCCACTTGGAACTCCACGTCAAGGACTTCCAATCTACCTTCATCTCTCATAATGTTCGCAGTCATTTCATTCCCAAAATCACATATGTGCTGCCCAAATCTAAAGGAAGTCTTCCACCACATGTAGGTCATGTAGTGTTAGAACCAACATCTTGCAAATACCTCGACTTTTCTCCTTCCCTGTCCTTAGCATGACGCTCTGTAGTCGCTAGCTTTAACCTAGTTTCTCCATGATCTGATTTGAGATAAAGTTATGTGTGACCCTGCTATCCACCAACACCACAATTGGTTGTTCCTCGTTCCATCCCCTCACCTTAATGGTTTTATTCGGGGTAAATATCGCCACCGAATTGAGGGACACCTCCGCTACATCCAAATGCAGATGCTCCTGCTCGCTACTTTCTCTTATGATTCCTCACTCCTTGTATCTTCCTTGTAAACTAAAAGAACATGAAGGGTGTGCTCTCTGCAAGGTGTTTAGGGTTGTCTTTCTCATCACAACGGTAACAAAATCTTTTGGTTATTTTGATATGCACTTATGCATTTGTGAGACGCTTGAAACTATCCCCAAGCCGAGGTCTATTACTCTTCTCCTTTGTCTCTTTTTGAAATGACACCGCTGGGTCCTCGGCGTTGTGGTTGTCACAGTACTCTTGTAGAATCCCCCGATGTTGTCGACTTTGCCTATCTTTTTCACATGTTTCTTATTCTCAATCATTTGGGCGAGCTCCATCATTTCCCTCAATCCATGTGGTTTCAAGGGGCGGATGACCGCTCGTATGTCGAGTTTCAGGCTTTTCAAGAAGTTCTCTTCCAAACCTGTTGCAGAAATCCCCCTAAACCTCTCTAACCAGAGCTCAAACTTCTCTTGGTACTCTGTAACCGTTCCCTCCTGAGTCAGAGCATAAAATTACTTGTGTTGGTCTCTTTCCCGAATAAATTCGAAAATGTTCCAACAAGCAATCCTTAAAATCTTCTCATGAGTGTATCAGATACATTGTCTCCATCCATTGGAACCATGCTAAAGCATTCCCCTCCAAGTATAATCCCGCTGTCATGAGCTTCTCTTTCTCAGTTAACCTGTTGATCACAAAATATCGCTCTAGTCGATACACCCATCAATGTGCATCATCCCCTTCGAAGATTGGCATATTCAATCTCTTGACCCTAACATCTCCACCCCAACCTCCTCTTCCTCCGGTATTTCCCCCTATGTGTCTGGGGTGGAACTCCTTTCTTCGGTTATAGGCATATCCCATTCCCAAATCCCTCCTTCATCGTGCTCTTCCGTGTCTCTTACACAATTCCTCTAATTTTTGGCTCATCCCCCTCCATCGGAAGTCTTCATTCCCCCTCCTCTCAAAGTTCTAAGGGAACGATCTTATAGGTAGATGAGGTCTTCTTCGTTGTCTTCGTGCTCGATCTTCTTCCCTTTCGACCTAGCCAATGATTCCATGATCAACCCTTAGTTAGAGTTGGTAAATTAAGCGATTGGCATGGCCTTTGCTTGCATCTCCATGAGGTTTTTCATCATCTTCCGCATTTCTTCTATGGTTTCAATGAAAGAGAACCTGTCCTCCTTGTTGGTGAATCTCTCTTCCATTTATGATTTGATTTGCTGAATCTCACCTTCTAGTACATCAACCAATTTGATACGCCTTGACACTGAAATCAACAAACATTCCAAGACAAAATTGTAGTAGATAGGTGGAAAAACCCAACTAAGGGCTGCTCTTATAAAAATCAAAGGAAAACAAGCAAGATGTAAGGCTAATCTACTATTCAAGAGGTAGATCGTCTCTCCCATACCCTAGACGTTGCTAGGAACACCACAAGAGGAAAGCAAACAACAACTACAAAAAAACATGCATGAAAAAAAAAAAAACAGACCCTAGGTTCGCCTTTAATAGAATCCTCATAAAGCATTTGAAAACTTTCCTTCTGAAATTCCCTCCAAACTCCCCTCAATTTCTCCTCCTTGAATATGTGATTATTACTCTAGTGGATCCCACCCATTCCTTTTCTTCCTCTGCACCTTGCCCGACTCCCTCCACTTCTTCGCGCGATAAGGGCCGACCTGTCTATGGGCCAACGAGATTGCAATCGGCTGGTCCAGGAGAGACTGGTTGCGTACTGGGCGTAACATAATGATTCTGTTTTGTCATTATTATCTAACCTTACAACTCAATTTAATGCTAGCCATGGGGGCAATGCACGCTTGCGCCATTTTGGCACATTGTGGTGTGGAATTTTGCGATGACGTGCGCCATTTTGTGCATAGAAATGTAAGAAGGGGAGTGAGCTCTCTTTTGCTAAGAANAGGGCCGACTTGTCTATGGGCCAACGAGATTGCATTGGCTGGTCCAGGAGAGACCGGTTGCGTAATGGGCGTAACATAATGATTATGTTTTGTCATTATTATCTAACCTTACAACTCAATTTAATGCTATCCATGGGGGCAATGCACGCTTGCGCCATTTTGGCACATTGTGGTGTGGAATTTTGCCATGACGTGCGCCATTTTGTGCATAGAAATGTAAGAAGGGGAGTGAGCTCTCTTTTGCTAAGAAATTATTATGTAAGAAAAATATATAGCATACGTATCTCTTGAGGGTGAACTATGAATGAGTTTTATCTCATAAGCAGAGGGCTCTTTGGTCCTTGTATTGGGTACTTATGTAGGGAACAACCCTTGAGCTATGCAACTACAATTACAACAAATTATGAAAATGATCTTAAGCCAATAACTATTCTTGCTCGAGGGAAGGCTCTTCTTTGAGTATATTATTTAATCTTATATTAAGAGCAAATAAATTTCAATAATATATTTCTAGTTGAAAGATTTAGTTTTCAAGTGTTTTTGATAATCAGGCCATTATTTTCACCTTTTTTTATATTTTAATCAAGAAATCCTTGCTCATCATAATAAACTATGAGCTATATCTATTATATTATTTTTATCTTTTTATTTAGATGGTTAAGTTTATTTGAAGATAAATAAAAATAATAATTTTATGATTTTTTTCAATATATTGTAAAAGATATCACAATCAAGGAGGATCAAGGGATACTCTTGACGAACATTTTTCTTCATTACTTCAAAAATGCTAATAAATCTATACAAATTTTATTTGTATCTTTTAATCTAATCAAAATTTGTGAAAAATTTTAGATTAATTTCCGTGTTTTGTTAGTGTAGCTGTATGTTTAGAAGAACAATGAGCATCATGATGAGCGCTTTTGTGACTTCTGTGACTGCTAGATGAGTTCTTAGTAAAGCTTTTCCAATTCGTGCGTAGTGCACATTTTTCTTCATGTGTCATGTTAGGCCTCTTTGCCTCTTTAGCCTCTAATTGGTCACTATCAACAATGGTTGCTTTCATTTAAAGATTAGAATATATTCCGCACTCATGCAAGCTCCATGTTTTTCTAGGGAAAAAGAGATCCCCAGATAACTTGTTGTTGCCAGAACTACAATAACATGAAAAACTAGTGGAATTTATGGGCTTTCATAGAAGATATCTTGAAGGTGGTTATTGAAAGAATTATTAGAAAATGTTTGATAAGAATGTTCAAGAATTCTGATCGATGATACCTAATCGATTGAAATCCACTAGTTAGGAATATCGATAATATCTTTGAAGGAGTGGGCCTCTCATCGTTCAACCCGTATAGAATACACTCCCTTTCATTTTTCCTAAAGACCTTACCGCTGCCAACTATGTATATAATGTTGCTCATTGAGAACGGAGTTGCTTATTAATCATCAGCATTGTCACTACTAGCTTTATTCAATTATTTGGAATTAACTTTGTGAATCTTTCTTTGTAACCATAGGTTTATTATTTTTTAATCTAAATCATTTTTCTTCAATTTAATCAACTCATCTGAATAGTAAATTTTTTACCCTTCATTATACACGCCTATATAACCTTTTCTTTTTCATTCATATAACTTCAATAGTTATAGCTCCAACCTTCTTAGTAGTATAATTATTTTCATTCCTAGTGTTGCCACTCATCATCTTCATATTCTTTCTTCTACTGCATTTAACACGAATATTAATTGTTTTCATATCACCAACATTTAGGTCCATATAACATCACCAATTTAGATATGATTTTATAAAATTTATCTTTAAGTCTTTATGATATCTTCTTATCATATAAAATTCCAAAAAAATTAACTTTAGAATTTCTGTTCACGACTTCTTGTTTAAATCTTTATTCTTCTATATAATAGGTTTAAGATATTTAAATCTTTCACACATAAATATTATTTTATCTTATAATAATAGTGTATCATAATTGCTAATATCATGCACACCACTATTTAAAATTTCAAACTTAGAGATGTGCCTTGAGGCATGCATCTGTGCAGTCACAATTTTTTGCGTCAAGGCTTATGCATCTCTCGGATCGATCGAGGTGTACGCCTTAGATATTCTAAGTCGCGCAATAAGAAATGCTTTGCCTTCAATTCAAAGAGCCTTTCGGTTTGTACTTGGTTTAAGTATTTAAAAAGTGTGTATCTGTTTGAAACTTGTAAGTCTGCACATTTTAGGACTATTTGATGGAGTGATAGATGAAATTTGAGAGCATTTGTTAGCTGAAATTGTGACATATAATGCAAATGCTTTTAAGGTAGATGAACATGAATTGATGGAGAAGATAAAGCATTTATATTGGACATCTTGTGTTGTACATTGCATAAACTTGATTTTCATTTATATTGGACATCTTGTGTTGTACATTGCATAGAGAGGATTAGTGAATTGCCACAACATAANGTTATTATGTAAGGAAAATTATCTCTTGAGGGTGACCTATGAATGAGTTTGATCTCATAAGCAGAGGGCTCTTTGGTCCTTGTCTTGGGTAGTTATGTAGGCAACAACCCTTGAGCTATGCAACTACAATTACAACAAATTATGAAAATGATCTTAAGCCAATAACTATTCTTGCTCGAGGGAAGGCTCTTCTTTGAGTATATTATTTAATCTTATATTAAGAGCAAATAAATTTCAATAATATATTTCTAGTGCAAAGATTTAGTTTTCAATAATCAGGCCATTATTTTCACCTTTTTTATATTTTAATCAAGAAATCCTTGTTCATCATAATAAACTATGAGCTATATCTATTATATTATTTTTATCTTTTTATTTAAATGGTTAAGTTTATTTGAAGATAAATAAAAATAATAATTTTATGATTTTTTTCAATATATTGTAAAAGATATNCTGCAGTCACAAATTTTTTTGCGTCAAGGCTTATGCATCTCTCGGATCGATCGAGGTGTGCGCCTTAGATATTCTAAGTCGCGCAATAAGAAATGCTTTGCCTTCAATTCAAAGAGCCTTCCGGTTTGTACTTGGTTTAAGTATTTAAAAAGTGTGTATCTGTTTGAAACTTGTAAATCTGCACATTTTAGGACTATTTGATGGAGTGATAGATGAAATTTGAGAGCATTTGATAGCTCAAATTGTTGGTAGATGAAAATGAATATAATGCAAATGCTTTTAAGGTAGATGAAAATGAATTGATGGAGAAGATAAATCATTTATATTGGACATCTTGTGTTGTACATTGCATAAACTTAGTTCTTGTGTTGTACATTGCATAGAGAGGATTAGTGAATTGCAACAACATAAAATTACTCCGACCAAAGTCAGAAGGTTAATAAATTCATTTATATTCATTATTGTGTGTTTTTTTTTTAATGAGAAAGTTCTCTAAAAAAGAACTTCTACATCATGTTGCAAAAATATTTGTTAGTTTTTTTTGACCCTACAGAGTTTGTTGGAACCTAAACAATCATTGGAGCCAATTTTCACTTCCACCAATTAGCTTTAGCTATGTACGGACAAAGAAATTTGAGGGAAAGGAAGTTCGAAAAATTACTTTAAATGAAGGGTTTTGGTCTAGTATTGCATATGAATAACAATCATTAGACCATTAGTGCAAGTCTTGATGGTGGTGGATCTAGAGAAGAAGCTAGTTATGTATTTTGTTTACAATGTAATGGATGAGGCCAAAGAGTTAATAACGCATAACCTTGGAGGTGAGGATTCCACTTATAGATATATATGAGATATCATTGATGAAAAATGGGAGCTTCAGCTTCCCCGTCATTTTCATTTAGCTGTTTATTTCCTCAGTCCTCAATTTAAATCTGTTGAGAACAAATCCACCAACCATGGGATCAAGTTGGGGTTATATCATTGTATGGATAGATTGATTGCTGACCTAAATGAGAGAACTGCTAATATGCAACTTGTTCCGTTTAATAATACATAAGGTTTCTTTGGGCTATAACTAGCAAACAATATTGTTATAATATGCTTTCCAAGTAAAATTTTTAATATTTAATCTATTAATCGAAACAAGCATCGAGTTTTTAAGCACTACTCTTTTAATTTCTAATTACATAATTCTCTTTTAAATATAGTTGAATGGGGATCTAATTTGGTGATGGTGCTCTAGTGCTCCAACATTTTGCTATTAAAGGATTTACATGCTCAATATCTGGATGTGAGCGTAGTTGGAGCACATATAATTAAGTTTATAAAAAAAAAAGGAAAAATTATATGATGAACTTAAGGATGAATTTTTTGGTGTATATCATGTACGATAAAAAATTGAAATATACAAGTTTTAGAAAAATTGGTTTTAAGGCGAACGAGGGATCTCTTTTATGTGAAGATATACTATAAAATAATGAGTGATTTGTGGATGAGGATAATTTGGTCACACTTGTTGAGTTACAACAAGAAGATTTGAACGTTGATTTCTTTGATGATGACAGTAACAGAGGAAACACATCTAGTACTAAATAACAAAAGATAAAATAAGAAAATATTTTTAAAAATCTAAGTAGTGATATTTTCTTGAATGTTACTTTTCAGCTTTTTTGTTAATTAATTTTTTTATAACTGAATATGAAGAAGAAAAATGAATGAGGTTGAAGAAAAAGAAAAAGAATATGAGAATTTAGNTAAGTTTATAAAAAAAAAAGGAAAAATTATATGATGAACTTAAGGATGAATTTTTTGGTGTATATCATGTACGATAAAAAATTGAAATATACAAGTTTTAGAAAAATTGGTTTTAAGGCGAACGAGGGATCTCTTTTATGTGAAGATATACTATAAAATAATGAGTGATTTTTGGATGAGGATAATTTGGTCACACTTGTTGAGTTACAACAAGAAGATCTGAACGTTGATTTCTTTGATGATGACAGTAACAAAGGAAACACATCTAGTACTAAAAAACAAAAGATAAAATAAGAAAATATTTTTAAAATTTTAAGTAGTGATATTTTCTTGAATGTTACTTTTCAGCTTTTTTGTTAATTAATTTTTTATAACTGAATATGAAGAAGAAAAATGAATTAGGTTGAAGAAAAAGAAAAAGAATATGAGAATTTAGACCCTAACTGATGAAAAGACTAGAGAGAAATCTGTACATTGTGATGTTGATTCCAATGAAGACCCCTTAAATGATGGGGTCGTTGAGAGCTTTTTATTTTTTTATTTTATTTAAAACTATGTACGATATTATGTTGGACAATAAGAGTGAAAAATATTTTATGCTAAACTTATCTTTTATCTTATATATTTTGCNTCTGTACATTGTGATGTTGATTCCAATGAAGACCCCTTAAATGATGGGGTCGTTGATAGCTTTTTATTTTTTTATTTTATTTAAAACTATGGACGATATTATGTTGGACAATAAGAGTGAAAAATATTTTATGCTAAACTTATCTTTTATCTTATATATTTTGTGTAATTGATCACTTTATATCATTTTATGATGATAATATGTTTTCCTTTCATATATTTATATATTATGATGCTATTATATATATTTTTCCCATTTATTTTGACTATACAATTTTTAAATTGTGAGGCTTACGCCTCAGACCGTCCCAACACTTATGCCTCACCTCACAAATGAAATGTGACTCAATTCCAAATTGTGTAATTTTAAACATTAATGCACACTAAATATTATATATTTACAGNCGTAATTTATCACTTTATATCATTTTATGATGATAATATATTTTCCTTTCATATATTTATATATTATGATGCTATTATATATATTTTTCCCATTTATTTTGACTATACAATTTTTAAATTGTGAGGCTTACGCCTCAGACCGTCCCAACACTTATGCCTCACCTCACAAATGAAATGTGACTCAATTCCAAATTGTGTAATTTTAAACATTAATGCACACTAAATATTATATATTTACAGTTTTTATTTTTAAAGTTTTAATACCTCCTTTTTTTAAAGCATTTTCTTTGTTATCTTAATTTTTTTACTTATTCCATTGAATGTTTTTCCAACAAAATTATACTATATGCAAAAAATATACACAAAAAATCCCCCTTTAAATATCCTTTGTAAACATCTTTATAATGAATACAAGAAAGATATGGTGTTAGTATTTNTAAGCATTTTCTTTCTTATCTTAATTTTTTACTTATTCCATTGAATGTTTTTCCAACAAAATTATACTATATGCAAAAAATATGCACAAAAAATCCCCCTTTAAATATCCTTTGTAAACATCTTTATAATGAATACAAGAAAGATATGGTGTTAGTATTTATCTTTGATGTATCTTATGATAATTGAAAACTCTTTGGTCACATTACAACTACTTTTAATATTAGCTTGTGCTTCATGATCTATATCTTTAATAGTATCAATATATCTTTGACACACACCATTTTGATTTGAAGTACATCAAATTAAATAAAAACCATATGAAAAACATTCGTTTATTCTCTATATTTCTACAAAAATACCTTAACCTAAAATCAGTTCTCAAATGGATATTTTTGTCGTGAAATTAAATTGGTTTACTCAAGTCAATATAATATTTCTAAGTTTATTTGATTATTTTCTTCCATACTTTTATTTTATGATTATAATTTTGATTTTTTATAATAAAGCACAATCTTTAGCATTGTTTTTTCTTAAAGTATTGTTAAGAAAAATGCTTCTTTTCTCTTCATTTGATATTCTTTTAATCTTCAAATTTTTATTGAAAATAGTTGATAACCAAGCCAATATAATCTTCCTTATGACTCTAAATCACAATATTTATCTCACTATGATGTATTTTTTTTATTTTTATGCTTTTTTTTTTTCAAATTTAACTCTTTCACTTTTTATATTAATCTATAATTTATTTCATTGTATTGTTTTGTATGCNGATCTTTAGCATTGTTTTTTCTTAAAATATTGTTAAGAAAAATGCTTCTTTTCTCTTCATTTGATATTCTTTTAAACTTCAAATTTGTATTGAAAATAGTTGATAACCAAGCCAATATAATCTTCCTTATGACTCTAAATCACAATATTTATCTCACTATGATGTAATTTTTTATTTTTATGCATTTTTTTTCAAATTTAACTCTTTCACTTTTTATATTAATCTATAATTTATTTCATTGTATTGTTTTGTATGCTTTTATAAATTATTTTTTCGTAAACTTCTTATTCAGTCATTTCTTCAGGTAGCATAAGAAAGGAATTCTCACCGGGTAATTACAATAGGAGGAAAGTTTAGAGTTGATTCCATTATCTATACGGCTCCTGAGAACTCTGAATCATCCAACTAAAATCTTATCAACTGATTTTGAATTTTCTTTATATGGTGTGCTATCATGTCTTTTAAAATTTAGCATAGATGTAAACATATAGCCAAGGACATTGAATCACCTTGTTTAACTCTTTGCTGGTATAGCCTTGTTAAATTTGTAGTTATACTTGCATNGACTAAAATCTTATCAACTGATTTTGAAAGAACTCTGAATCATCCAACTAAAATCTTATCAACTGATTATAAAGAGGTGTGCTATCATGTCCTTTAAAATTTAGCATATATGTAAACATATAGCCAAGGACATTGGATCACCTTGTTTAACTCTTTGCTGGTATAGCCTTGTTAAATTTGTAGTTATACTTGCATAATAAACATACAACTTATTAAATAAAGGTTCTTTTTTATTTCTTATCAAAAGTTTAAAGGAGTACAAATGTTCTAGTTTTCAAATGCATAGATATTATTATTCTAATAATTCTCATTTGTTCTAATGTTTTAACATTTGCAGTTACAATTAGAATATTTATTTCTTTTTCTTTCTAATTTTAACTTCATGTTTTATTAAGTTTTCCCATCTTTTTTTTTTTTTTAAATTTCATAATGATTAAAAAACACTAGTGGGATTAAGGCTTTGTTGTTGTTGTTGTTGTTGTTTTCGTTGTGATTAAAAACACTCTAAGAAATCATTGTTGAAGAATAACTCTGTAGGTTTCCATGTGATTATGTTTTTGCATATTGTGAATGAATTCCTGCATGTGCTTATATAAAAGGAAATTTGATTTGTCCCTTACAATACTTATGATTTTATTTTGCTATGAATTTGATGAGTATGTTTATGAAATGATTGCTTGCAGGTATTCGTTTATTTTGATTCATTCATATGACATAAAATGCTTATGATGAAAGAAATGTCACAAGTGATGTTATAGATAGACTATTAAATGAATATTTGTAAATATAGATGATAGAAAGCCATGAGATTCCTGACTCATTGTATTTTGACGACGATGAAACTCTTGTAACCATTGGGATCAGACAGAGATGGAATTTAGGGAATTGTTGACATTGGGGAACTATAGATAACTTTTATGTTTGGAGGGGCCCACNAAAGGTTCTTTTTTATTTCTTATCAAAAGTTTAAAGGAGTACAAATGTTCTAGCTTTCAAATGCATAGATATTATTATTCTAATAATTCTCATTTATTCTAATGTTTTAACATTTGCAGTTACAATTAGAATATTTTTTTCTTTTTCTTTCTAATTTTAACTTCATGTTTTATTAAGTTTTCCCATCTTTTTTTTTTAAAAAATTTCATAATGATTAAAAAAAACTAGTGGGATTAAGGCTTTGTTGTTGTTGTTGTTGTTGTGATTAAAAACACTCTAAGAAATCATTGCTGAAGAATAACTCTGTAGGTTTCCATGTGATTATGTTTGACATAATTGCGTTTAGGGTTTCTTTGCATATTATGAATGAATTCCTGAATGTGCTTATATAAAAGGAATTTGATTTTTCCCTTACAATACTTATGATTTTATTATGCTATGAATTTGATGAATATGTTTATGAAATGATTGCTTGCAGGTATTCGTTTATTATGATTCATTCATATGACATAAAATGCTTATGATGAAAGAAATGTCACTAAGTGATGTTATAGATAGACTATTAAATGAATATTTGTAAATATAGATGATAGAAAGCCATGAGATTCTTGACTCATTGTATTTTGACGAGGATGAAACTCTTGTAACCATTGGGATTAGACAGAGATGGAATTTAGGGAATTGTTGTCATCGGAGAACTATAGATAACTTTTATGTTTGGAGGGGCCCACTCTTTATAAATGTTAATGTAGTCTCTAGGCTGGGTGATGACCCAATGACTTGACGTGGAAATAGTTGAAACCTATATAATTGTAATTGATATGCTATGATTTTTATGATATGTCAATGAAATATATGTTTTATTTAATAGTCATGATTTCTTGCATTACATGTCATTTTTTATATATTTTATATGATTATAATATGTTTTTACTTGTTGTGGACATGTACATGAGCTACATATGATCATGCACTTTATTTCTCTTTCGTCTATAAAATCTTTCTTTAGCTTTGATTATTTCATTGAGCTTATCGCAACTCATTCTACGTTATTGATTTTTCAGAAAGGGGTAAGACGCATCACGGCGAGTAGTTAGGTGTGATGTGTAAAATTTTGCATTTTATAGATTTGGGAGCTTGTATAAACTTTTGGTTACATACTTCTATTATATTGAGTTTAACTGCTCTCTGTCTCTCTCTCTATGTGTATGTGTGTGTTTTCGGTTGATTTTCCACGCTTCCAAATGTTGAATATGAAATGAAATGAAATATATTATGTGTGTTTGTGACAATTTAGTTAGATTAGTTCATTACTCTTTAGATTTTGATTTTGCAAGTCAGGACGAGTGTTGGTGAGAATTTAGTTTTACAAAATTATTCATCTCTATCGCATCGTGGTTTGCCCCTAAAATTTAGTTTGGGGGGGGGGGNAAAGCTGAAAGTATCTTGAATAAAAATAATAATTAGAACAGGGTTAATAAAGAAACTAGACCCACTGAGTTATATGGCATTATATATCTGAAATCGTAAGTGGTTAACAAAATGACTACTATTGAAGGATCTTCTACCAACAGAGTACCTAAATCTGAAGATAATATTTGAGACATATCAATAGTCGAAGATTTTTTGAACATTCAAGCCACGTGAATTTAAATGTGTTAACGACCCTATAACTGCTGAAGATTGACTATTAAAGATAAGAAAGATTTTGGATATTTGATTTGTCCAGAGAATGGGAGAGTGGTGCTAGCCATTTTCATGCCAGGAGAGGCGAAGAGGTGGTGGGGTGGTGGGGGGCACAACATAGAAATTTAAGCTGAAATCTCTTCTATAGATTCAATGGAATGAATTTATTAAGTGTTCAACGATTGATTCATTCCGCCTTCAACCAGATTAGCATTGCAATACAAAATGGAATTTACTTCTCTTTCTAGATATGCACCTTATTATATCAGTACCCAGGAAAAAAAATGTTGCATGTTTTTGCGCGCCCTCAGAGATTAGTTGAGATTAAATTCGACTCCTTTTGAAACAAATGATTTCTCAATGCTAGTTGAAAGAGTTAGAAAAATTGAAAATGAGTTGAACTTTCTTAATCGGTGTTGACAATCCCAAGCGAGCAAACGAAAAGTTTTCGACAAGGGAGAAGAATATCAGACCAAGAAGCTTAAATCAGAAGTTAACTAGAAGCAGCTGCAGTCGAAAATGCCAGTTTGTGAAAAGTGTAAAAAAAGATATTTTGGGTAGTGCTTAATGGGTTCAGGAAAGTATAGATGTGGGCAGTCAGGGCAACAATAGATATGTTGCTCATCGGAAAAGGAAAGAGATCATACTACCAACATTTAATGGATCAAGTCAACCCAGAAAACTTTTGGAAGACGGCCAATCATGCAAAATTCATTTTAGTATGCCTTCGGGAATTGGTTTCTACACAAAAAAAGAACTGTTTTGTGCATATTCTTATTTCTGATAGAAAGTTGTAAGAAGAATTAATCATAATACAAATTCAGACTTTCAATATCATATTGGGGTTGAACTAATTAGTAAAGAATTTTGCTACAATTAAATATTGGAAAAGGCGTGTGAAATCAGTTTGCTTGGCGATAAGTCTATTTTTTTTTGTGATAGGAATGCACAATATTCTTTGATTAATGTAGTGATGTTGGGAAGTATTTGTGAAATGGTGAACTGGTGTTTCTAGCTAAATTAGAAGTTTTGCATAAAAATGTGCGGGAATTGAACAACATCCTAGTTCAATACCAAATTTCAATTGTTAGGAATGTATAACATTCTTTGATTAATGCAGTGAAAGCGGGAATTGAAAAATATCCTAGTTTTATCAAGCCAAACAATTAACCTTGGAGTGCTCCAGCATTATTTTTTTAGGAAGAAAGATGGATCCATGCGATTATGCATTGATTATATAGAGCTAAATAAGGTGGCAATCAAGAATAAATATCCATTGTTCATGATTGATGAATTGTATGATCAGTTGCAAGACACTTTTATATTTTTCTGAATTGATCTGAGATCAGAATATCAAGTTACAATTAAGTAGGTAAATGTAACTAAGACAACTTTTAAGACCAAATATGGTCATTATGAATTCTTTGTTCTGCCTTTTGAATTAACGAATGCTCCTGTCGTGTTCATGGATTTCATGAATCAAATATTTAAGTCTTATGTAGATCAGTTTGTCATTATCTCTATTGGTGATATTCTAACGTATTCAAGGATTG
>JXCR01067677.1:13079-68366 GCA_002079205.1 Phalaenopsis hybrid cultivar
AATTATTCAAAATTAAAGAAAATGTAAGTAAATATGTCTTTGTCATGGTTATTTTATTTTATTTTATTTTATTTTCATGGGTGACAACTAATCAAAACGTGGGTGAAATCATTTCCTAGGAATAGTATTTAAATACATTTTTACAAAATTGCAGTCATTACAATAATCAGACTTGAACATTTTTTCTTAAGAAATTAGAACTAAAACTAAATGTCGGTCATATGCAAGATAAAAATGTAGTTAGCTCAAATTTATTGTAGTGATGACTAAAAATAGAGCAAGTACATGTAGATTAAAACAATATATATATTTTATGTACAATTTAGTTTAGGTTTTGCAGAAATTTAATCCGTACATTTCAACCATATATTCTTCTGTGCATTTCTACTTGAATTCCTTTTTCAACGGTCGGCAATAGCTTACAAAAATGAAGTCAAACGTTACTTAGCCCATTGACATGCCACTAGTTCACAAGTTTGAGGTAATAGAGGCAAATTAATTAAGAAGGCATGCAATATATTTTTACTAATGAAGTGTTATGGTCTTTTATTAATGACAACAAAAAAATTTAATTGTGTTATTTATATATGGATGAACAAATATTTCACAAATAGTTAGAAAATTAGAGATATGATGCATATGAGATAGATTTTTTTTACTAAAAACCAAAAAAAAGGGTAAATTTTTATTTAGAATTTTAGAGAATTTCCCTTCCCAAAATTTAAAGAAGGCATTGGCATAATGTCAATTATCTAAATTGTGACCAACCTTTGTTTTTTTTTGGTGATTGAGAATAAAATTTAGAAGTATTAATGTGGATGGTGTTGAACCATTATCTATATGGGCACTTGCCTTCAAAAAAAGTAAGAGATTGAATAAACCCAAGTGTATGGGGNTAATATCCTCTTATTTTTGAAATCAAATGTGTTATTAGGAAATGTATATCTCCTCAAAAAATGAAAAAAAGATATTATTCGATAATGAATTCAAAGATAAAAAAAATGATTTCAAAACATTGGGTTTACATTTTCAAATATTTTTTTTACTATCTAATTTAGGTAGAATAAAGCTTGTATGTTATTCAGAAGTATAGTTCTTGATAGAGGTATACCCCAATTGTTAATCAAATCCTAAATATATTATTTTTAAGAAGATTCTCTATTAAAATAGTGACATATATTTCTATGAATTTAAAAGTTTAATTTTCAAAAATAATTATTTTATAAATTCACATGAGGTTGAATAAAATTTGGAGTGGTTCTTTTNCAAAAAAATTGCTTTTCTAGCAACATATCTACGCCTAATTCCTAAAAGAAACCGAATCATTACAAATTTCCAGATTCAGCCAACAAATTCAACCAAAAAGTTATGGCATCTTCATTCCTCAAGNATTGCATTTCTAGCAATATTTCTACGCCTAATTCCTAAAAGAACCCGAATCATTACAAATTTCCAGATTCAGCCAACAAATTCAACCAAAAAGTTATGGCATCTTCATTCCTCAAGCTCGGTGGACCAAAACTTTGACCCATCGAACCATCCTCTTCTTCCCCACCCACTGCAAATTCTTCTGACCATAATATCTCATCAAACTCTGGAAAATATTCTTCAAATGAATCATTGATGAAGCTCTGCTTCATGTCCGCAGTGTTATTTTCTGTTTTAATCTCAAAGAAAGGTGATTCATTTTGAATTAAAAGAGGTGAATTCTGCTCTTCAAAATTATTTTCCCTGTGCTCCTTTGGGTTGACTTTTTCTCTTGGGTTTGACTTCTTAATGTCCTGATTAGGGTTTAATCGTTTCTTCAAGTGAGTGTGCCAGAAATTCTTGATTTCGTTATCTGTTNGACCATCCTCTTCTTCCCCACCCACTGCAAATTCTTCTGACCACAAAATCTCATCAAACTCTGGAAAATACTCTTCAAATGAATCATTGATGAAGCAGTGCTTCATGTCCGCAGTATTATTTTCTGTTTTAATCTCAAAGAAAGGTGATTCATTTTGAATTAAAAGAGGTGAATTCTGCTCTTCAAAAGTATTTTCCCTGTGCTCCTTCGGGTTGACTTTTTCTCTTGGGTTTGACTTTTTAATGTCCTGATTAGGGTTTAATCGTTTCTTCAAGTGAGTGTGCCAGAAATTCTTGATTTCGTTATCTGTTCTTCCTGGCAGTTTAGCAGCAATTGCAGACCATCTGAAAAGCAAAGAGATTTACCAGAAGTGGATTAGACATATATATGACAACTGTGATTATTGATGAAGTACTTAAAATGTAAATCATAATATTAAGATAATATACTTAAATAATAATATTATAAAATTTTAATTGAATGATTATCATTAGTGACAAATCCTTCTAGCTCACCATCAGTAATCATGCACACTAGCTAGANGTTACCAGAAGTGGATTAGAAATATATATGACAAGTGTGATTATTGATGAAGTACTTAAAATGTAAATCATAATATTAAGATAATATAATTAAATAATATTATTATAAAGTTTTAATTGAATGATTATCATTAGTGACAAATCCTTCTAGCTCACCATCAGTAATCATGCACACTAGCTCGAAAATAAAATTATGATATTAAGATATGATTAAAAGTACTTTTACTAATAATTTAAGAAACTATGATTGATAATGTGAGCTTTAGTTATATTATTTTTAAAAGCATGGCTAGCTAGTGCCCTTTTATTCTAATAATGATTAAATTTTTATTCACATTAATAACATTCACAATTGATTTAAAATGTGACTATATACATACATACATTAATCTGACTCATTGGTTGCGGCTTTTAATGTAAGTCCCTCGGGTTGGGGTTCGATCCCTGCATGGGATCGAATGAACAACTTCTGGAAGGTAGGTCGCCCCTGGTCAGATTATGGGGTTGATCGACGGTCAACTTTTTTTTTTATGTAGTGTTTTTTTTACAAATAAAAATTCTAATCTTATTTACAGTAGATTTTTATTACAACGACAACAACAATAAAGTCTTAATCCCACTACGGATTAAATTAAAATAGAGAGAACACATTGCAGAGTAGATTGGTTTGTTGAAGTTCATTACAATTTCAATTACCATATTATTCAATTGTTTTAAAACAAATGTTAACATAAATTTTTAAAAAAAAATGTTTCTATTAAAAATATAGCATTTTATTCGTCAAATAAATGATTTTATTACATATAATACCCAATCAAAACTAACTAAGAAAAACTGAAACTGAATCCAAACTTAACAGTAAGAAATCAATAGTCTACTTTGACAGCATTCTTTGTTATTATTGACGAAAGCGAGATGTCAAGTGCGGTAGCTTTCACGTCTCATTCATGCATTATATTCTGGATTTTCTTAAAGCTGAGGTGGATCAGAAAAATATTATTTTTATTAAAATGAAAGCGCACCTATTTCCCAGCATTGCATGCATATAAATTATGGTTTCCTCTTCTTCCTGGCTGAAGTCTCCTCTTTTGACATCTGGTCTTAAGTAGTTTGTCCACCGAAGCCTGCAGCTCTTTCCACACCTCAGCAGCCCTACAAGATAGCAATATGTAATCCATGAGTTTTTTTTAACAATAGTAAAAGCAAGAACATGTTACTTGCAGACAAGATAGATGTGAAAAAGTATAAATTTGATGGTATTATGATGGTATTGTGATGATATTTACCAAAATATGATCGCAATACCTCTAATTCATGCCACCGTAATACCAACAATTCGCATATACGGATTCGGCTCATAATTTTTTAAATGAGATATATTAAAATTGTATATGTATAGAACAAAGATAATTAATTGTGTGGCCAAAAATATGGAAATTNGTGGTGGTATTGTGATGATATTTACCAAAAATATGACCGCAATACCTCTAATTCATGCCACCGTAATACCAACAATTCGCATATACAGATTCGGCTCATAATTTTTGAAATGAGATATATTAAAATTGTATATGTATAGAACAAAGATAATTAATTGTGTGGCCAAAAATATGGAAATTATAGAAATAAAACTAATTATATAGAAAAAAATAGTTATAAATAATTTTATCATAGAGAGTGCTCCTAAAATTTAAAAAAAAACAATTTTTTTTGTTATTAAATAAAAAGGATCAAAGAAACATTAATTTTTATTTATTTTTAAAGAACAAACTTAAGAAAACAAGACTATATATCATACAAAATAAATAATTAATCTGTAAAATTAAGTTAACATTAAACCAACGTAAATGAAAGAAACAAGAAGGATAATGGCTACAGATCAAACAAAATTAACTGAAAATTAATGATATCTGAATATTAAGCCCATTTTAATTAGATTAAGTGTTCAATGATGAGAAATTAAGCACCTGCTTTCTTGGGAAGAGCTCNGATCTGTAAAATTAAGTTAGCATTAAACCAACATAAATGAAAGAAGCAAGAAGGATAATGGCTACAGATCAAACAAAATTAACTGAAAATTAATGATATCTGAACATTAAGCCCATTTTAATTAGATTAAGTGTTCAATGATGAGAAATTAAGCACCTGCTTTCTTGGGAAGAGCTCTCCAGTTTCCATGGCCATGAGTCTGGATATAAGAGACTAGAATACTGTCTTCTTCAGGAGTCCATGGCCCCTTCTTCAACCCCATGGCTTCACAGCAAGGAGCTCTCACCATTTTCTCTCTCCACAGTTCGATTCTAGAGATGGAGTTTTGCTGTTTTCAGGCAGTCAGAGATGAGGATTTATAGCTCTAGGGGCCTACCTAACAAAAAGTGTACCATCAATAATACGACGGTAAAGAGAGTTTCAGCCGACTATTTATTCTGTAAATGTTAATTTAACAGGTGACAAAACTTCACAGCATTGAAAGTGAGAATAGAAATAATTAAAATTAAAAAAATCTTGTTCGGTATGACTCATATACCAGATAAGAGATAGATGCTGGAGCGGAACGCAGCGAGCGTAGCGGAGCTCACTAGCATAGTGGAGAGGAAGCATCTGTCAAATTGGGGGGTGTTTCATTATGTGGGTTGGGGGTGCCCCAGTACGGTGGAGGGGTAATTTTGTAACTACATATTGTACAACAAGGTTATATGCATATATATGTTGTATTGTAACTCTAAGGGTATTTTTGTACTCTTCTCGCGAAGCAAAAGAAAGTCGCTGCTCTGCTCCCGAGGACATAGGCAAATTGTCAAACCTCGTTAAATCTCTTTATTTTCTTCTTGATTGGTGTCGATTCTTGCATTTATTTTTCCTTAATTCATCAACAAATCTATTCCTTAAATTATAAGGCCCTAACTTGATTTAAAATGCACAAACTACACAATTNTAAATAATTAAAATTAAAAAAATCTTGTTCGGTATGGCTCATATACCAGATAAGAGATAGATGTTGAAGCAGAACGAAGCGAGCGTATCGGAGCTCACTAGAGGAGTGAGTGGAAGCATCTGTCCAATTGGGGGAAGTTTCATTATGTGGGTTGGGGGTGCCCCGGTACGGTGGAGGAGTAATTTTGTAACTACATATTGTATAACAAGGTTATATGTATATATATGTTGTATTGTAACTCTAAGTGGATTTTTGTACTCTTTTCGTGAAGCAAGAAAGCCGCCGCCCTGCTCCCGAGGTCACAGGCAAATTGTCGAACCTATTTAAATCTCTATGTTTTCTTCTTGATTGGTGTCGATTCTTGCGTTTATTTTGCCATAATTCATCAACAAATCTATTCCTTAAATTATAAGGCCCTAACTTGATTTAAAATGCACAAACTACACAATTAGTCAAATTTAATGAAAATGTAAGTAAATATGTCTTTGTCATAGTTATTTTATTTTATTTTCATGGGTGACAACTAATCAAAACGTGGGTGAAATTATTTCCTAGGAATAGTATTTAAATACATTTTTACAAAACTGCAGTCATTACAATAATCAGACTTGAACATTTTTTCTTACGAAATTAGAACTAAAACTAAATGTCGGTCATGTGCAAGATAAAAATGTAGTTAGCTCAAATTTATTGTAGTGATGACTAAAGATAGAGCAAGTACATGAAGATTAAAACAATATATATATATATATATATATATATATATATATATGAATATATGAATATNAATCGAATGTGTTATTAGGAAATGTATATCTCCTCAAAAAAAAAAAAAAAGATATTATTCGATAAAGAATTCAAAGATAAAAATAATGATTTCAAAAATTTGAGTTTACATTTTCACATATTTTTTTACCGTCCAATTTAGGTAGAATAAAGCTTGTATGTTATTCAGAAGTATATTTCTTGATAGAGGTAATCCCCAATTGTTAATCAAATCCTAAATATATTATTTTTAAGAATGTTCTATATAAAAATAGTGACATATATTTCTATGAATTTTAAAGTTTAATTTTCAAAAATAATTATTTTATAAATTCACATGAGGTTGAATAAAATTTGGAGTGGTTCTTTTCTGAAGCTAAGAAAGGACGAGTAAGAAGCAACTGATTCAAAGAAGGTTAGTAGTGTCTTAAAATATCATATACTTGGGCTATTTAAGTGATTAAGTTTTAATTTAGCTCTAACTTCTCATTTTATTAGGGATTTTAGACTTATAAATAAAATAATATTGAGAAGAAGCATATAAGGTAAAGATATATGTCATAGCAAGAAGACACGAACAGCCTCAAATCCTAAACCATGACGAGAACTACCATCTATGTAGTGGCTCAAGCCTATTTCTAATAATAAGTAGTGAGTCTTAACATATACAAATCTCAACCCACAAAGAAATGAAACTGATCTGACCCAACTTTACTAGACAAACATGCCTTAAAAGGGCAACCAGACCTAAGCATGTCAAATCTTGCCAATTTGATCATATTCAAATGTTATATGGGCAAGTTTATTGACTGATTAAGAGGGTTGATGAAGCTTATGACTCAACCGTAGAGGTCAAGTTGCACTATCATGAAATGTAAGAAATGCACCTTATTAATGCAATAACTTTAAGTTTCATTATTTGATTTCAAATTCTTGGAAAGATAAGTTTGCAATGCTTTTTCTAGAATTTTCAAGTGTATTTAAGACCAAAATTTTGATACAATATCTTCTAAGTGGCATTCATTCTCATAGGATAGATGGAGCATATATTAACAAGGGAGAAGCATATAGAGGGAGTAAGGAATCAAATCAATATATGAGCATATAATTGGTTTTCCAAAGGAATTATAGTTCATTTTAATTTCCAGAATTGTTATTTTTGTTAAGTGAATTTTTTAACATCCCTAAGAGCTTATTGTATCAACCTTAGGCCACACACAATCAATATATGTAAGAAAATTAAAAAAGGAAGGTATTTACAGTACACAGTCAAATTCAATACATCAAATAATGGAATAAACACATAAATACAAAAGAAAAGAAAACTTGTTTGGTCATGGAGCATTATACACCAATAAAAATGGGCACATGAGATTTTGTCTTTTGCAACTCATCTTAATTTTGCTAAGTGTAAGCCTCTAGGTTATTGGCTTCATCTTCTTGAGGGTCTTCCCAGCTTCACGAGGTTTCACTAGTATCATTAGGTTGAAGTCCAATTATCCTAATCCCATATGCCTTCTACTTAGTTTACTACTTTTAAGGGAAAATTAATTTATATTTTTCTTAAGAAAACATCAAATTAACCCTTACAAAATAGATGACGGCACGGTAATTCAATTTCAAAACGTATATATTTTGTAAATCCCAATCTGCATATCCTACCAGTCATGCTTAAGGGTGTATACGTTTTTAGCATAACACATAGAAGCAAACACATTTCATTTAAATAATTTCATTGACTTAAGTTTAGGCATCCCAAAACATTACCACTTGTAAACTGAGTGTTAGGTCTACTAACTATATAGACTCTTAGAAAATTCTTCTTCTATATTCAATAGATCTGAACATCACAAACATCTGAGCATCACAAACAAATGCATAAAATGTATCAAATAATCATAACGTAGAATTAGGTTAATGGATTGGTTTGTCTAATATGTGAGGACAATGTGTTGAGACTCTAATAGGCTTTATTATTTAAATTTTAAGTTTAGCTTAACCTAAAGGATGATTTTAAATATCAATATGGTTAACATTTTAAGGGTTTATTCTCATATATGTACTTTTAATTTTGATTCAAGTTTGATTAACTCTAATCCTACATAAAATTAATATTAGTGACCTCAAAGAGCATTCATGAAGGTTTCAAATTAACTTGACTTTATTTTAGTACTATTATTTATTTAATATTAAATGAAGATTCAAAGTAATGCCTAATTGTCACCAAAATTTGTGAAATAGTTATTGTGGAAAAGAGTGACCAAATAGCTCTAAACGATTATTTTAACCACTTAAAAAATTATATTATTTGATAATATAAATTCAATCAAAATTTAAATCAATTTTAAAAATTACAGAAATCCTTCACAACAAGTTTTCTGATATTTTTATAAGATATTGGGGTTATTTAGCTTTAATTAATTTATTAATTAACAATAATTTAATTTTTTTGTATATTTAATTAAATTTATTTTAATTCTTTAATTCTAAATATTTAGAAGACTTTGTAGAGATTTGATTTAGATTTTTAACCCTATTTAAATTTGACCTCAAGGATAGATTTCTTCTCTAGGATCACGTGTCATAAATAAATAGGGGGCAATAAAATAAAATGATTTGACGAGCAGCTTCCCTTATTCATTTGTTCATACTTAAACGTATAATGGGTGGGCCCCAGAAATCCCACTCTCTTTGCGCCACCTCATTAAGCATGTGCCGCGGTGTTGAATTTAATGGATTGATGGTCAATATTAACTTACTTGACACGTGTTGACTGGGCCATGGCTGCTAGTATAGAGATGTGAGCTCCCGAATATTAAATGTTAATATGTAATAATAATGATTAGAATAAAGTTTCATTTTTATATTTATATCATATGCATGAAAAAATGTAAATTTTATTTTTAAAAAAGAATAAAAATGAGATTTTTTTTAGGTTATATTAAAGATATAAGATACATAAAATTGAAATTTTGGGTGTTAGGTATTTAAATTCGGACGTAAAAATCGTGTGGCATTTATATAGAAAAATTATTGTATCAGGAGTCCTGTTACAAATTTGCATCAGAACTGCAATCAAGGTCTGTCACATGTATAGACAGGCCCATCATAATAAAAAAAAAACTCATTTAATGATGGGTGGGTTTGTCTGTATATGTGTCAGACCTTGGTTGAAGTCCTGATGCAATATTTTTTTTTCATTTACGTAAATGCACAATATAATTTTATTGTGATTTTCCTCTCAATTTTGTAAGAAAATAAAAGAATTGATTTTAGATGATAAATTACAATTCATTTACCCTTTGTTTAATACAAATAATAGATTTATTCCATTTAAAAGCGTATCTCATTCAAAATATCAAATCATCAAACAATTGAATAGGTTAAAAAAGTTCTCTTCTTACATGCAAAGTCCGATATAGTCATTATTTATAGAAAATATTTCGTTCAGACACTACACGTCCGGACGGTCAACCACGGGCTGCCACATCGCTATACACGTTATCGACGGGCAACGTGGCCACCGGTTGTTGGCCGTTCGACATGCCAATGTCCGAACAAAATATTTTTTTCCACTATTTGTGAGGGTTTGGCTCCAATCACAAAGATGAGACTTTGTGCAAACTAGATTTCAAAACAAGTATTTACGATTTAAATCTTTCAAACTTTTAGTATTTATAAAAATTTCACTTTGAGCTAGTTTGCATTTAAAATAAACTAAAGAAGGATTTGATTTGAACAACACATAGGTTGGAAATAATAAGAAGAATTTAATGTGCCGTATTCAAATATTTGAGAAAATATTACGTCTGTATACCGAACGGCCCAACATTCGATTATGGGAAGCCACATCAATGCAAATTCACGTGTCTGTGTTCACGTGGTCTCCCATGATTGAACTTGAGGACGTGCAGTCGTAAAACTCTCTCTAAATATTCATCCTATCCAAATTTTTATGCATTTACCTAGCTATCTCACACCGAAAGTCTCAATTTTACAAGCCAAGCACCCAACTAACCCTTTTCACCACTCTTCGACAGTGAAAACCACACCTTCATCCATAATTAGAGTGCTGATTTTGTANTGTCAATTATCTAAATTTAAAGAAGGCATTGGCATAATGTCAATTATCTAAATTGTGACCAACCTTTTTTTGTTTTGGTGATTGAGAATGAAATTTAGAGGCATTAATGTGGATGGTGTTGAACCATTATCCATATGGGCACTTGCCTTCAAGAAAACTAAGAGATTGAATAAACCCAAGTGTATGAGTGACTGGGGAGGTGTGGACTTTGGAAGGGGACCATAGGAGATGGAATGCATCAGACCACTCTAAAAGGCTGAAACTAATATCTTGTCTCTCACACACACACAATATAATTTTCTTATTTTTGAAATCGAATGTGTTATTAGGAAATGTATATCTCCTCAAAAAAAAAAAAAAAGATATTATTCGATAAAGAATTCAAAGATAAAAATAATGATTTCAAAAATTTGAGTTTACATTTTCACATATTTTTTTACCGTCCAATTTAGGTAGAATAAAGCTTGTATGTTATTCAGAAGTATATTTCTTGATAGAGGTAATCCCCAATTGTTAATCAAATCCTAAATATATTATTTTTAAGAATGTTCTATATAAAAATAGTGACATATATTTCTATGAATTTTAAAGTTTAATTTTCAAAAATAATTATTTTATAAATTCACATGAGGTTGAATAAAATTTGGAGTGGTTCTTTTCTGAAGCTAAGAAAGGACGAGTAAGAAGCAACTGATTCAAAGAAGGTTAGTAGTGTCTTAAAATATCATATACTTGGGCTATTTAAGTGATTAAGTTTAAATTTAGCTCTAATTGCTCATTTTATTAGGGATTTTAAACTTATAAATAAAATAATATTGAGAAGAAGCATATAAGGTAAAGATATATGTCATAGTAAGAAGACACGAGCAGCCTCAAATCCTAAACCATGATGAGAACTACAATCTATGTAGTGGCTCAAACCTATTTCTAATAATATGTAATAAGTCTTAATGTATAAAAATCTCAACCCAAAAAGAAATGAAACCGATCCGACCCAACTTTACTAGACTCACAAACATGCCTTAAAAGGGCAACTAGACCTAAGCATGTCAAATCTTTGCAATTTGATCATATTCAAATGCTATATGGGTAAGTTTATTGACTGGTTAAGAGGATTGATGAAGCTTATGACTCAACCCTAGAGGTCAATTTGCTCTATCATGAAATGTAAACAATGCACCTTATTAATGCAATAACTTTAAGTTTCATTATTTGATTTTAGATTCTTGGAAAGATTAGTTTGCAATGCTTTTTATAGAATTTTCAAGTGTATTTAAGACCAAAATTTTGATACAATATCTTCTAAGTGGCATTCATTCTCATAAGATAGATGGAGCATATATAAACAAGGGAGAAGCATATAGAGAGAGTAAGGAATCAAATCAATATATGAGCATATAATTGGTTATCCAAAGGAATTATAGTTCATTTTAATTTCTAGAATTGTTATTTTGGTAAAGTGATTTTTTTAACATTCCCAAGAGCTTATTGTATCAACCTTAGGCCACACACAATCAATATATGTAAGAAATTTAAAAAAGGTAGGTATTTACAGTACACAGTCAAATTCAATACATCAAATAATGGAATAAACACATAAACACAGAATAAAAGAAAACTTGTATGGTCATGGAGCATTATACACCAATAAAAATGGGCACATGAAATCTTGTCTTTTGCAACTCATCTTAATTTTGCTAAGCGTAAGCCTCTAGGTTATTGGCTTCATCTTCTTGAGGGTCTTCCCATCTTCACGAGGTTTCACTAGTATCATTAGGTTGAAGTCCAATTATCCTAATCCCATATGCCTTCTACTTAGTTTACTACTTTTAAGGGAAAATTAATTTATATTTTTCTTAAGAAAACACCAAATTAACCCTTACAAAATAGATGTCGGCACGGTAATTCAATTTCAAAACATATATAATTTGTAAATGCCAAGTTGCATATCCTACTAGTCATGCTTAAGGGTGTATGCGTTTATAGCATAACACATAGAAGCAAACACATTTCATTTAAATAATTTCATCGACTTAAGTTTAGGCATCCCAAAACATCACCACTTGTAGAATAAGTGTTAGGTTTACTAACTATATAGACTCTTAGAAAATTCTTCTTCTATATTCAATAGATCTGAACATCACAAACATCTGAGCATCACAAACAAATGCATAAAATGTATCGAAAAATCATAACGTAGAACTAGGTTAATGGATTGGTTTGTCAAATATGTGAGGATAATGTGTTGAGACTCTAATAGGCTTTATTATTTAAATTTTAAGTTAATTTTAAGTTTAGCCTAACCTAAAAGATGATTTTAAATAACAATATGGTTAACATTTTAAGGGCTTATTTCATATCCTAATTATTTTAAGTCTCATTTGATGTAAAATTTTGAAGTTTCACGCTCTAGTGGGATTCACATGCTATAGAATTAGTCGAGATTGCACCCCCACCAAAAAGGAAAAGTAGCCTCCCTATGATTCAATCCTAACATATGATCTAAATTCTCTTATTTTGTTCAGTTTTCCATTTGTTTCAATGATATTTATAAATAAACACATTTTTTTTTATAAATGTATTATTTTCATATATCTACTTCTAATTTTGATTCAAGTTTAATTAACTCTAATCCTACATAAAATTAGTATCAGTGACCTCAAAGAGCATTCATGAAGGTTTCAAACTAACTTGAATTTATTTTAGTACTATTATTTATTTAATATTAAATGAAAATTCAAAGTAATGCATAATTGTCACCAAAATTTGTGAAATAGTTATTGTGGTAAAGAGTGACCAAATAGCTCTAAAAGATTATTTTAACAACTTAAAAAATTATATTATTTGATAATATAAATTCAATCAAAATTTAAATCAATTTTAAAAATTACAGAAATTCTTCACAGATGATTGACAAGTTATTTTTATAAGATATTGGGGTTATTTAGCTTTAATTAATTTATTAATTAATAATAATTTAATTTTTTTTATATTTAATTAAATTTATTTTAATTATTTAATTCTAAATATTTAGAAGACTTTGTAGAGATTTGATTTAGATTTTTAACCCTATTTAACTTTGACCTCAAGGATAGATTTGTTCTCTAGGATCACGTGTCATAAATAAATAGGGGGCAATAAAATAAAATGATTTGACGAGCAGCGTCCCTTATTCATTTGTTCATACTTAACGTATAAATGGGTGGGCCCCAGAAATCCCACTCTCTTTGCGCCACCTCATTAAGCATGTGCCGCAGTGTTGAATTTAATGGATTGATGGTCAATATTAACTTACTTGACACGTGTTGACTGGGCCATGGCTGCTAGTATAGCGATGTGAGCTCCCGAATATTAAATGTTAATATGTAATAATAATGATAAGAATAAAGTTTCATTTTTATATTTATATCATATGCATGAAAAAATGTAAATTTTATTTTAAAAAAAGAATAGCAATGAGATTTTTTAGGTTATATTAAAGAGATAAGTGTTATATACATAAAATTGAAAATTTGGGTGTTAGGTATTTAAATTTGGACGTAACAATCGTGTGACATTTATATAGATAATTCAGGAGTCTTGTTATAGATTTGCATCAGAACTCCAATCAAGGTCTGTCATATGTATAGACAGACCCATTATAATAAAAAAAAAAACTCATTTAATGTATGGGTGGGTTTGCATGTATATATGTCAGACCTTGATTGAAGTCCTGATGCAATATTTTTTTTTCATTTACGTAAATGCTCAATATAATTTTATTATGGATTCCTCTCAATTTTGTAAGAAAATAAAAGAATTGATTTTAGATGATAAATTACAATTCATTTACCCTTTGTTTAATACAAATAATAGATTTATTCCATTTAAAAGCGTATCTCATTCAAAATATCAAATCAACAAACAATTGAATAGGTTAAAAAAGTTCTCTTCTTACATGCAAAGTCCAATATAGTCATTATTTATAGAAAATATTTTGTTCAGACACTACACGTCTGGACGGTCAACCACGGGCTGCCACATCACTATACACGTTATCGGCGGGCAACGTAGCCACCGGTGGTTGGCCATCCGACATTCCAATGTCCGAACAAAATATTTTTTTCCNTGTTGGCCGTTCGACATGCCAATGTCCGAACAAAATATTTTTTTCCACTATTTGTGAGGGTTTGGCTCCAATCACAAAGATGAGACTTTGTGCAAACTAGATTTCAAAACAAGTATTTACGATTTAAATCTTTCAAACTTTTAGTATTTATAAAAATTTCACTTTGAGCTAATTTGCATTTAAAATAAACTAAAGAACGATTTGATTTGAATAACATATAGGTTGGAAATAATAAGAAGAATTTAATGTGCCGTATTCAAATATTTGAGAACATATTACGTCTGCACACAAAACGACCCAACATTCGATTATGGGAAGCCACATCAATGCAAATTCACGTGTTTGTTCACGTGGTCTCCCATGATTGAACTTGCGGACGTGTAGTCGTAAAACTCTCTCTAAATATTCATCCTATTCGAGGAAAAAAAAAGTAAATAAGTAAAATTTATATTCATGACAACACATTCTTACGCCTTTACTTGGCTATCTCACACCCAAGGTCTCAATTTTTCAAACCAAGCACCTAACTAACCCTTTTCACCACTCTTCGACAGTGAAAACCACACCTTCATCCATAATTAGAGTGCTGATTTTGTAAAAATGAGAGTTTTGAGTGTGAGATAGATAAATACATAAGAATTAGGTGCTCTATATCTAAATTTCTATATAATTAATCATACATTTTCCTTCAAGATTATATTTTAAATACTAATATATAAAAATTACATTTTGGGACCCNTGTGAGCTCCCGAATATTAAATGTTAATATGTATTAATGATGATAAGAATAAAATTTCATTTTTTATATTTATATCATATGCATGAAAAAATGTAAATTTTATTTTAAAAAAGATATAAGTGTTAAATACATAAAATTGAAAATTTGGGTGTAAGTATTTAAATTCGGACGTAACAATCGTGTAGCACTTATATAAAAAAATTATTGTATCAAAAGTCTTATTACATATTTGCATCAGAACTCCAATCAAGTTTTGTCACATGTACAGACAGACCCACCATAATAAAAAAAAACTCATTTAATATATGGGTGGGTTTGCCTGTATATGTGTCAGATCCTGATTGAAGTCCTGATGCAATAATTTTTTTCATTTACGTAATGCTCAATGTAATTTTATTGTGTATTTCCTCTCAATTTTGTAAGACAATAAAAGAATTGATTTTAGATGATAAATTACAATTCATTTACCCTTTGTTTAATACTAATGATAGATTTATTCCATTTAAGAGCGTATCTCATTCAAAATATCAAATCAACAAAAAATTGAGTAGGTTAAAGGAGTTGTGTTCTTACATGCAAAGTCTGATATGGTCATTATTTATAGAAAATATTTCGTTCAGATACTACACGTCCCGACGGTCAACCACGGGCTGCCACATCGCTATACACGTTATCGACGGGCAACGTGGCCACCGGTGGTTGGCCGTCAGACATGCCGATGTCCGAACAAAATATTTTTTCCACTATTTGTGAGGGTTAGGCTCCAATCACAAAGATGAAACTTTATGTAAACTAAATTTCAACACAAGTATTTACAATTTACATCTTTCAAACTTTTAGTACTTATAAAAATTTCACTTTGAGCTAATTTGCATTTAAAATAAACTAAAGAAGGATTTGATTTGAATAACATATAGGTTGGAAATAATAAGAAGAATTTAATGTGTCATATTCAAATATTTGAGAAAATATTACGTCTGTACAACAAACAACCCAACATTCGACCATGGGAGGCCACGCCAATGCAAATTCACGAGCATGTTGACGTGGTCTCCCATGATTGAACTTGCGGACGTATAGTCATAAAACTTTCTCTAAATATCCATCCGATCAAAGAAAAAATTAAACGAGCAAAAATATAAAAAAATATATGATAAAATAAATAAGTAAAATTTACATTCATGACAACACATTCGTATGCATTTACTTAGCCATCTCACACCAAAATTCTCAATTTTACAAACCAAGCACCTAACTAACCCTTTTCACCACTCTTGGACAGTGAAATCCACACCTTCATCCATAATTAGAGTGCTGATTTTGTAAAAATGAGAGTTTGAGTGTGAGATAGATAAATACATAAGAATTAGGTGCTCTATATGTAAATTTCTAAATAATTAATCATACATTTTCCTTCAAAATTATATTTTAAATACTAATATATAAAAATTACATTTTGGGACCCATTCATCAACCCTATCCTCTGCGCCGCAAGCTCAACCTCCCGGAAATTTTATAAAGGATAGGCTTAACACCTCATGGCAACAATCTACGAAGGAAAGGAGTCAACTTTGACATTATGGAGACCCAAATGTTTGAGGACTTCTCATGCCAAGTTGGTTACCTAACTTTGCTCACAGTAACAAAGAATAATAATATTTTTTACTAAGAAAATAATATATTTTGTTTTTCCCTAAGTTTGTGCTCCTACACCATCAATATAGTTCCACGTGTTATTCCTTTTTTAGCGTGGAGACAAAATTTAACGAAATGATTCCAAAAAAATAAATAAAATGGAGGAGAAGAAACTTAATGATCAAAAATCATCTAATTTTGTTGATTAATCAAGAGTTTAATGTCACCTCTCAAAAGAGCTCTTTGTTGTGGTGGGCAGCCCGGGACTTAAATACTGCTTTTCAGTTCTACACCTAGCTGATGTGAGACTTTTTGTCTGTGACAGTCTCATCTACCCAATCACGTGATATCCTCATCACAGATCAACTCCACCGAGTGTCCCACTGGACCATGGAGAGTCCACAGACATGATAGACAATAATTTACACCTAGCCGATGTGGGACTTTTTGTTCGTGACATTAAACATTCAATTAAAAAATTTTAGATTTTTTTATATAAATAATTTTTTTTTATGTAATTTAGATAATTTTGTAATTTTGTGTGCCCCCTTCTTAATATATATTTTTTGCCCATTACTTTAAAAAAAATTTGAAAATCGGAAACGGGTTAAAGTTGGACATCATAATTTTTGTAAAACGTTCTAATTTGTTCACCATTATCCGATACAATTCCCGTAAAAATATTGTAGAATATTAATAATTACTTTATAAACAACATTGATATTTTCTTCTTTGAGATTTTCTAATTTAGTAGGATTTAAGAATTCAGTCTTTTGTACTTGTGTTAAATAATTATCCCACCAACGTTTCAGAAGACCAGTAAATCCACAAGTTAATTGTGATACAATTTGATGAAGACGATTATTATGAGTTTGAGCAGCAGAGACATAAATCATCATTCGTTGCAATACAATTTATATTTATCTATCTGTCATTCCATCAATGTTTCATTCATAATTATTAGATGGGTTATAAAACAAAAACACTTGAATATATGTACAAAAAGACACCCCAACGATTAGAAAACAAAGTTATGCTTTTAGATTCAAAGCTTCCTTCATATCTTTTTTCTGTGGCTGAGCAGCGAGACATCTGTCTTTGTTTTCTTCTGCTGTTACAATTAAAATATCAGTATAGTTCATGAGGTTATATTTCAATAGCGTGGAAAATGCAATAGAATGACTAAGCTCTTAGTGCCATTATTGACTGAAATGCTTCTCTATGTATTCCTCCCACCTTCAAAAATATTTCAAACTGGGAAGACTTTTTGTCCCCTGGGGACTCTAATAATGCATTATTTTTCTTCAGCAGAAACCCCACATGCATGAGCATGACTATGTAAGCTTATGGTTTTGCAAAATATTTATTTAGTTTGTTGATATTTTATCAAAATTATAAGTTTTTGGTATTGTTTGTAGAGCAATATAATTATTTTTCTGAAAATTTCTTATAATTTTGACAAAAGATTCATGAATTTTGAGCATGTATTATAATTTTTTGCTCCTGATACAATATAAATGATTAAATGATTTTTATAATATTGATATTGATTCTAATATATATAATTAGGAATCAAATGAGTTGATTTGATGTTCATAATGACCGCAATGAAGTTTGGCAAATATTGCATTGATAGGGAATTAGTTGGGTGTGGCGACAAGGATAAAACTTGCATGGAAATAGCCTAAGTAAAAGGGAAGAAAAAAACATATTACATGAAAGAAGATGTACCAGTTAGACTAGGTATCTCATGGACTATAGGAGACCAAAAGATGACGACACGTAATCCCACTTTTTGAACCAAAACGGTGGACTATGCATCGCCTTCGGGGCAACACACGGGCGCTCGCTTGTAATTTGGCCAAATTCAGTCATCTCGACTCTCAAATCATGACTTATGTTTATTGGGTTTTGGTGCATCTCGATGTGGCTGAAACAACGCAAAATTAGTTGAGCACATTATATTTAACATTTCATCATAGATAATTATTTTTTGATTCTGTTACCGTCAAACATTTCATTATAAATCTTATATTTGGTTATCATATTGCATTATATAAATCTTAAATTATTTTATNTCTGAAAATTTCTTATAATTTTGACAAAAGATTCATGAATTTTGAGCATGTATTATATATTTTTGCTCCTTATACAATATAAATGATTAAATGATTTTTATAATATTGATATTGATTCTAATATATATAATTAGGAATCAAATGAGTTGATTTGATGTTCATAATGACCCAAATGAAGTTTGGCAAATATTGCATTGATAGGGAATTAGTTGGGTGTGGCAACAAGGATAAAACTTGCGTAGAAATAGCCCAAGTAAAAAAAGGAAGAAAAAAGCATATTACATGAAAGAAGATGTACCAGTTAGACCAGGTATCTCATGGACTATAGGAGACCAAAAGATGATGACACGTAATCCAACTTTTGGAACCAAAACGGTGGACTATGCATCGCCTTCGAGGCAACACACGGGCGCTCGCTTGTAATTTGGCCAAATTCCGTCATCTCGACTCTCAAATCATGACTTAGGTTTATTAGGTTTTGGTGCATCTCGATGCGGCTGAAACAACACAGACAATTTGGGCAATTTTGGAAAAATTAGGTTCCAGAGGCATTTTGGTAATTTTGAAAGATTTAGGGGTAGAAATCCAAAGATGGGTGTTTAGCTGGAATTGGAGGTTATTGGTTATGCTAACCATGAGATTACCCTTTCTGGGCCATGAGACCAAGGGGAAGCTCACTTTGGATTTTTCAAGTGGCGGTCTTGGCTACCCTAGCCAAAAGCTAAGAGTTTGGGGACCACCAACATGAGTTTTCAAAAAAGTGGGGAAAGGTCAAATGTGACTGATTTAAGGGTTTTGGGGAATGTTTGTGAGGGGATTAAGTATTTGTGTGTGTGTGCGTAAGTATGACCAAGACCAAAACCAAGCCACCCAAGGCTAACTTTAAGGCTTAACAATTCTATAGGTACTCCTCTTGAGCTCCCCCATGTTGGTTTCAACTTTCTAAGTGTTACAGGTCAAAACTAAACATATGGAGCTCTAAGAAGAGTAAAGAGGTGTTAAGAATTTCTATAGGGTAGGGTTCCTTCACTAGTCCTCTAGGATAGTCAACAGGAAAGTCCTATGACTAGATCCTAGGCTTCTAAGGAGGAAAAATCAAACCTCAACAAAAGTAGGTCAACAATAACAAATCGAGTTAAATCAAACTCCAACTTCTGAAGAATATATGTGGTCCTAATAGAATTCTCCACCTACTTTGAGTTTCGATGCTTTGGTAAGCTTGTCATTTCAAATATAACAACTTTGTTTTCATTAAGTTAGAAGCCCTTGAATCTTTATCTGAAGTTAATGAAGATCGCCTTCTTTCTTGTGGTTCAAGTTTATCCTTCTGCACGTGATAACACACTGATTTTTCTCAAGATTGTGCCCATGAAGCTTATCCCCCTTTTGAAAAGTATCGATGCTGCCACCTTTTTTGCCCAATTATTATTCTTCTTAGATCTGTCACGCTATAGTGTAAAAGCCTCGACTGAATCCAACTTTGTGGACTCTTTATCCCTTCGTCGTAACTCATGGTTCAACAACATCGTAGTCACATTGTCATAATTTAAGACATCTTTCCCATGAATAATTGTCATTATAAAGTTTATAGAAGGAGAGTTTTGTCTTCATCTTTAACCTCTTCATCTAGATTTAATGATTCGTCAAAATCTTTGTAAAATCAATCAGATAATCATAAATAGTAGTCTTGCATTTTATTTGAAACATGTAGAGTTGACGCTTCATATGGAGATTATCTCCATGCTCTCCTTGTGATATTCGTTCTCTAATGTCCTCCATAATTTTCCTACATAAGTCTCTATCATCACCTCATATTTGTACTCCTAAAATAAGCAATTTTGGATCAAGCCGCAAAGAGTCTGATTCATCTTCAGTCTTTTTCATTCTGATTTCTCTTCAGGACATTCATCACTATCAAAAACTTTTTTCATATTTAAATAGGACAACACATACATCACCTTACATCGCCACATGTAAAGTTTTATTTGCGGTCAAATCTCATCACATCAATCTTGACAAGATGCTTAATTAGCTGATAAATTGACACCTTCTTCACTGTCGTGGTAGTTAGCATGGCTCCACTAGATCTCATAACTCAACTTCTTTCGATCTCTTTGTCTTGTGTCCATGATTTTGTTAGAATCACAGTAGCACGAAGCCAAAATTGCATCGTTTGACTCCAATACCAAAATATTGTGCAAAACAATACAGAAAACATGCATAACAAACACAATAAAAAACTGTGTAATTTATGTGATTCGATGCAAATTCTCCTACGTCCACTGTGAGGGGTTAGTCCACTATTAACAGGCGAGGAAAAGAAAAGACGACTGAAATAAAGTTATAACGCCACACACTAATGTTAGTCATATTCCATCCTATAAGAAAGGGTTATGGCACACTAATAAAAGTAAAAAAATCACTGATTTACCTCTTGTACAAACCAAAACCTACAATACAACATATTTGATGTCATGCAATCAATTTTTTTATGTTATTTGGGATTGCTTTGTAAAATAAAAATTTAGTAAACCATTTCCATGTATTTTGTTGAAAGTAAACTGAATATGAAATTTTATAACGATACATTGTTTTAAATATATGTTTGCATTAATATTTAATATTTTAATATCTATAAATGGGGTTTGGGCATGATGAGATCGATGGTGTTTAGAAAGTTAACAACGTTGGTGTGGTTGACAGTGCCAGAGTGCATTCACGGTCATTGACAACACGTTAATTGGGAAAGCCAATAACGTTGCAAGGGAATCGACAATGTGAGTTCTCAAGGTCAAGTGTGATTGTAGAGATTTGAAATTCAATTAATTCGGGTGAATATGATAGTCATTCAATATGAAATGTTGAACCTAATCAAAATTCTTGGAGAAATACTTCGAATATTTTGCACTCAACCAAATACATANAAGGAGTCAACTTTGACATTATTGAGACCCAAATGTTTGAGGACTTCCCATGCCGAGTTGGTTACCTAACTTTGCTCGCAGTAACAAAAAATAATAATATTTTTTACTAAGAAAATAATATATTTTGTTTTTCCCTAAAGTTTGTGCTCCTACACCATCAATATACTTCCACGTGTTATTCCTTTTTTAGCATGGGGACAAACTTAACCAAATGATTCCAAAAAAAATAAATAAAATGGAGGAGAAGAAACTTTATGATCGCAAATCATCTAATTTTGTTAATTAATCAAGAGCTTAATGTCACCTCCCAAAAGAGCTTTTCGTGGTGGTGGGCAGCTAGGACTTAAATACTGCTTTTCAACCATACATCTAACCAATGTGAGACTTTTTGTTTGTGACAGTCTCCTCCACCCAATCACGGGGCACCCTCATCACATATCAACTCCACTGAGGGTTCCACTGGACCATGGATAGTACACCCACCTGACAGACAGTAATTTGCTCTGATACCACTTGTCATCTCCCAAAAGAGCTCTTCGGAGTGATGGACATCCCAAAACTTAAATACTGTTTTTCGGTCATACACCTAGCCGATGTGGGACTTTTTGTTCGTGACATTAAACATTCAATTAAAAAATTTTAGATTTTTTTATATAAATAAATTTTTTTGTTATGTAATTTAGATAATTTAGTAATTTTGCGTGCCCCCTTCTTAATATATTTTTTTGCCCATTACTTTAAAAAAAATTTGAAAATCCAAAATGGGTTAAAGTTGGACACCATAATTTTTGTAAAACGTTCTAATTAGTTCACCATTGTCCGATACAATTCCCGCAAAAAATATTGTAGAGTATTAATAATTACTTTATAAACAACATCGATATTTTCTTCATTGAGATTTTCTAATTTAGTAGGATTTAAGAGTTCAGCCTTTTGTACTTGTGTTAAATAATTATCCCACCGGTCTTTTAGAAGACCGGTAAATCCACAAGTTAATTGTGATACAATTTGATGAAGACGATTATTATGACTTTGAGCAGCAGAGACATAAATCATCATTCGTTGCAATACAATTTATATTTATCTATCTGTCATTCCATCAATGTCCCATTCATAATTATTAGATGGGTTGTAAAACAAAAAAAACATGAATATATGTACAAAAAGACACCCCAACGATTAGAAAACAAAGTTATGCTTTTAGATTCAAAGCTTCCTTCATATCTTTTTTCTGTGGCTGAGCAGCGAGACATCTGTCTTTGTTTTCTTCTGCTGTTACAATTAAAATATCAGTATAGTTCATGAGGTTATATTTCAATAGCGTGGAAAATGCAATATAATGACTAAGCTCTTAGTGCCATTATTGACTGAAATGCTTCTCTATGTATTCCTCCCACCTTCAAAAATATTTCAAACTGGGAAGACTTTTTGTCCCCTGGGGACTCTAATAATGCATTATTTTTCTTCAGCAGAAACCCCACATGCATGAGCATGACTATGTAAGCTTATGGTTTTGCAAAATATTTATTTAGTTTGTTGATATTTTATCAAAATTATAAGTTTTTGGTATTGTTTGTAGAGCAATATAATTATTTTTCTGAAAATTTCTTATAATTTTGACAAAAGATTCATGAATTTTGAGCATGTATTATAATTTTTTGCTCCTGATACAATATAAATGATTAAATGATTTTTATAATATTGATATTGATTCTAATATATATAATTAGGAATCAAATGAGTTGATTTGATGTTCATAATGACCGCAATGAAGTTTGGCAAATATTGCATTGATAGGGAATTAGTTGGGTGTGGCGACAAGGATAAAACTTGCATGGAAATAGCCTAAGTAAAAGGGAAGAAAAAAACATATTACATGAAAGAAGATGTACCAGTTAGACTAGGTATCTCATGGACTATAGGAGACCAAAAGATGACGACACGTAATCCCACTTTTTGAACCAAAACGGTGGACTATGCATCGCCTTCGGGGCAACACACGGGCGCTCGCTTGTAATTTGGCCAAATTCAGTCATCTCGACTCTCAAATCATGACTTATGTTTATTGGGTTTTGGTGCATCTCGATGTGGCTGAAACAACGCAAAATTAGTTGAGCACATTATATTTAACATTTCATCATAGATAATTATTTTTTGATTCTGTTACCGTCAAACATTTCATTATAAATCTTATATTTGGTTATCATATTGCATTATATAAATCTTAAATTATTTTATTGAAATTGGGTTCAATTGGGCTTGAATTTGGTTCAAATGGGATCTAGAAATGATGAAAATTAATTTAGATTTGAAGATTTGAAGTGAATTTGGTGGAAATTGGGAGTGATTTGGGGAGTTTAGGTATTTAGGGGTAATTTGGGAATTTTGGCTAATTTTGGTGGATTTATGTGCAATTGGGATCATTGGGTGGTTAGGATTGATTTGGGAGAGGTTTGGAATGATTTTGGAAATTTTGGCAAATTTTGGCACAAGGGACATTTTGGTAATTTTTTGTGGTAAAAATGGGGTACTTTGGGCAATTTGAATGATTTGGAATGGTCTAATATGATTTTTGGGTGNGATTTTGGCAAATTTTGGGACAAGGGACATTTTGGTAATTTTTTTGTGGTAAAAATGGGGTACTTTGGGCAATTTGAATGATTTGGAATGGTCTAATATGATTTTTGGGTGGGTGTGAATTGGCAATTTGGGCAATTTTGGAAAAATTTGGGTTCTAGGGGCATTTTGGTAATTTTGAAAGATTTAGGGGTAGAAGGGCAAAGATGGGTGTTTAGGTGGAATTGGAGGTTATTGGATATGCTAACCATGAGATTACTTTTTCTGGGCCATGAGACCAAGGGGAAGCTCACTTTGGATCCTCCATTTGTTGGTCCTGACCACCCTAACAAAAGGCTAAGAGCTTGGGGACCGCCCACATGAGTTTCCAAAAAAGTGGGGAAAGGTCAAATGTGACTTCTTTAACGGTTTTGGGGAATGTTTGTGATGGGTTTGAGTATTTGTGCGTGTGTGTAAGTCTAACCAAGACAAAAACCAAGCCACCCAGGGCTAACTCTAAGGCTTGACAATCCTATAGGGACTTCTCTTGAGCTCTCTCATATTGGTTTCAACCTTCTAAGTGCTAGAGGTCAAAACTAAACATGTTGAACTCTGAGAAGAGTAAAGAGGTGTTAAGCATTTCTACAGGGTTGGGTTCCCTTACTAGTCATCTAGGATAGTCAACAGGAAAGTCCTATGTCTAGATCCTAGGCTTCTAAGGAGGAAAAACCAAACCTCAATAAAAGTGAGGTCCACAATAACAAATCAAGTCACATCAAACTCCAACTTCTAAAGAGATTATGTGGTCCTAATAGAACTCTCCACCTACTTTGAGTTTCAATGCTTTGATAAGCTTTTCATTTCAAATATAACAACTTTGTTGTCACTAAGTTAGAAGCTCTTGATTCTTTATGTGAAGTTAATGAAGATCACCTTCTTTCTTGTGGTTCCAGTTTATCCTTCTGCACATGATAACACACTAACTTTTCTCAAGATTGCGCCCATGAAGCTTAGCCCCCTTTTGAAAATTATCGCCGCTGCCACCTTTTTTGTCCAATTATTCTTTTTCTAAGATTTGTCACATTATAGTGTAAAAGCCTCGACTGAATCCAACTTTGTGGACTCTTTATCCCTTCGTCGTAACTCATGGTTCAACAACATCGTAGTCACATTGTCATAATTTAAAACATCTTTCCCATGAATGATTGTCATTATGAAGTTTTTGTACGCATCTATGAGTGAATTTTATAAAAGGAACGTCTTGTCTTCATCTTTAATCTCTTCATCTAGATTTAATGATCCATCAAAAGCTTTGTAAAATCAGTCAGATAATCATAAATAGTAGTCTTGCATTTTATTTGAAACATGTAGAGTTGACGCTTCATATAAAGATTATCTCCATGCTCTCCTTGCGATATTTGTTCTCTAATGTCCTCCGTAATTTTCCTACATAAGTCTCCATTGTCACCTCATATTTGTACTCCTAAGATAAGCAATTTTGGATCAAGCCACAAACACTCTGATTCATCTTCAACCATTCTCATTCTGATTTCTCTTCAAAACATTCATCACTATCAAAAACTTTTTCCAGATTTAACTAGGACAACACATCCATCACCTTACATAACCACATGTAAAGTTTTATTTGCGGTCAAATCACATCACATCAATCTTCACGAGATGTATAACTAGCTGATAAATTGACACCTTCTTCACCGTCGTGGTGGTTAGCATGGCTCCACTAGATCTCGTAACTCAACTTCTTTCGATCTCTTTGTCTTGTGTCCATGATTTTGTTGGAATCATAGTCGCATGAAGCCAGAATTGCACCTTTTGACTCTAATACCAAATTATTGTGCAAAACATTACATAAAACATACATAACAAACACACAATAAAAAACCGTGATTTATGTGATTAAGTGCAAATTCTCTTATGTCCACTGCGAGGGGTTAGTCCACTATTAACAAGCGAGGAAAGGAAAAGATGACTGAAATAAAATTATAACTACACACACTAATGTCAGTCATATTCCATTCTATTAGTAATAAAGGGTTATGGCACACTAATAAAAGTAAAAAAAAAAAATTACTGATTTATCACTTATATAAACAAAGCCTCTAATACAACATATTTGATATCATGCAATCAATTTTTTGATGTTATTTCGGTTCGCTTTGTAAAATAAAAATTTAGTAAACCATTTCCATGTATTTTGTTGAAAGTAAACTGAATATGAAATTTTATAATGATATATTGTTTTAAATATATGTTTGCATTAATATTTAATATTTTAATATGTATTTTAAATGGGGTTTGGGCAGGATGAGATCGATGGTGTTTAGAAAGTCAAAAATGTTGGTTTGGTTGACAATGCCAGACTGCATTCACGGTCATTGGCAACACGTTAATTGGGAAAGCCAGTAACGTTGCAAGGGAATCGACGATGTGAGTTCTCAAGGTCAAGTGTGATTGTGGAGATTTGAAAGTCAATTAATTCTGGCGAATATGATAGTCGTTTGATATGAAATGTTGAACCTAATCAAAATTCTTGGAGAAATACTTTGAATATTTTGCACTCAACCAAATACTTAAAAATTTATAACATTTATATTTCAAATGCAATGCACTACCAATATACCCAATCAAACGACCTCGGTGAAATAAGATTTTTAACATGTAGTGCATTGAGATTCGAGATCAATAGATATCCATAGCTATGATCAAAAGTTAAAAAAAACTAGCTTTTAAAACTTCTATTGATTTGGACTATAAATTTACAAATATAAAAAATAATTTGAGAAATGTTTCTATAGTTAAATTAAATACATTTTCCAATTATGGTAGACTGAATGATTTAATTTAGTTGTAGCGTTAGAGGCATTCATGTTCTACTTCATGTGTAGTTAACAATGTTGTAAACAACCTTTTTTATTTGTTTCCAATGTTGGCTAAGGAAGATAAATGAGCGCAGAAAAAAAGTAGGCTGGTAGCCTCTCAATTTGCATTTAAATAAAGTTGATAAGGATTTAATTGAGGGCATAAAATTTGAAACTATATTATAAAATATTCAAATCATTAAAATAACTTTTGGGGCTAAATCATCAAAATATTCTCAGGGAGTCTATAATTGTAGACCTTATCCATTGAGTCCAAGCACGTGTCATATTTGTGAGAGTTATATATATATATATATATATATATATATATATATATATATATATATATATATATATATATATATANTATATTTCAAACTGGGAAGACTTTTTGTCCCCTGGGGACTGTAATAATGCATTATTTTTCTTCAGCAGAAACCCCACATGCATGAGCATGACTATGTAAGCATATGGTGTTGCAAAATATTTATTTGGTTTGTTAATATTTTATCAAAATTATAAGTTTTTGGTATTGTTTGTAGAGCAATATAATTATTTTTCTGAAAATTTCTTATAATTTTGATAAAAGATGATACAATATAAATGATTAAATGATTTTTATAATAATGATATTGATTCTAATATATATAATTAGGAATCACATGAGTTGATTTGATGTTCATAATGACCGCAATGAAGTTTGGCAAATATTGCATTGATAGGGAGTTAGTTGGGTGTGGCAACAAGGATAAAACTTGCATGGAAATAACCTAAGTAAAATGGAAGAAAAGAGCATATTACATGAAAGAAGATGTAACAGTTAGACCAGGTATCTCATGGACTATAGGAGACCAAAAGATGACGACACGTAATCCCACTTTTTGAACCAAAATGGTGGACTATGCATCGCCTTCGGGGCAGCACACGGGCGCTCGCTTGTAATTTGGCCAAATTTCGTCATCTCTACTCTCAAATCATGACATATGTTTATTGGTTTTTGGTGCATCTCGATGCGGGTGAAACAACACAAAATTAGTTGAGCACATTATATTTAACATTTCATCATAAAAAGCTATTTTTTGATTATGTTCCCGTCAAACATTTCATTATAAATCTTATATTTGGTTATCATATTGCATTATATAAATCTTAAATTATTTTATTGAAATTGGGTTCAATTGGGCTTGAATTTGGTTCAAATGGGATCTAGAAATGATGAAAATTAATTTAGATTTGAAGATTTGAAGTGAATTTGGTGGAAATTGGGAGTGATTTGGGGATTTTAGGTATTTAGGGGTAATTTGGGAATTTTGGCTAATTTTGGTGGATTTATGTGCAATTGGGATCATTGGGNCGGCTTGAATTTGGTTAAATGGGATCTAGAAATGATGAAAATTAATTTAGATTTGAAGATTTGAAGTGAATTTGGTGAAAATTGGAAGTGATTTGGGGAGTTTAGGTATTTAGGGGTAATTTGGGAATTTTGGCTAATTTTGGTGGATTTATGTGCAATTGGGATCATTGGGTGGTTAGGATTGATTTGGGAGAGGTTTGGAATGATTTTGGAAATTTTGGCAAATTTTGGCACAAGGGACATTTTGGTAATTTTTTGTGGTAAAAATGGGGTACTTTGGGCAATTTGAATGATTTGGAATGGTCTAATATGATTTTTGGGTGGGTGTGAATTGGCAATTTGGGCAATTTTGGAAATATTTGGGTTCTAGGGGCATTTTGGTAAATTTGAAAGATTTAGGGGTAGAAGGCCAAAGATGGGTGTTTAGGTGGAATTGGAGGTTATTGGATATGCTAACCATGAGATTACTTTTTCTGGGCCATGAGACCAAGGGGAAGCTCACTTTGGATCTTCCATGTGTTGGTTTTGGCCACCCCAACCAAAGGCTAAAAGCTTGGGACCACCCACATGAGTTTCCAAAAGAGTGGGGAAAGGTCAAATGTGACTTCTTTAACGATTTTGGAGAATGTTTATGATGGGTTTGAGCATTTGTGTGTGTGTGTGTAAGTCTCACCAAGACTAAAACCAAGCCGCCCAGGGCTAACTCTAAGGCTTGACAATCCTATAGGGACTCCTCTTGAGCTCTCTCATATTGGTTTCAACCTTCTAAGTGCTAGAGGTCAAAACTAAACATGTGGAACTCTAAGAAGAGTAAAGAGGTGTTAAGAATTTCTACAGGGTAGAGTTCCTTCACTAGTTCTCTAGGATAGTCAACATAAAAGTCCTATGTCTAGATCCTAGGCTTCTAAGGAGGAAAAACTAAAGCTCAATAAAAGTGAGGTCAACAATAACAAATCAAGTTACATCAAACTCCAACTTCTAAAGAATATATGTGATCCTAATAGAACTCTCCACCTACTTTGAGTTTCGATGCTTTGATAAGCTTGTCATTTCAAATATAACAACTTTGTTGTCATTAAGTTAGAAGCCCTTGAATCTTTATTTGAAGTTAATAAAGATCACCTTCTTTCTTGTAGTTCCAGTTTATCCTTCTGCACATGATAACACACTGATTTTTCTCAAGATTGCGCTCATGAAGCTTAGCCCCCTTTTGAAAAGTATCGCCGCTGCCACCTTTTTTGACCAATTATTCTTCTTCTTAGATCAGTCACGTTATAGAGCCTCGATTGAATCCAACTTTGTGGACTCTTTATCCCTTCGTCGTAACTCATGGTTCAACAACATCGTAGTCACATTGTCATAATTTAAAACATCTTTCCCATGAATGATTGTCAGTATGAAGTTTTCGTACGCATCTATGAGTGAATTTTATAGACGGAGCGTCTTGTCTTCATCTTTAATCTCTTCATTTAGATTTAACGATCCGTCAAAAGCTTTGTAAAATTAGTTAGATAATCATAAATAGTAGTCTTGCATTTTATTTGAAACATGTAGAGTTGATGCTTCATATGGAGATTATGTCCATGCTCTCCTTGCAATATTTGTTCTCTAATGTCCTCCACAATTTTCCTACATAAGTCTCCATCGTCACCTCATATATGTACTCCTAAGATAAGCAATTTTGGATCAAGCCACAAACACTCTGATTCATCTTCAACCATTCTCATTCTGATTTCTCTTCAAGACATTCATCACTATCAAAAACTTTTTCCAGATTTAAACAGGAAAACAAATTCATCACCTTACATCACCACATGTAAATTTTTATTTGCGGTCAAATCACATCACATCAATCTTCACGAGATGCATAACTAGCTGATAAATTGACACCTTCTTCACCGTCGTGGTGGTTAGCATGGCTCCACTAGATCTCGTAACTCAACTTTTTTCGATCTCTGTCTTGTGTCCATGATGTTGTTGGAATCATAGTCGCATGAATCCAGAATTGCACCGTTTGACTCTAATACCAAATTATTGTGCAAAACATTACAGAAAACATGCATAACAAACACACAATAAAAAACTATGATTTACGTGATTAAGTGCAAATTCTCTTATGTCCACTGTGAGGGGTTATTTCACTATTAACAGGCGAGGAATAGAAAAGACGACTGAAATAAAATTATAACTCCACACACTAATGTCAGTCATATTCCATCCTATTAGTAATAAAGGGTTATGGCACACTAATAAAAGTAGAAAAAAAATATTGATTTATCCCTTGTACAAACCAAGCCTCTAATACAACATATTTGATATCATGCAATCAATTTTTTTGATGTTATTTGAGATTGCTTAGTACAATAAAAATTTAGTAAACCATTTCCATGTACTTTGTTGAAAGTAAACTGAATATGAAAATTTAAAATGATATATTGTTTTAAATATATGTTTGCATTAATATTTAATATTTTAATATATATTTTAAATGGGGTTTGGGCATGATGAGATCGATGGTGTTTTTAGAAAGTCAACAACGTTGGTGTGGTTGACAGTGCCAGAGTGCATTCACGGTCATTGGCAACACGTTAATTGGGAAAGCCAGTAACGTTGCAAGGGAATCGCGATGCGAGTTCTCAAGGTCAAGTGTGATTGTGGAGATTTCAAATTCAAATTCTAGCGAATATGATAGTCATTTGATATGAAATGTTGAACCTAATCAAAATTCTTGGAGAAATACTTCGAATATTTTGCACTCAACCAAATACATAAAAATTTATAACATTTATATTTCAAATGCAATGCACTACCAATATACCCAATCAAACAACCTCAGTGAAATAAGATTTTTAACATGTAGTGCATTGAGATTCTAGATCAATAGATATTCATAGCTATGATCAAAACTTAAGTAAATTAGTTTTTAAAACTTCTATTGATTTGAACTATAAATTTACGAATATAAAAAATAATTTGAGAAATGTTTCTATAGTTAAATTAAATTCATTTTCCAATTATGATAGACTGAATGATTTAATTTAGTTGTAGCGTTAGAGGCATTCATGTTCTACTTCATGTGTAGTTACAATGTTNGTAGACTGAATGATTTAATTTAGTTGTAGCGTTAGAGGCATGCATGTTCTACTTCATGTGTAGTTACAATGTTGTAAACAACCTTTTTTATTTGTTTCCAATGTTGGTTAAGGAAGATGTATGAGCGTAGAAAAAATGTAGGCTGGTGGCCTCTCAATTTGCATTTAAATAAAGTTGATAAGGATTTGATTGAGGGCATAAAATTTGAAACTATATTATAAAATATTCAAATCATGAAAATAACTTTTGGGGCTAAATCATCAAAATATTCTCAATTATTTTAAGGGAGTCTATAATTGTAGACCTTATCCATTGAGTCCAAGCACGTGTCATATTTGTGAGACATATATATATATATATAACGAATGGTCAGAGGCCAGCCACTCCAAATGTGTCAAACAATTCGAGTATCATCATCATAGGCCAATTATGCCAGAGGGGATTCGAATCTCCGACTTGAGGGGTCTTACGCCGAGGATGTCAACCAATAGACCGAGGTATACGACACTAAGTTATATATATATATATATATATATATANTACGAGCCCCCAACCACCCTCATGTGCCTAAATATTCGAGAACCGCCCTCACTACTGGCAAAAAGGAATTCAAACCCGTGACATGAGGGAACTTACGACCTTCAAAGAGACTGCTCTACCAACAGATCACGACTGACGACACACACACTTGCATTAACATCTTATCGTGCACTTACTTATGACATTGTGGCTGAGGGTTTAGTATCCCACCGCGATGTCACATATTTGAATCACACGGTTTCTTCTTTGGGCTCAAATTTAGCAGAAAAAAAAAATCCCATCTACAAAAGAAAATAATAACATAAATAAACATTTATTAAATATAGGGGGCGTGCGTTACTTGGTCGAAACTTAAAAATTGAACTGAATCAATTCGATTTTGTTGATTTTTATTTTTAAAACTTATATTATTTTATTTTTTGGCTATTGATTTTATTTTAATTTTATTTAACCCAATGAATCAAAAAATAAAAATTTAGAATTTAAACGAAGGATTCATAAAATTAAATCCAAATTATAACATAAGATATGAAATTCTCAACACTTATCCATAATCAAACTCCAAATAACAACTAAACTTCAATTAGCTCCTAACCGAGCTATTTAAACCAACTTAAATTTAAGTTCAAACGGTTCGATTTTATCAAAATTTTGATCGGCTCAATTTACAGGATCTCAGATTTCGATGTAACTAGTTTAATCAATTTGAAAGCCGATCCATCCAAACAAATCAAATGCCCAACCCTAATTAAATCAATCCAAATTGTTGGGAAAAGACTAATAGTTGTAAATTAAAACCTTGTTAAGATCAAATAATTTGATGACATCCTTTCAATTATAATCCCAATTCATCATATGACTTTTGATGCCAAGTTGGTTATCTAACTCTGACAATAGCAGCTAAATGTTTAATATTTTTACAAAGTTGATGTTAACAACACAGGCATCCTCATCCTTCAGAGCTCTTACACATGCCCTCTTTTCAATCATGCATTTAAGGATCCACAAAAACCTTCAGAAAAAAACTAAAATCTAAACTAGAAAACTTAGATCGAAAATGAAAAGATGAAAATTTTGAGATTGGAGAGCAATGGTTTTTGCTTCCAGTTTGGAAGCTTCTGCGCCGCTTTGGCAGAGCTGTGAGGCATGCCTTTGTCCTCTTCTGCTGAAACAATTAAAGCATCACCAGAATACTGCATGAGACAATGAAGACTGCAATTATTCAAAGGGGATTTACATGCATACCAACCAATTCTTATGTATTTGCGTATCTAACATCCAAGGTTTGCTTTTTATATTTATATCTAGTACATAAATCTCTCGTATCACATCAAAAATATTATTATTTTTTAATTTTTAATATGTTAAACGGATCTTTTTTCATGCATAAATAAGATGACATATGTAACTCAAAGATTAAAAATTAGATGTTGGATATGTAAATATATAAGAATTGAGAGGTATATAGGTAAATTTTTTTTTATTCAACACATTAAGAATTTATGGCTTCTTTGGACAACGAAGATGAATCATTTTCTTGGCTTGGAAATTGATTGATAGCCAGGGAAGATGGATATTATAGTCTTATGCTAATAGAAATGTCGGAATCATTGACAAATATTTTTTCCACATTAAGAAATTTATGATGATAGAATGAGAATTTTTGTTAACAAGACACGTCGAAGTTTTACATGTGAATAAATTGGAGAGGAAAAAAAACTATATAATTTGGGCTGGTTAAAGGAATCTATTATGTAATAAGATTGTAGAAATAAACTCTTCACATCAGTTGGAGAAGAAAGAGAGAGGAAATATATAATACTAGCTTGGTCTTATGCCTTAGAGTAGAGAAATCTGAAACAGTGAGAAATAATGATGCCAATCAAGAGATATGTTTAGCTGGTTGATATTAGTGTTGTTGACAGATGATGGAGATTAGGATACAATTGTTAGATGACAACAATCGGGCAATGACATTCAAGTGATAAAAGTTAGATAATGATGCCGGGTGATGATAGTCGAAATATGGTTATGAAGCAATAATGGTCGAGTAATTGTATTTGCTGATCTTTTGTATCCATTGTCCTGCACAGCTCTAAAATTATTCAAATATCTAAGGTCTTTCTAAGTTCAGGTTATCTTTCCGTGAAGGATTTAGGACTATCTATAATTTTTTTTTGTGACTTCAAAGTAATTTCTTCTAAAATCATTTCATTTGATGTCATGCATTGAGTCCCTCAAATAGAGATTATTTCTTAAACATTTAAGTACCTTAATGACGTCATAATTGAGTGACATTAGGCTCAGGTGATTTTTCTCATTAAGAAAGTCAATTTGACTATAAGTGATTGATCCCTCAAATAGTATAAGGCAGTTTTTAAATATATTTCAACTGTTTGATTTTGGTTTGTTTGGACTCGAATAAGAATATTGTTGTCATTGGGCTTTGTTTCATCAAATTATTTAATTTTGAATTTGAGTTAACTTTTCTATTAATTTGAGTTTACGATGCATATAAAAATCTTGTAGTCAAAACTAACTATTAAAATTGAATATAAGATGCATATATGAGTTTTAGTTAACTTTTCTATGAATTTGAATAAACTTTTGAATCAATTATATGCATCTTGAATTTCACAATTCTTTTATTAGGCTAATTATTTTGGTTCATTCTGTAAATTCAAAGTCGTCTGTCTGCCTAATCATCGTCTTAGAATTCTCTTTCCAAAGAACCCACTTACTTGAACCGTCAGAACGATTCAAAGATGAGGGATCGCAAAAGAGAGAAACAAGATGTAGACTAGGAAAACAAATTGAAAAAGAACATGGAGAACTTATGTAGGGAAAAACCTCGTTCAATGGGTCAAGAGCATCTGCCCATGACAAAATCGGGTTAAAAAACCTTGATTGACGTCATCCACGAAATGAATCCCTACATAAGCAACTCATAACCAATGAATAAAAAAGAACATTTTTGTCCTGAAGAGCACTCCGAAAAGAATGTATCTCATTTAGTTAATTACATCTTGGGGGATCCCCAACAATACTCTCGATTAAATGAGTTATGCTTACATTCAAGTGATGACTAGTGAGAGGGAGTCACAAAGGATGGTTATCTCATAAGAGTGTCCCGATGCCTTCAAAACTCTCGCTAAGCCACATGGTAGAGAGTAAGTCTCTCCTGATCCCAAATTGACAACGACTCATCGGAGAACGGGGCCTGTGAAAAAACTGGGTCTTCCCACAGGGTCCGCACTATGCTTTCATGCCTAATCGAGCCATAAAGGTAGAGGGTGAATCACCATATTCTAAATGGGCAACGACCTATCTGCAATTGGGGCCTACGATATGACATTGATGAAGAGTCAAAAGAGTGACATGCCTCAAAGAAGGTATAGCGAATGAGAGGTAGAATAATTCTAATCGGGTAGCGATAGTCAGGTCAGAATACTACAGATCTGTCATCCCAAGCTATTAGGATTTCATGTCTACCTGGTCGTGAAGGTAGTCGACCTAACATGAACAGATTTCCCTCATCAGCAATTTGTGAATTGTGTCATCCAAGGAAACATAGGTAACACTAAGGTCAAGAGAAGAAAACTTTAAGGACTTATACATGCCAAAGTGGTGAGGAAGCAACTGAAGTGGAAAGAGAAGAGAGATAAGACCACGAAGCCGAGATGCTCTGAAAAAGGTACTTATTAACTGTCTGGTTTGGGGAAGTGTCAAGCACCCTAAGTGCGTTAGACAATCACCTAATTAGAAAACTTATGCTTGGCCATGTGGGTTGAAGAAGCACGGGGATTTCTTCCCGGTACTTGTAGAATGATGTAGTTTGCTAACAAGTTCTAATGTGGAGGCCCTGTTAGTATGACTTGGGTTATGCCCATGCTATGCAAATAATTTTAAATTTGACCCGAAAGACATGCAAGAAAGTAAAAGTAGGTTTAGAATAGTTGAGATATTTTAAAGCTAAATATTAATTAATCTCCACCTTTTATTTAACTTTTGTAGAAAAAGTTATAATTTTAGGTCCTTTGAGAGCTTAAATTGTATTTTTTGCATTGAGCCCAAACAAGCCACTGCAAAGAAAGAGTAAATGGCAAGCACATTGCAATAATGTGAATAAGTCAAATACAAAGAATAAAAGGCTAGGTGTCACGTGTTCGATAACAAATTCCATAAAAGCAAAAAAGGCATACAAACACCGCATATACATGCGAAGTCCTCGTCACGTGATTCCGCCCATCAGGTACCTTGAAACTCATGCCCGTATCTTATTTTTAATACAGCTTTGAGCCTAGGGACTCTAAAAAGTACATGATGAAGTCTAAAAGAAAGACTCAACCTGCAAAATAATTTGGTTAGTATAGGCTATAGGCATGCAGCGTAGTGAACAATGCCCGGTGGGAGGAGAGCTAACCAAGCATCTACAGAGAATGGGTTAATGCTCTTCCTTGTTGGACATGGCTCCCTGCAAGAAAATTTTCCCTAATACACTAGTACGCAAGTCTCACGCCCTAGTAAACACATAAAGGAAGTAAGCAAAGGAAGTGTTGCTAAGGCACAAAACAACAGAGAACACTAGTCAGGATATCAAAAAGACTATCTAAGCACCCTAGTTCTAGCCTTACAAACCATCTACAGCATTGTGTCTCAGTCACATCAACTAGGTCTGTGCAAGGTGTGCTTAAAATACGTGTGTTGATCATGATGCTATAATTCGCAANGGTCGGATGTTATTATACGAGCCCCAACCACCCTCGTGTGCCTAAACATTCGAGAGCCGCCCTCGCTGCCGACAAAAGGGGATTCGAACCCGTGACCTGAGGGAACTTACGACCTTCAAAGAGACTGTTCTACCAACAGGCCACCACTGATGACACACGCCACACACACACACACACACTTGCATTAACATCTTATTGTAACATCTTATCGTGCACTATTTAGGACATTGTGGCTGAGAGTTTAGTATCCCACAATGAGGTCACATATTTGAATGACACGATTTCTCTTTGGACTCAACTTTAGCAGAAAAAAAAAATCCCATCTACAAAAGAAAATAATAACATAAATAAATATTTATTAAATATAGGGGTGTGCGTTACTTGGTCGAAACTTAAAAATTGAACTGAATCAATTCAATTTTGTTGATTTTTATTTTTAAAACTTATATTATTTTATTTTTTCGCTATTGGTTTTATTTTAATTTTATTTAACCCAATGAATCAAAAAATAAAAATTTAGAAATCAAACTAAGGATTCATAAAATTAAATCCAAATTATAACATAAGATATAAAATCCTCAACACTTATCCATAATCAAACTCCAAATAACAACTAAACTTCAATTTGCTCCTAACCGAGCTATTTAAACCAACTTAAATCTAAGTACAAACGGTTCGATTTTATCAAAATTTTGATCGGCTCAATTTACAGGACCTCAGATTTCGGTGTAACTAGTTTAATCAATTTGAAAGCCGATCCATCCAAACAAATCGAATGCCCAACCCTAATTAAATCAATCCAAATTGTTGGGAAAAGACTAATAGTTGTAAATTAAAACCTTGCTAAGATCAAATAATTTGATGACATCCTTTCAATTATAATCCCTATACATCATATGACTTTTGATGCCAAGTTGGTTATCTAACTCTGACAATAGCAGCTAAATGTTTAATATTTTTACAAAGTTGATGTTAACAACACAGGCATCCTCATCCTTCAGAGCTCTTCCACATGCCCTCTTTTAAATCATGCATTTAAGGATCCACAAAAACCTTCAGAAAAAATAAAATCTAAAATAGAAACTTAGATCGAAAATGAAAAGATGAAAATTTTGAGATCGGAGAGCAATGGTTTTTGCTTCCAGTTTGGAAGCTTCTGCGCCGCTTTGGCAGAGCTGTAAGGCATGCCTTTGTCCTCTTCTGCTGGAACAATTAAAGCATCACCAGAATACTGCATGAAACAATGAAATGAGCTTTTGTGGACTTCACTTATTCAAAGGGGCATTTACATGCATACCAACCAATTCTTATGTATTTGCGTATCTAACATCCAAGATTTGCTTTTTATATTTATACCTAGTACATAAATCTCTCGTATCACATAAAAAATATTATTATTTTTACTTTTTAATATGTTAAACAGATCTTTTTTCATGCATAAATAAGATGACATATGTAACTAAAAGATTAAAAATTAGATGTTGGATATGTAAATATATAAGAATTGAGAGGTATATAGGTAAAATTTTTTTTATTCAACCCATTAAGAATTTATGGCTTCTTTGGACAACGAAGATGAATCATTTTCTTGGCTTGGAAATTGATTGATAGCCAGGGAAGATGGATATTATAGTCTTATGCTAATAGAAATGTCGGAATCATTGACAAATATTTTTTCCACATTAAGAAATTCATGATGATAGAATGAGAATTTATGTTAATAAGACACGTCGAAGTGTTACATGTGAATAATTTGGAGAGGTAAAAAAACTATATAATTTGGGCTGGTTAAAGGAATCTATTATGTAAAAAGATTAGAAATAAACTCTTCATATCAGTTGGAGAAGAAAGAGAAAGGAAATATATAATACTAGCTTGGTCTTATGCCTTAGAGTAGAGAAATCTGAAACAGTGAAAAATAATGATGCCAATCAAGAGATATGTTTAGCTGGTTGATATTAGTGTTGTTGACAGATGATGGAGATTAGGATACAATTGTTAGATGACAACAATCGGGCAATGACATTCAAGTGATAAAAGTTAGATAATGATGTCGGGTGATGATAGTCGAAATATGGTTATGAAGCAATAATGGTAGAGTAATTGTATTTGCTGATCTTTTGCATCCATTGTCCTGCACAGCTCTAAAATTATTCAAATATCTAAGGTCTTTCTAAGTTCAGGTTATCCTTCCGTGAAGGATTTAGGACTATCTATAATTTTTTTTTGTGACTTCAAAGTAATTTCTCCTAAAATCATTTCATTTGATGTCATGCATTGAGTCCCTCAAATAGAGATTATTTCTTAGACATTTAAGTACCTTAATGACATCATAATTGAGTGACATTAGGCTCAGGTGATTTTTCTCATTAAGAAAGTCAATTTGACTATAAGTGATTGATCCCTCAAATAGTATAATGCAGTTTTAAAATATATTTCAACTGTTTGATTTTGGTTTGTTTGGACTCAGATTAGAATATTGTTGCCATTGGGCTTTGTTTCATCAAATTATTTATTTTTGAATTTGAGTTAACTTTCTGTTAATTTGAGTTTACGATGCATATAAAAATCTTGTAGTCAAAACTAACTATCAAAATTGAATATAAGATGCGTATATGAGTTTAAGTTAACTTTTCTATGAATTTGAATAAACTTTTGAATCAATTATATGCATCTTGAATTTCACAATTCCTTTATTAGGCTAATTATTTTGGTTCATTTTGTAAATTCAAAGTCGTCGGTCTGTCCAATCATCGTCTTAGAATTCTCTTTCCAAAGAACCCACTTACTTGAACCGTTGGAACGATTCAAAGTTGAGGGATCGCAAAAGAGAGAAATAAGACGTAGACTAGGAAAACAAATTGAAAAAGAACATGGAGAACTTATGTAGGGAAAAACCTCATTCAATGGGTCAAGAGCATCTGCCCATGACAAAATCGAGCTAAGAAACCTTGATTCACGTCATCCACGAAATGAATCCCTCCATAAGCAACTCATAACCAATGAATAAAAAAGAACATTTTTGTCCTGAAGAGCACTCCGAAAAGAATGTATCTCATTTAGTTAATTACAGCTTGCGGGATCCCCAACAATACTCTCAATTAAATGAGTCAAGCTTACATTCAAGTGATGACTAGTGGGAGGGTGTCACAAAGGATGGTTATCTCATAAGAGTGTCTCGATGCCTTCAAAGCTCTCGCTAAGCCACATGGTAGAGAGTAAGTCTCTCCTGATCCCAAATTGATAACGACTCATCGGAGAACGAGGCCTGTGAAATAACTGGGTCTTCCCACAGGGTCCGCACTATGCTTTCATGCCTAATCGAGCCATAAAGGTAGAGGGTGAATCATCATATTCTAAATGGGCAACGACCTATCTGCAATTGGGGCCTACGAGATGACCTTAATGAAGAGTCAAAAGAGCGACATGCCTCAAAGCTGGTATAGCGAATGAGAGGTAGAATAATTCTAATCGGGTAGAGATAGTCAGGTCAGAATACAACAGATCCATCATCCCAAGCTATTAGGACTTCATGTCTACCTGGTCGTGAAGGTAATCGACCTAACATGACCAGATTACCCTTATCAGCAATTTGTGAATTGTGTCATCTAAGGAAACATAGGTAACACTAAGGTCAAGAGAAGAAAACTTTAAGGACTTATACCTGCCAAAGTGGTGAGGAAGCAACTGAAGTGGAAAGAGAAGAGAGATAAGACCACGAAGCCAAGATGCTCTGACAAAGTACTTATTAACTGTCTGGTTTGGGGAAGTGTCAAGCACCCTAAGTGCACTAGACAATCACCTAATTAGAAAACTTATGCTTGGTCATGTGGGTTGAAGAGGCACAGGGATTTCTTCCCGGGACTTGTAGAATGATGTAGTTTGCAAACAAGTTCTAATGTGGAGGCCTTGTTAGTATGACTTGGGTTATGCCCATGCTATGCAAATAATTTTAAATCTGGCCTGAAAGACATGCAAGAAAGTAAAAGTAGGTTTAGAATAGTTGAGATATTTTAAAGCTAAATATTAATTAATCTCCATCTTTTATTTAACTTTTGTAGAAAAATTATAATTTTAGGTCCTTTAAGAGCTTAAATTGTATTTTTAGCATTGAGCCCAAACAAGCCACTACAAAGAAAGAGTAAATGGCAAGCACATTGCAATAATGTAAATAAGTCAAATACAAAGAATAAAAGGCTAGGTGTCACTGGTTCGATAACAAATTCCAGAAAAGCAAAAAGGCATACAAACACTGCATATACATGCGAAGTCCTCGTCACGTGATTCCGCCCATCAGGTATCTTGAAACCCATGCCCAGATCTTATTTCTAATACAACTTTGAGCCTAGGGACTCTAAAAAGTACATGATAAAAGTCTAAAAAAAAAGGACTCAACCTGCAAAATAACGTGGTTAGTATAGGCCATAGGCATGTAACGTAGTGAACAATGTCCGGTGGGAGGAGAACTAACCAAGCATTTGCAGAAAATGGGTTAATGCTCTTCCTTGTTGGACATGGCTCCCTGCAAAAAAAATTTCCCTAATACACTAGTGCGCAAGTCTCAAGCCCTAGTAAACACATAAATGAAGTAAGCAAAGGAAGTGTGGCTAAGGCACAAAACAACAGAGAACACTAGCCAGGATATCAAAAAGACTATCTAAACACCCTAGTCCTAACCTTGCAAACCATCTACAACATTGTGTCCCAGTCACATCAACTAGGTCTGTGCAAGGTGTGCTTAAAATACGTGTGTTGATCATGATGCTATAATTCGCAATGCTCGCTGAGTTGTCCGTGCGAGCAATGGTTATTAAAGCATTACAACCAATAACGGACCACTCAACTAATGGATGTCGTCGATTCATAGGGAAATGCAAAGTGATTTGGTGCATTGTGACTACTATATCGAGATAAAAGCAATCACAATATATCAAATATTTGTCACAAGTATATGGTAGCATAACTAATGATGAACATGCCAATAGTGCAAAGATGCAAATGCTCAATCAAAAACACAGGAAAACACATGCTCCATGCAAAAGAGTGTACTCGTGGCAATGCAGGGGCGCTGCCATGGAGGAAGGGTAATATGGCTCGTGCACCAAATAGGTTCAGATACTAAGAAGCGTGGTCCAGTCAAAGTGAGAATAATATACCCAAGTGAAAATACACCTTGAACTAAACAGGTTCAAAGGCTGGGAAGCATTACTTGTGCTAAGTGACATGATGTAAAATGCAGAAGTGTACTGACAACATGCATCGCATAGGTTCAAGGGCTACAAAGCGTGACCTATGCAAGATGGCATGAGGAGGGAGACAAAGTGCACTAGATAAATTCAAGGCCCATGAAGCATAACCTATGCTAAATGGCACAAACGAAATGTGCAGGTGAACACGAACTATGCACAAGATGGACTTAGGGGAGTGGCACAGTGCGACATACATACGACATTCCAGAATGGCATCGTAGGAAGTGAAATGGTGTAACTCTCGTCAGGGAGAGTTATGCACCGAATAGGCTTGAAGTGGGAGCCATCCTCGAAGAAGACACGTGAGTGTAGTGAGTGTTTGAGAACATAGGCTCAAATAAAGACCTCAAACATGCAGAATATGAACATACAAGATGTTATGCATAAAAATATGCAAAATTGAAAAAATGCAAACACATATGATGTGGTGCATGATGACATATGGATGTCAAGAAGTAGATGCATGAGGTATTCTACCCAAGCAGGGCACTAATACCCACTATGAGCATATGAGAACATATGCTCATAAGTGTATGTTGCCCATCGGGGTATTTATTATTTTCTCGCTACTCTCCGACCGACACAAGGCTTTAGATGTCGTGTAGATTCGAATATTTGGGTTGTCTGAATAATCAAGTGTCTCGCCGAAAGTAGTAAACCACCTCAAAATATTGAAATACAACTTTATGATGGATTTGCTTATTTAAACATAGAAAATGTTGGATATCTGCACTGGTTTGCGATTAAATCTGACAGGACACTTCCCCTATCTAATCTAAAGACTAAATAAGATTTAGATTAATTTTGGGATCATATACTTTCTATAGGGGTAAACCTATATAGTTAATTACATTTTAAGCAACTTAAGCTACTTAAGAAAACTCTCGATTAAGGCGATGAATTTTTGCTCATGAAGTTGAACTTGTCGTTTCTAAATAAAGATTTTAATATTTCATCATCATGTTTTATTAAAATATTAGGACTTATACTGCACGACATACAATCATGCAAGAGCCTAAAGGTAAGGATTTACATCATAGCTGGAAGAACAACCTAGAAGTCCTCGGGAGATGTTCACCGAGAGAAGGGAAACTTTGAGGCCCTGATCTAAAATAAGGGAAAACATGCAATGCAATGAACTTACAACCTTGCCTGAAAATGGCCGCCACCTAAACCATCCAATCGTATTTAAAACCATGAATGACCATTCTCGATGATGCAAGATAGAGTTGGTTGTTGTTTATTTGTAGACCTTACAACTTGATTATAGATGAAACTGCCTAGGTATGTATGTTATGCATAATGTCTTAAGACTTGATGTGAACATATTTTGAAATTTCAAACTTAAATTATTTATGCCTCACCTTAGTTTTAATTGGTGTTGAGCACATCGAAGCAAGTTGTATACTGGATTATGCAAGTCCTTGATGATAAATTCATAGAAGATTTGTTTCAAAAGGCCAATCATATGTAAGGGAAAAACTCACACTATATGAGTGAGGGCCTGAAGATAGAGAATAGGAGCAATATATTATACATATGTATACATATCATGTTATTGTTCATATTCCCAAGTGAAAAGGGAGTTCGTTCTCAGTATTATTTGATGTCAATTGAGGTTGTTTAGATGTATGAATTTTCTATGATTGTGAAAGCAGTGATTTACGTGGTTTAGCTTTGGTTATGAGTTTCATTTTGAAAAGTTAAGTTGAAGTCTTTTAGGTTTAGTCCTTAAGCGAGCCTATCGATAATTCAGGCAAAAGGCAGAAATGTAAATATTAGCTTATAATTTGAGCAGACCCATCGAATGAAAAAAGACAAAGTAACATTATGAGCACAAACCCTGACTTATGTCAGACTCGTCAACTGACATCATCTGCACTACTTCTGATATATTAGTTGAGGTTCATCCTTCGTTTTGTGTTTCATCTTCTTTTGGATAGTTCAGATGTTTATAATCAAATGATCACCACTGTCTAACTTTACAAAAGAAAAGAAGACTCGAAGGAAAAATCCTAAGTTACTACAACAACTTATTTATTTAAAGAAGCCCTACAAAACAGAGCTAGCACGCCTTCATAGCATCTAAAGTAAATTAAGATGGAAATTTGTAGGTTGTCCCGAGCAGTCTTGCAAAACCGAGTCAGTATGATTCATTTTAATGTAAGAGAGAAAAATGGGTTCATTTTGATTATTATTGTTTTTATTTAAGACAACCCAGTCAAGATGTCCATGGTTTTTTGTCGTCCCTAGGTTGTCGGGTTCCCTGATCTATTTAGTCTAGAGAGGTTATCGGGTTCCCATTTCTTCTTTCTTACTATGTTCATCCCTATGGAAGAGATTAGATCCTCATATATTTCTCCTCTTCAACTTTCAAGAACACTATCGAGGATAATTTTTTCTTGGATTTCATCATCAATCTTCGCAAGCCTCTACGAAAGCCAACAGATCACTTGGTTGGCAGAAGGCGGGAAGGGGGAAATGGGGTTTACCGACCGCCAGAAGGCGGTGCTGATGGCTGGAGGTAGTTCGCAGGAGCAGGTAGATTGATTGGAGGGCTAGAGGCAGCAGTTGGGAAGATTGGAGAGGGTTGTGGCAGCAGGTGGGTTGGTTGGAAGGCACTTTAGTAAGTAGGAAAGGAAGGGGAGGTGTGCATGTAGATGATTGAGGGGAGATGTGCACTAGCAAGAAGGATGACTATCCCTGTTGGAGCAAGCTACAATCAGAGCACCCCTCGAGCCCTTAAGAATATCACTATCTCGAACGAGTTACAATTGAATCACCTTCTGGCCTTCGAATGCAGCCCTACGTGAGAAAACATCCCCCGAAGGAAAGATGGACAGAAATCTCAAAAACCAAAAACTAAAGCTAAACAAAAGAAATAACAAATATATAATAGTATATTACTAGGAGCAATTGGGCGGCAACTCTAACCCAAACAATTAGGTTGGTCGGCACTTCTGCCTCCCTCCCTGAATTGATCCAACTTTTCCAGTTGGACAAGTCGTAAGTTCAGTAGAGCCCCATGTCATTGCATCTCAGAACTTCTACAAATTCAAACAGATAAGCAAGTATGAAATGTGTTCCTATATCACTCTTCAAAATTTTATTTGTTCATATTTAACCAGCTAATAAATAACAATTTCAAGCCCAAAGTTGTTCCACTTAAAATTAATTTAAATAATAATAATAATTATCTTTTAAATTTAAACTTATTTAAGAAAAATTAGATAGGCGTGTGTTATATTTAAATATTAAAATGAACCGAACATGATTCAACAAAAAATTGTGTTCAAATCATTTGGAAAATGAGCTTGAACTACTTAAGTTCAACAAATTTTCATACCTAACAGATCAAAGATGAGTTAAGTTTCTTAACAAACCGAACACTGAAACACTTAAAACAGCCTAGCTAGCACACACTAAGCCTTCTATTGAACCTTATTTAGTATTTGAAATGTGTTTCATATATCTTAGTAAAGCTTCTCAGCCCTATATCCCATCAAGGAAACAATTAACCAAATCACAAAGTTTGTTTAAGACAAGGATTTTTCACCGTTATGATGACTGAGCATTTTCTTATGATAAAGACAGGTTTATGTTTGAACAAAAATTAGATAGTAATATTATGATTATGCACTTATCATGACATTTTCACACTGAAAAAAAAAGTTTGTATCATGCATAATGCTCTATGGCCTCAACTTTTCACATAAAAAAAATATTATGATTAAATTTGAAGTAAAATAATTTAAGACATTGTTCTACGATGAATACAACATAAATGTAAATTAAAGATTCATGTATTCCATTCATCTCAAAATACATCAAAAAATTTTAAGATTCATCCTAACACAAAATAGAAAGCACATCCAGTTATCTTAAAAGTATAGTTCAAAAATCAAAGACAGGCTTAAAATTCACCTCTAAATATCAACAGCAATGTTTTCATATAGTTTCTTGATGAAGATTAAAACTGTCATTTTGAAAGCCTTGAACTTGCTTTAAACATGTTACATACTTTGCATATAATATAAGAGTATAAAATATAAGCAAATAATCAATCATTCTATGGCATCAAAGTTTTGCTCAAACATCTGAATCTTGGTTCGGTTTTCAAGTCTAAACTTACAATAATATTTGAGGGCCTAACAGCCGCTCTTCTGCCAGTTCAGCCAGCCGTAGCATCACTTTCTCAGCCATATTGGTGTACGCTTTAGCTGAAGCAGAGTTAGGTGCAGAGACAACAATGGGATTACCTTCATCTGAGCCACTTCTGATATCTATTTCTAGAGGAACCTGTCAGATTTGCAGAGAGATGACAAAGAAGAAAAATCAGGTTGCAGAAAAGGTTCCAAGGCTTATAGGATCTGATCCTCTGGAGTTAATGATGATTATTGCATGGTGTAAACTTTGCATTACAGTTTTAACCTGTACTATGAATCCTACTAATATGAAGACATAATTGCAATTTGGTAACCGAGCAATTAACATGGTGATTGAGAGGAAGCGGAACCTAGTGATGCAATTGATTGAAATAATTACTTGCATAGCCCTCAAAAGTTGTGTATTAGAAACTAGAACCAATGTCATTTTTATTAAGTACTAAACCGCGTGTCATGATCAAACTAGTTGGAATTTAATAAAAGCTAAAAATAAATGTTTGGCTTTTATTATTAGCTTCAATATTTGTGGGTTGAAACAACATGCGAAAAAAGGGCTAGTTTCATAAATAGCAATGTTTCAAGTGCTATGTATAAAAATGCTAGTTTTGTGTATTTTCTTTCCATACGTTGTACAGTAGAACAACAGAAAGAGAAAATTTATCAGAGCACATTTTACAAAATCATAATCTACAATTTAAACTGCTTCACCATAGTTGTTTAATATTAAATGTCTAAAAGATGGTTCCCTGTTTTCCTTGTTCAAGGCAAACTTAGAATTTGCATATTCATGCCCGGAGGAGAGCTATGCTGAGAAGGATCTTATCAATCAAGCAAACCCCTACAAGTCTGAGAATTCTATGTTTGTAGAAACCTGAAGAAAGATCACATGTGAGCTACAGAGAATCAATGGCAGATTTGCACATTCAAGATCAGCAAATTTTTGACAGAAAATATGCATGCAATTTTCAAACTTCCAACACTCTCTCTCATGCGGTATAATAAATGGGTTTTGCTTCCCAACTTATAAATTCTTAAAATCATGAAGTACGTAGCTCATTGGTGATGACTTCAACCAGTTGATTATTTGATAGTATTTATTGAGCATTGACATTGTCCTTTTTTTTTTTGAAATGTCCATCCACTTCAATGTTTTCGCTGCCTGTGCACAATATTGATAGCAAATTTGCTGTTGAAGTAGAATTCCATTCTCTTCGCTATTGATTTTAAGATCATCATGAATTATTTTTAGGCATAGAAATTCCCTTATTACATTACTCTTCACTCTTGATTTTAAGATCATTATGAATTATTTTTAACCATATAAATTCTCATAATACAAACTTATGACTCTAGGCTTGGCTCCAACACTTGATCTTGCAACCACAGCTTGGTTGTTACTTCTTCAAGTGGAAATTTACCTCTTAAGTACAATAAACTGAAGTGAATCTTCTATCTACAAAAGAACTACAATAGACTACAGATGTATCAAACCACTGGAACCTTTTTATTTCTTCTAAAAAAGATCCTTATGCATGGTTTGGCTTGAGATGGTGTGAAATCCTATGGGTAACTTGTAAGTTCCTGAGATTATGCATGAACTGACTCACCGAGCAAACAATACAAGCTTATACATAACTTATGTATAGCCTAGTGTGGAATAAGTATATCAATCTCCAGACTAGCCGCTAAAATCAATTGTATTGCCATATTTTTGTTCACCTAATCAAATGATTAAGCCGAATAGTTTTACTAGTTGCTGCAACTAAGTTTCGTCGCTTTCATTTCAACATTCATTTATTATTAGGAAATAAAGAAGCTTTTCTTGGAATGTCATTTGATACCCAAAAAGTATTTTAGCATTTCAAGCTCTTGATAAAAAAACTGTTTAGTAAGGAATTTTCTTATTATAATAATATCATCCTCATATATCATTACTTCAGGTACCACAGAATCTAATACATCCATATGGCCCTCCTTGGATCATGTATGTAGTGGCTCACCACGCTCACTGCAAAAGAGATGTCGGTTCAAGTGTGACACAGATAGATCAGATAATCTATCAATCTCTGGTACCTCTCATGATCAATCGATTCTTCTACCTCTGCACTCAGCTTGGACTTTTTGTCAATTAGAGAGATTGTAGGCTTGCACCCCAACATGCTTATTTCAGTGCGAAGATCTAGTACATGCTTTCTCTGGGACAAAACCATCCCTTCAAGTCCACATGCCACTTCAATCCCAAGAAAGTATCAAAGTTGTCCAAGATTCTTCACCTCAAAATTCATTGTCTAATCTTCCCTTTAGTTGGGCAACCTATGTCTCATTATCACCAGTGTCAATGATATCATCAACATGCACAACAAATATAGTGGTGTGACTTTCATGTTGTCGAAAGAATTTCGTATGGTCTGCATTGATCTGTGATATCTCATGCCCACCATAACCTTTTTAAACTTATCAACCAGGCTTAAGGAGACTACTTCAAGCCATACAATGACTCCTGAGCCAACACACCTTCCCCACTATCTATACTGTAGGAAATCCTGGTGATATATTCATATATAGCTCCTCCAGTAACTTATCATGGAGAAATGCATTTTTCACATCAAGTTGGTGTAACCTCTACCCATCATTCACTGTCAGATAAATCAGTTTCCCCACTGTGCTCATCTTTGCTACTCATGTAACGGTTTCATCATAGTAAATGTCATAAGTATGATTGTACCCTTTCGTTACTAGTCATGCTTTGTATCGCTCCACCTTAACTTTTGGAGTTTGTTTCACTGTGAAGATCCACTTGCAACCAACTGTCTTTTTCCGCGTTGGTAGTGACACTATCTCCCATATTCGGCTTTCATCAAGAGAACTGAGCTCTTCATGCATGGTGGTTTTCCACAAGGGTCCTCCTTAGCAATCTCTCAATACTCGGGTATAGAGACAGTGTTCAAAGCTACAATGAATGCTCCATGTAAAAGTAGTATGTTAGAATATGAAGCAAAGTTCGCAAAGTCATGTTCCCACCCAAAACGATATGGAGGATGTCTGTTACAAGAGGTCATCCTTAAAGTTGTGGGGTTAGGAGGAGGAATCATATCACCTGAGGTTGATAGTCTGGATGTTTCAAGAGTTGGAGAAAACCAGGACAAGAAACTAGCAGACACAAGTGGCACTCAATGCGTTGCTTCTTCATTTTGCTTCCTTCTCCGTGAATACATCATTAGCTCACCTTCAGCGTGAATCCCACCACCTCTAGGATCACTGCCTCATTTTCGGGCTCCTCAACTAATTCATCCCACTTTACAAGACAAGGTATTGCTCCCACTTGCATCACTCCCACCATTGCTACTCACCGTCTTGCCTTATATCTCCAGTATTTGGTGAGTCACCGAAGGGTGAAGTCACATCCTCAGTGTAGTATGGCTCAAATTCTTTAAATAACACATCCATACTCACAGTTTCTTCTCTACTGGGCTCTAGTAGACATACCCATTTTGGGTAATAAAATAATCTGCGAACACACATTTTACAGCTCTAAAATCCAGCTTCTCTACTGTGACCTGTTATACTTAACTAAACATACACAACCAAGCACCTTTAATTGGAGGATCCTGTTATTATCTCCTTTCAACATCAAATAAATAGACTTCCAATCCAACACCAATGAAGGCATCCTGTATATCAATTGAGCAGCTGTCAAAACCGTTTTCCCCATAAGTGTTTGGGGACCTTCATTGTGATCATCATACTTCAGGCTACCTCTAGAAGGCATCTATTGTTCTTTTCTGCTACTCCATTTTATGTCAGTGTGTATGGACATATGGTTTGATGTTATATCCCTTAATTTAACAAGTATTTCTTAAATGTTTTGTTGATATACTCTCCCGTTATTGAACTTTAATACATTCACTACTGCATCATATTGAATTCAAATTGCTTTGTGAAAGTCTTTAAAGCAAACAAACACCACCCTTATTTTTCATTAAATATAACTAAGTAACACGCGAAAAGCAATCAATAAATGTTATAAAATATCGATAATCATTCATAGAACTTGTATAACAAAGTCCCCAAATATCAAAATGTATCAAGTCAAAAATATCAGAACTTCTATTCCTGAAACTGATATAAGGGCTCATAGTAAGCTTGTCAAACTCACAAGCATCACAAACAAGCTTTTGTTTATTTGTCTTTTCAAATAGAAAAGGATACAATCGACTCAATAAAGTATAACAAGAGTGTCTCATGCGTTTGTGATGTAACAGCAACAAATGCTCCACATTCCTTCCAAATTCTCTTACTTCAGCAGTCTCTACCATAGAAGTCAAAGTTGAGTCCATCCTTTCTAAGTCCAAGTACTAGAGTCAAATATGTCACATTCCAGTCTCAAGTGTTTGGTTTGTCCCTTTCACTTGGAAGATCACCATAAGAATATCAAAAGAAACAACAAATTTTAATTAGGAAATAATGACACTAATGAATAAAAGGTTTAATGGAAAAGAAAGAACATGCAAAACATTGGACAAAGTCAAATAATTGGTACCCCTCACTGTACCATTACCATCAAGAGGTTATGTTGTACCATCAGCAGTCCGGATGTTCTCTGATACTACTATAGTAGTATAAGGAGAAAACTATCTAAGAATACTTATCACATGTCGAGATATACCTGAATCTATTATCCATTATGATGATCTCGTGGTGAAAATAAAGAAAAGCATGTGTATCACAAGTACTTTTGTCAGACTGAGCATAAGTGCCAATGTTTACCCATTGATGATGATTGTTTGTAAGCATCATTGACCACATATCCTATTGTTTTTTGCTTCCTCTTTAACAATTCAAACACTCATGATCCTCATTGGTAAAAAACACACGTCTCTCCCTCCTTTGCTACCATCAGATATGCTCAGCCCTCTTTTCCACATTTTTGACTACCACGACCACAACCACAGCCTCCACTTTGTCGTCATCCACCTGTCTCTTTCTCCTTATGAGACCTAAAGCAAGTCTTTCAAAGGTGCCCAACTTCATCATAGATGTAGCACATGTAAGTCTCCCTATGAACACTTATTATACATGAGCTCGAGGCAGCCAATGCAGATCATGCACCCGGAAATCCACTCGGCTCAGAGTAGCTTCATGAGACTCTCCTCCTATATCATCGTAGCAATGGCCTCATCCAATGAGAAGATAGTCGCTTGAGCTAAGAGGACTAATCTTCTTTAATCAAAGGTAGCGTTCAGATGGGCCAAAAATTGCATAGTCCTATCTGTGTAAAAATCTCCCCTTTCTTGCACTCTAGATTGCCACAACGCGCCATATGTGAGAAGATCTGCTCATAATCACTCCAAATCTATGGTGTATTCCATAATCGATGTATCAACCAGTACCACTGCTTCTATCTCATGTTGAATCTGGAACACCCTCAAGTGGTTCTCAGTGTCGAGTAGCCTGGTGTAGATTAAGGCTTGTGTAGTCCTCCAGTTATCCCCCTCACTTTTGACACTCTTTGGTTCGTCCCCCGATCAGATATCCCTCTAGTCACTTCTCTACTACAACACCCTCGACCCAACGCGACCAACTCAGATACGTGGTCAGTTCATCAAGTTTCAGATCCACAGAAGGGAGATCTAGTTTCATCTGCGTCGAAACGTGTGTTGAGGAAGGGGCTCCCGTCAAAACGTTAGCTCCATGAGCCCGACCAAGTCCTTCAGAACTTCAAGATCTAGTTTTCTTAGAAGCTCCAATTCTTTACCTCTCGCACTATCTCTATCTCCTGACATCCTCGAACACAAGGATCCAGATCTATATCACACATAGATTTGATCATTCGCCTCTGTATGATGCGATCATGTTGTGGTTTCTTACCAATTTCATGTGATGTGGTCATAAAGGATCAGCAAACTAGAGTTACGGGTCTTTAGAAGTTGTGATCCCATCGTCTTAACTCATTGCTTGCCTTAGTGAGCCTCAGTTCCTATGCCGAAGTCTAACCTGCATTCGCAAGAATGCCATAAACGGGTCTACCCGATTCTCTGGAAGCCACGATCATGTTTACCGCAATCCCATTTCTCCCATTCATGAGCTTCAATTCCTACGCTTTCTCAAAGGTTTCGGGTACGACCAGTACGAAGGAGAAGAAAGTGGTGGTCTGGAGAGAGGACAGTGGCAACGTGGAGAGAGAAGGGCGGAAGCGGGAGAGAGAGGCGATAGCTAGGATCGGGTGGACGGGTGAGAGCGAGTGGCGGCTAGAGTTAGGCTCCGAAACCAAAAAGAAAGAATTGCTCAAAACCTAATATGATCATTCATAACATGGGCTTAAATACAGTATTATAATGTTTTACAAAATAACCCCTAGATTTCTTCATGATTCCCTTTTTACTAATAGAACCCTAAATAAGATCCAATTCTTAACACAACCCAATAACGATTCCGAATTGAAAGTCAAAGACTACAAAATTTTCAATAAAATATTAGAATGAATCAAATTTTTAAAACATATGCAATCAACAAAAAGGATTAAAAAGTCAAATGGCTCTATAGAAATGAGGGTTGTATGAAATTAAGAATGAGGGTTGTCAAGGTGTGTTTGAGATGGAAATAAGGTTGGGAGAATTAATTTGTAATCCCTCAAATTAAAGGAATTAGAATTAATTTGTAATCCCTCAAATTGAGGGAATTAGTTTAATAGTTTCTAGATTTAGGAATGAGTCAGTTTCCTTTTTTTCTCCTTTTAATCTCCTATATAATACCATGTATTATCAATTCAAAAATAGAAGGAAATACAAAATTATTTTCTCTTCTTTCTGATTTACCATATGGTATCAGAGCCAGGTTCCAAACCCTAGAGGATTCCACCCTGCAGCCGCTGATTCCTTTGCCGCTCCCGCTGATTCTTTTGTCGCCGATTTCCTGCCGCTATTACCTGTATCCCCTTGCCGCTGATTCCTTTGCCGCTCTCACTGATTCTATTGTCGCCGACTCCTTTGCCGCTGATTCTTTTGCCGCTGGTGCCTCCCTACAAGAATTTTAATCAGATTCTCATCTCTATGCACAGGAATTTCAATTGGATTCCTGCTTCTATGTCGTGAGGCCTCCTTACCCAGCTGGTTTTTTCTGTGCAACCGGCTATTCTTCAACCTCTGTATCTTGGAATTTTCCGGGGTTTCGTATTCTTCTTCAAGCAGCCTTCATTGTTGTGTTTCTCTTCTCTGGGCTTCTTTTTCTACATATTCCAGCCTTAATTGCTGTGAATTTCTCTTCCCCACCATGTCAATGTCTGAAACCACTGTCTCCAGCAATTCCAACACTTCCGAAGAATCCAATGCAGTTCAGAAAATTGGAGAGTTACAGAATATTTGGGCATCCAACAGGTTCAATAGAACTATCTCAAATGGTCCCAAATTGTCTGCACATACCTAAAGGGCAAAAGGAGGCTTAATCACCTACTTGGAACCGGACCAGAAAAAAAGGGATCCAACCTCTACCGTATGGGATGAAGAGGATTTCATGATTATGTCCTGGCTATGAGATTTCATGGACCCAACGATCAGTGACACTTGCATGTTCTTGAATACCACAAAGGAAATCTAGGACTATATCAACCGAACATACTCTAAGGCCCGTGATGTTGCCCTTGTGTATGAAATCAAGGAAAAAATTGGAGCCACCAAACAAAGAGACAAATCTGTCAGAGTATGCAACTCTGTTGCAAAATCTTTGGAAGGAACTGGATCACTATCGAGTAATTGAGATGAAATGCCCTGATGATGCTGCCACTTTGAAGAAGTTCATTGAGAAGGATCGGATATACGATTTTTTGGCAGGATTGAATTCTGAATTTAATCATGTTAGGATTCAAATCCTCAGCAAGGAGGATACACCGTTTCTAGAAGAGACGATCTCATTAATCCGAGCAAAAGAAAGTCCAAGGAGTGTCATGCTAGAACCACATACTATGGATGGGTCAGCCTTAACAGCAAAAATAAATCAGGAGAAGTCGAAGAATGATCTGCCTAAACACTCTGGTAGAGATAACCAAGGGAAGGAAAACAAAGACAATCTTTGATGTACTTATTACAAGAAACTAAGGCATACAAGGGAGAAGTGTTGGAAGCTGAATGGTAAACCTCCAAGCAAGAATGGGGCAACCGTGGGGGGCAACAAAGGCCTCAAGCGCATATGGCACAGCAACCCAATATTGAGAAAAATTCAGCGATAGAGGCGTTCAGCAGTGAAGAAATTTAAAAATTGAGAAGCTTGTTGGGATCTCTTAAGAAGCCTTCTGGAGCATGTTCGATAGCTCTTTCAGGTAAAACTGTTTGCATGAATGTTTTAGACAAATTCTATACCAACTCTTGGATCATAGACTCCGGAGCTACTGACCATATGACCCCCACATCTCAACTCTTCCACGCCTATACCCCATGTCCAAGTAATAGAAAAATTGTCATGGCCAATGGCTCTTTAGCTACTGTTGCAGGGATTGGAGATATACATATCACACCCAGCTTTATCCTAAAAAACGTTCTCCATGTACCCAAACTGTCAATAAGTTTTGTGTCTATTCAAAAATTGACTCATGATCTCAAATGTTATGTTGTTTTTTTCCCTTATTGTGTTTTTCAGGATCATGACTCCGGGAGGAGGATTGGACTTGCTAAGAAAATGAGCGGTCTTTACCACCTTGAACCATCCCAGAAAATTAAAAGCAATTTGTCTTTATCTCTCCTAAGTTCCTCGAACAAAGATGTCATTTGGTTATATCACTTACGTCTTGGTCATCCCTCTTTTAGGGTTTTAAATATAATGTTTCCTCATTTATTCCAAGGATTAGATATTTCTAAGTTTCATTGTGACACTTGTGAATTGGCAAAACATACCCGTGTATATTTTCCTATTAGCAATAAAAGAAGTTCTCATCCTTTTCATCTGATTCATAGTGACATATGGGGTCCTTCCACTATACCTAAGGTTTCTGGGGCTCGTTGGTTTGTATCCTTAATTGATGATTGCACCCAGGTTACATGACTCTTCCTTCTTAAACAAAAATCTGATGTTAGCA